>JACATO010001898.1:45000-645000 GCA_018389105.1 Nautilus pompilius
GAACCTTATATAAATTCATATTAATTTATTCAAACAACTGATGAAACTTTTAAGGGAAATATATATGTATACATAATATTGGAAATAATTATGGAAACAGTTTTTTTCTTCTGAGTATAAAATGCAAATAACACAAGACAGAATCGCATCTCATATGTAAAAATGAGATGCTCCGTAGAAGAGCCATGTGTTGATATAGTTCAATGTGAATGATTGGCAGCAAGCGATCAGAAAATGCCAAACTTTCAGAAGAACTATATAAGTATAGTTAGCGATATCAGTGCAGTGTGGTAAATTCTGTTGATCCTGAAAAGGAAATATCACATGAGAAGCGAATAAAAATCAAAGTAGCTAGTGAAGGCTGTTTTATAAGGCAAATTGCAGCCAAAATTCATTTTCAGAAAGGAGAGAAGGACACGTGAAACTGGGTCAGTCAAAGAAAACCTAAACTCTCCAAAAGAAATGCCAAGTATTTCAGGGTTCGATACTGCACACGATGGACAACGAGCCAGAGATCTTGCGAACTACGTAGAGCTGCAAGTACTACAAGTGTTAACGTTTCTTCAAGAACAGCAATATACACATTAGCGCAAAGCGGTCTCGATGGATGTATAACTGGTGAAACAACTTTGCTGAGAAGAGGCAACCGAACAGCAAGAGTGGAGCAGTAATGACCAAAAATTGGAAGGTGCTACTTACAGATGGGTCCAGGTTTGAACTGTTTGGAAATAATCAATCGTAGTTTGTTCGAAGGCAGACCTGGGAGCTGCATAACAGTGTGCAACAGGCAGATAAAATGAAGTATTGGGATGAATCATTACAGGTCAGGCAAGTTCTCATCCATCGTTCTATTCTTTTAGGGAAGACGTCTCATCAGGTTGGGATTCATCTTCCAACATGACTAACCATAAACGTACAGCCATTGTGCAAAAAACTATCTGGAACACAGAGGCTGGTGGAACACAAATGCCTTGGTCTACACAAAGTTCTGTTACGTATAAAAAGTTACAATTATTATGGATAATATGATTTTAAAATATCCAATCTTCATCTGATAATGTTTGAAAGTAAATGATAAAAAAATAAAATTTTGGAGCATCAATATATGAGAACTAAGAAAGTCAGATGGCAACCAAACATCTACTACAAGATATTTGGAACAACATTCCACGGTATTACAATAATAACCTGTATGGAAGCATGAAAACAAGGTGCCATGCTCTGTATAAAGCAAATAACGCAGTGCACACATTCATTTTGTTCTTGTATATTTTCTCTATTAATCTATTGTGATTGTATTATATAATTCTCTCATTTGCAGTTATTCACTATTTGCGCATATCTGTTTCCATTTTATGACTGACTTTAAATCTATTTACCGATTTTAATAACCTCCTGACCAAGTCCATTTGCTTAGCGTACAAAGCAGTTATGGATGCTCTAAAACGTCTGTTAATTAGTAGTGATCAATACAAACAGCACAATATAACGCACGCGCAAAACTAAAGTTGCCTGTATTACCCAGAAAAGTTCTGGACATATTACTTGTATTTTATCATAAAACAAATGTTCGTGATCAGAACAGGAATTTACTGGTGATGCATCATTTAGTAATAATTGAAATAACTCACTATTTTATCTAATAAAATGAGAAATGCCATAACTGGTAAATGAACGTTTCGGGGATTTTATCTGGCATCGTCAGAATACAGCACACAGCTGTTTTGGACTAAATAATTCCTTACCTGGTCTGGCTTATTCTCAAAACTTCGACTACCTGAGGTGGTTAGTTTTCTTTTTACCGCCGCTTTAGCTTCATGACTAATCATGGCACCAACATAAGACACCTGACTAATCATGGCACCAACATAAGACACCTGACTAATCATGGCACTAACATAAGACACCTGACTAATCATGGCACCAACATAAGACACCTGACTAATCATGGCACCAACATAAGACACCTGACTAATCATGGCACCAACATAAGACACCTGACTAATCATGGCACCAACATAAGACACCTGACTAATCATGGCACCAACATAAGACAAACCGGAAAAAAATTAACAAATATGACATTTTCTTCTAACAACTTTACAATATGAAAGTCATTTTATCTCTGCTCTTGTACACAAAATGTGCAGAGAAGCCATCCATATCAGCAGCTACTTTTAAAACATTTTAATTTGGGGAGACTCAAAGCGCACTTTCTTTTCACGATGGAAGTCGCAGTGTGCAGTTATGTTAATTCCATCGCTTGTCTACAGCTTGCTGCGCGCGCTTTTTCTAGATGACTCCGCTTTCTCCCCACTAATTATTAGAAAAGTTCTCTCCCCTTGCGGACGTCGACGGCGGTGTCTGTCTGACCAGTTTGGTGCGCAGGCGCGGTGCACGCCATCCTCAGCATAAAGAATCATGCGTTTAATAGACGGGTGCAATAGAATTATCCTAACTGGGCGAGAGAGCGAGCGAGCGAGAGCCCGGTCTGCAATGGTTTCCCGTAAGCAACGTAGTATACTCGTATATCTAAAAGAAATAACTGAAGTTTCAACAACACGTTCTATTACTTGAAGAATTCGTGCTCATTCGCAAAGAAGAACTGTCGAAACACCTTTCCGTTTATTGCAGAATCAGTAACAAGAGCAGCCCCACTTAGAGTACATGGCGAAGAACCTCGATAATAACATTTACAATAATAAGTAAATGCGCACAAAAGGTGCTACCCAGTTGTTGGCTGCGGCGTAATAATAATACAGGTGGGTGACAATTGAGGTCAGTCTCGCCATCACTTCCAACCTTCGAGGCGGAAAGTAAACAAGCATGCATTCAAACGTATAGTTCGTGGATACATGAAATATGTTTCTTTCAGTGTTCTGCCTATTTTGCAACACTACAGTAGTATTCCTAAAGCAACCCATGAAGAACGGTTCTTACATTGGAAGAAAAGGTGGTTTTGGTGCAGCATGTTTTCACTATAATGGGAAATGCACTACTGATGTGCAGGATTCGTTTCGGATTAATTTGGTGAAGGATGATTGACTCGTGAAAATTGTGTAAAATCATTAAGAAGTTTTAGGAAACTGGTAGCATTTCAAGCAAGTCTCAAAGTGGTCAGCCAGCAAGCCATAACCTCTACATACAGAGCTGTACAGAAAATGAGGAATTTTCCTTATAAAGTGCATGTTGTTTACGAATTTGTACCCCAACCCAAGATACAGAGAAGCAGGTGAAATTCTGCCAGTGGTTCCAGAATTTTACAGAAACAGAAAAGGGGGGACAAGTTTTAGACTGTACATTCTTTATGGATGAGCCATTGTTCCACTTGTCTGGCTACATGAATAGCCAGAACGTCAGAATTTGGGCCACAAATAACCCTCATATAATATTTGAAAAACCACTGCATGATCAAAAAATTAGTGTATGATGTGTTTTTTACAAAAGGCATGTTACTGAACCAATATTTTTTTTGAAAATACCGTAAATTTCAAACATTACATTAATGATATTCTCCAACACTCGTTAAACAAACTAACTGAAGAGGAGAAGCGAGATGAATGGCTCCAGCAGGACAGAACAGCAGCACACATGGAACATGCAGGATCGCAAGCAATCAGTAGTCTGTTACCTCTGATATGTTTTTTTATGTAATAAATATGTTTCTCTGAAAGACAGAAGACTTATCCTTTCACATAACAGATTTGCTTTACAGCACTATTACTTTTGAAACACCCTGTATATGCATTAGCGACCACGTACGAAAATTGGCAGGAATGACGTTCAAACATCACCGGCGGAGACAGAGTCCATTGTTTGGCGTTATCTGGTAGGATCGTCTCTCGTTGTGACAAACGAGTAATACCCATGGTTTATAGACTGGGGCACGCGACGTATCCCCTGGTTGCAGAGATGCTTTGTTGTTGTGTTTCAGAAAGCTGCTGACGGGTCCGTTGTACGACTTTAGGACGACCGTGGGGACGACTTAGACAATCCCGATCAAGCCGGCTAGGGTCAGATCAGAAGATCTTCAGCCCGTTGGCGTGTCTTGGCGCTAGTCAGCCCACTTCTTACGGAGCTCTCCTAGTAGACTGTCAGCTGTAGTTCACGTCGGGCGCGACCTTCCTGCTGCTGCTGATCTGTTCTCTGTCGAGTCCTCCTCGTAACTGAGAGATGTTCGTCGAGCCGACAAACGGCCCGGTCCCCCGACACCGTGGGCCCCAAGGACCCGGGAGGTCTCTCTCACGTCGGACACCAAGGAGATGTCGTACAGCTGTTTCACGCTATGGCGATCATCAGTGACAACTCTCCTCCGACCCCAGCCTGGGATCGAACCCGGTACAGGAGCAACGGTCCCCTTACGGAGCTAACCCGCTACCACCTGCCCCACCGGGCCGGCTTGCTGCTGCTGATGCTGATGATGAGCGAGTTGGACTTTCGAACAAGGCTCTCTATCAATGGTATCGCATCCCGTAAAGACAAGTGGCCCGTTGTTCTCTGCCGAGTCCTCCTCGTTACTGAGAGAAGTTCGTCGAGCCGACAAGCGGCCCGGTCCACCCGACGCCCCCAAGGACCCGGGAGGTCTCTCTCACGTCGGGCTGCTGCTGCTGCTGTCCCAGCTCAGCCTCGTGGACGGACGCTCTGAGACCCGCCGTGCTTCATCAGGCAAGCATATTTAACAGTACCGTGAGAATCCTAGAAGTGTTACAACTCCCTCCCCCCCGCTCTAAACTAGTAGAGATTCAGAATATAACTGAATAAAACTGTCAGACCTCTCGCATAATGTTCCATACTCAGCTGACATTTTATGGCGATCATCTGTCTCACTTCACGCCAGTCTCTCTCATCTAGGTTATCGCCCCTTCGTCAGTACCGTTTCATCAAGTTAGTTGTGCGCTCTGGATCCTTACCGTGTTACAATTACCCATAACATTTCAATCCCAAAAAACGTGTTTCGACAGAGTTCTGTTGTGCATTACAATATAAAAATTAGAGAAATTTATGAATTAACGATGTATAAAGCAAAGATGAGTAATGAGATAACGTTCACATTATGTAGCTCACCAAAAAATCAATATAAAATCAAAAAAAAGCTGACAATTTTTCTTTTGATGGATTTACAGTGAACTGTCCCAGAAATTTCAAAGAAGAATTCGTTCCATTTTAAAGGAACCGAGCAGTTGATGTTATCTACCGTCTTGACAGATCTGTGGAACATTAAAAGACAATAAATAAATCTGGAATCCTTTAAGATAAAAGAAGCTCTTTCAATGATGAAAATTGCATATCTCGGAGCGGGATCCGAAAGGATGCCAAATTATAAACAAAAATACAGTTAGACAAATGTTCCTGTCAGAAGTTAATTCATGGCGTCTTTTGAAGTGGAGGTGCATCCAGCTCTGCAAGCAGGTCTTTTATTTAAACGTCACTACAGCATCAGATTCCAGGATATCACTTAGGTTTATGCTTAGTACCGAGTCTCCTCAAAACTGCCTGAAACGAAGCATTGAGTTGAACAAACCGTGAGTGCATGTTAGATTAAGGGTGTTATTGTAAACGTGGCTATCTGGTGTACCCCTCGGTGGTACAGATTGCCGAGAGCTGCGACTGATGGAATTCACTTTGGCTGCCAATCTCTCTCTCTCTCTCTCTTCTCTCTCTCTCTGACATCATCATCATCATCTCTCTCTCTCTCTCTCTGACATCATCATCATCATCATCTCTCTCTCTCTGACATCATCATCATCATCATCTCTCTCTCTCTGACATCATCATCATCATCTCTCTCTCTCTCTCTGACATCATCATCATCATCTGTCTCTCTCTCTCTCTGACATCATCATCATCATCATCTCTCTCTCTCTGACATCATCATCATCATCTCTCTCTCTCTCTCTCTCTCTCTCTCTCTCTCTCTCTTCTCTCTCTCTCGTCAGTGACATTAAGCTTTCCTGGTGAAGTTCGAAAAAGAGAGAAGTGGAAACATTGACCTGCGTCAGCGCCAGCTCATAAGAGAAAATTCTCTAATGGCCGAGCGATGTTTTGCTTTATCTCTTCACATTAATACCATTTTTTCCCCCGGAGGCTTTTCAACATCATTGGTTCAAAACGTCTATCCTCTTAAGCGTGATAAATAACGGCCCTTCACCCTCTAACGACTCGTGGAACTATCAACTGACAAGCAAAGCCATTCCTTCAAAACAGCGTCTGTGTTCCTCGGTGGCGGTTTGACGGAAGTCGGCCGAGCGCGACACGGCTTCAGTAGCGCAGCTCCTCCCTCTGCTCTTCGTAGCGGATGACAACCGGGTGGTGCCGCCAGGTGGGGCTGTAAAACCGAAAGTGCTCGAAAGATTTGATTTCTCGACAAATGAATGCCAGATAGTAAACGAGTTTATCGATATCTGGAGAGAGATCTGAACTGAAATAAAGAGCCGTTTTCATCGGCTGTGATGAAAGAAGATGGCGAGCACATACATCTGAACCGCACTGGGTGGTGTGTGCTTCGTTAAAGCCTTCCTACTAAAAGGACTAACTTTACTAATTATGATCACTTGACGTCGCATGACAGATGTGCTGAAATAAAGCGGTTCGACGCGCCATCTGTTGAGCGCAGCCCTCTGTGTGTAGTCAACCACGCCCCCGGTCGTCGCTCGGTTTCCAAAAGAATTACCATTTAAAAAAAAACAAAAAAACAAATTTTAACCGAAAGTAAAATAAAACTTGTTTAAATAGGTTAATAAAAATAAAAAACCCGACAAATTACAAATACTAAACTCTATTCGAAAGAAAACAATCATAAAATACTAAGTTAAGTTATCGCAGTAAGAACCTGACAATTGAAAGCTTAGTTTTCAGTTGCGTTGCATTTTCCGAATGTGTTTTCCTTTTCAATTGGCTACAAAAAGTTCTGTTTCCTTGTAGCAGCATATGACGTCACCGGTAAAAACAGTCACGTGACATCTTTGGTTTGTACTGACCGTAGTCGGCAGAGAAACCTTTCCCATGTTTTTTTTTTTATTTTAAAAAAAATCGGTTAGAAAATGAATACTTAATTAAAATAGGGAAGCTCATTCAGAGCCAGTCGATTATAACCTGACAACGTCAATTGAGAGAGAGGAGAGAGATGAGAGGAGGAGAGAGAGAGAGAGAGAGAGGAGAGAGAGAGGAGAGAGAGAGAGAGAGGAGAGAGAGAGAGATGGCGTCATAAGGAGAGAGACACTACGTCATTACACAGAGAGACACTACGTCATTACACAGAGAGACGTGACGTGAGTACACACAGAGGAGAGAGAGAGAGAGAGAGAGAGAGAGGAGATTTGGCGTCATAAGGAGAGAGACACTACGTCATTACACAGAGAGACGGACGTGAGTACACACACAGAGAGAGAGAGAGAGAGATGGCGTCATAAGGAGAGAGACACTACGTCATTACACAGAGAGACGTGACGTGAATACAGAGAGAGAGAGAGAGATGGCGTCATAAGGAGAGAGACACTACGTCATTACACACAGAGAGAGAGGAGAGAGAGAGAGAGATATGCGGCGTCATAAGGAGAGAGAGACACTACGTCATTACACAGAGAAGAGAGGAGAGAGAGAGAGATTGGAGAGCGAGAGAGAGATGGAGAGCGAGACACCCCCCGAAGTGAAGTGACTGCTGTCGGCGTACGTTGTCTTGCCTTTTCGCAGTTTCACTCGGCTACTTTAGTGTGAATGATTTCTTTCTCTGAAGATCCTCAGGATGAAGACAACATTACCTGACACTCGTCAAGTCTAGACGAACTTATCCGGACCTTCCTAACTCCAGAGCCACCCTACCGCCGCCACATCCGTCAGGTGGCTCAATCAATTGCAATTTCAGGTAAATCTGATTTACACTGGTAATGTAATTTCTTCCTTTCTTTTTTCTGGTCTAGCAGCATATAACAAGAATCATCAGCCCGTTAATGCCGACCGATATTAAATGATATCCATTCTGTCGAGGTTAATATCGTGTTCGCTTTGACCTGTCCGCGTGAGACGAGATCAAGCTGCAGCAATTGAATGCTGGCATGGTTCACCGGCTTCCGTTAGAAACTTCCCAGCATTCTCTCCGTGAACAACTTCACTCGCAACAAGCGACCACCACTGCGGTTAGCTTAACCGGAGAACGCAAACTGAGAACGTGCGCGCGCGCATGTAGTACTAGAAAAGCATAGGAAGCTTTCTAATTAATTGTCATTAACATCCTATAAATGCAATTTGCATCATACAAAGTGATAACGATCCAAATCGTATCCACATGGCAAAATAGTATTTGTAAAGAAGCGGATGGTAGGGTAAATGCGCACTGTAAAAATGGTCCGTCTATTTACAGTCAGCACTTTAAAATACTCACCCTGACCCCATCTTTAGGTGTTTGCTGCAGACACCAGAGGGGAGGTCAGATGTGATCAGATTGCGTCGGGTCGCCCAAGGTGTAGAGGGTGTCCTAATGTCTGATAGAGCAAGCACACCTTTTTGATTTTTGGTGAGCGACTTATATAAAAAAATTAGACATTAACATTACACGAAAGCAAAGATGTTATGAGATAACGCTTATATTTAACAGTGGCAAGCAATAAACGTGCTGTAAAATAGAGCAGATACAAAACGAGACGGCCGTTCAGATATGATGCAAGGAACCTGAAGCAGAAGTCCAGAATCACCTTCTGTGGTAATGTTTTTTTACATTTGTCCTCTTGAAGTCTCTTAGCCATCCTAGACTATCACAAAATAAAACGAGCTCTTCAGATGGGATTTAATGGTCCCTGACGACGTATTTCAGACAAGACCTTAAAGTTAAAAACCTAAAACGAAAAGCGAGGAACTGATTTCCTTATCCAGGAATTGGATATAGGTGTTACCCACCAACTCCAGTGGATCCAGCAGCATTAGCACTGTCATATCAGGCCACGACCCTTGTGACTTAACAATGATTGCGCTGAAGCAGAGATCTTAATTGTTGGTACTCCTTTTAAAATGAAAACGACACGATACACTCGGAAAATACTCTCGCTAGGCCTTAACAGCGGGGCCCGGGTATCCCGCCCCTTGCGCGAGGCGTAGATTTAAGGCGCTTATCTCTCTATCAGTTATATGTCAGTAACTACATATGATATGTTGGATATTTCAATGGTGAGTCCACATTTATGGCATGCAACGGTGTCGAACTCGTTAAATGTGAGGAAGCCAGTCCGGAGGATGGGCAGCGTGCTTCTTGGTGTCTCGTATTTTTCGTAGAGGACTAGATGGCCGCCTGCTCTCCTGGCTGCACTCTGAGCCCTCGAGAGAGAAATAACGGCCTTTATCGATAAAGGAGGAACCGCAGTGGTACCAGAGCACGCGATCAGTAATTTACTGTGTGGGTGAGTGCCCTGGCAAAATCCGCGAAAATCTCAAGGAGCAGATGTTACAAGTAGCTGTTGTGATGCTGTCGGGGATTTTAGAGGATGTGAGCCGCACACAGACTACAATATACACCAAAATATAAACAATTATGTGGTGAAGATGAATATGTAAACTGAAAATAAGAGTAATTAAATTAAAACTGATATATACTATACGTGCACTGTGTTCTAGAACAACGAATAGATTTTTCTATAGACTTAAAAACGCATGGTAAAATGAAATTTGTGCTTTATACATCAGACACCTCAACCATGATTCACAACAGTAGGTGCTTAAGATGTCCACCATGGCATCCTTGCACCACGAGACAGTTACACACAACGCGCGTATCTTTTCAGGATTAACTGTTTCGACATCAGCAATTCTGTTGAAGTTCGTGTGGTAGGTAGCCGATTTTGTGAGGTACACCTTCCATCAGCATCCTTCACGTGGAAAAATCCGGTGTGTAGCCTGAAGAGCGTGGCGAATACTGAACCGATCTGTGTCATCCCACGTTCACCTCCCAGTGGTAAACGGTTCATTCAAAAATGCCTGTACACTTAGCGCACACCGGAAACACGTGACGTCAGAGGCATGCTGCTGCATCCCATAGTTCTGTCATCGGAAGTGGGCTTTCGACAGAAACATGTCTTGACATTGGGAAGGAAAATGACTGCATGGTAGCGTACGACTGTATTACAATTTTTTGGAACACCCTGTACGTATATCATTTTATGTTAAACTCCTATTTTATTTGCTTAAAATAAATTTAATATATTAGTCCGGGATAACGGGTCTTTGGTTTCAAATATGCCCACTTTCAAAATCTGCTTTTGTCTTTTATGTTGAAATGGACTCTGGCTTTACGTCGGTTCGTGAAGAGCTTCCAAAAGGGCTGCTGCTCTGCTCGTTCTATCCAGAGTAACTGGTGCTCTTGATTAATGGGCAATTAAAACACTGTCGGTGGCTTGCCAAAGAATTCGTAATTTACGGTTTCCGAGAAGCTTTGCAATAGGTGACAAAGCTGTTGTTGTTCACGGATGGAAACCACGCATTGCTTCGAAAAATCATTGTAAGTGCATAGGGCCTTTGAAAAACGTGAACGGGAGTTGGCACGAAACGAAACCCCTCTGTTCATGTGACCTAAGTATAAATAAAATTAATTAAATAAATAAAATGACAAACTATTTTAGTCATTAATTTAACCCACTGGTTTGGTTCAGTTAGTTCATTGATATTTTTTTCTCGATTTCCAGTCGACGAAATATTTTGGCCGAAATTAACACCTCAGTTTTCAAGGGTTGCAATATTTTTGTCAGTTTTTGTAATGATGAAAGGAAAGTGAATCCTGCATAAATTACAAATTGCTGAGAAAATGGCCTAAGATATTGGGTAAGCTCCTGCCTTTAAACACGAGTCAATAATTAAATGAAAACCAATCTTCATGTACAGTTCTCTCCAAAATAAGCAAATCGAGTAAATGGCTAAACACGCAAATCGTATTAATGGTAACGGTCCCAACGGGAAGGATATGATAAAAGAAAATTTGCCCACCTGGCAGTAAAGGTGATTGTCTATACGTCCCGCTAACCAACAATTATTCCTTATCGGCACTTTCTTTTTTGATGGTTTACTACTGAATCTGCTTCCACCATGCGGCTGCCGCCATCCGACAGAACATTTCGTCGCAATATGTCGTTTGACTGTTTCGTGCCACTTCTGTAACTCGGTAATATTTCATCTGTCATTTTAAGAGAAACGAATGTGCAGAAAACGACTCGTCTTACCGCGGCATCTACATCCAATGGTGGTACCTGTTATTGGAATTTCACGAGTTCCGCGAACCGGTTGTTAGCCCTTAACTTATTTTATCATCAAAATATAAGGCATCAATCCAATTATTCTTTCCACGGGCCATTTCAAATGAGTTTATCATCTGCTAATTATATTTAGCATTGGTTTGCTGCAGAAAATCTGTTAGTACATCCGATACTTTTGAGCACATTGGAATTTTAAAGCCCTTAGAGCTAAAACAGTTGAATTAGTATTTTAAAACACAGTATTTTTTAATTTTCAAAAATACGAAGTTTTATTATTTTAAAAGTTACAGTATTTTTTATGTTGAACAGTGGAGAAAATTAGTTTTGAGCTTGTAATTTGCCATTGTATCTGCTGGTTCGACGTTGCAGATTGAGCAGTTCTTGCGTGATAACCTGTAAGAAATTATTAATTCTTATAATTTCGAGACTTTAAATGTTAAAAAGTATTGTGTTACATAATTATGAAATAATTACGTGAACTGGTGAACACTACCAGTTACACTTACAAATGTTTTCATTACCCACATTATAGTGCTAGGCCATTAATAATAATTTTTTAGATATTCATTTTTGCACATTTAATTTATAATTTCTACTCCTATTCAGCCCTTAAAATGAAGCGGCAACAAAATATACTAGAGTTCATGCGAAAAATCCCAAGAACTGAAAGTTTAAAGGAAGAGGCCAATGAGGACGTAACAGTAACACAGCCATCTTTGATGAATGATACTGATGAAACTTCTGCTTCTGATACTGTGCCACCTACAGATGAGGCAGATGCCGCATCATCGCTTCCAGACTGCTGGAATATGAAGCAATATGAGGAGTTCCAAAAAAAATATGATGGATTGATTGTTCGTAGCAAGAAACTCGGTTGTGATCACTGTGCCAAATTTGATTCCTTAAACATGAAGGGAATTCACGTGTTAATTGGATGGGGAAGCTGCAGTGTTAAAGCCTCAGGGAAGGATAAAACCATCCAGCAAGCATCTCTCAGGAAAAAAATGAAAGAGCATTTTTCATCAAAGGCACATAGTATTTGTGTAATGCAACTACAGGATCGTGCAGATGATGCAATTACAAAATGCATTGATAAAACAAACCAGAAACATTTTGCCTCTACATGCAGAGTTTTCAATACAGTCTACAGTTTAGCAAAAAGAAGCAGGCAATTTTCTGATGTTGAAGATGAGATTGAGCTTCAAATAAAAAATGGAGTTGACATGGGTGTTGGACTTCATTCTCGCAAAACCGCTGTGAAAATAGTTGATCACATTGCAAAGGAGGTAAAAAATGAAATATTTACCAAAATTATTGAACAAAATTTAAAAATCTGTGTCATCGTGGATGAAGCTTCAACCATATCTAGTAAACCTGTTGTTATAATTTTTTGAAGATTGTGATCTATCAACAACAAAAATCTTTGATTTGGTCGAATTGGAAGGACAGGGAGCAGAAACAATATATGCATCTTTGTTAAGGAGTTAGCACGATGGTGGATTTGATAATGAATATTTGAGAAATAATTTGATTGCTTTCTGTTCAGATGGGGGCAAGTGTAATGCTTGGCCGCAATTCTGGGGTAGGCATTAGACTTAAAAATGATTTCCTAACATTGTCATTTGGCATTGTTTAAATCATCGTTTGCAACTTGTTTTGGACGATTCTGTCAATGATATAAAACAAGTGAATCACTTCAAAATATTCATGGATCAAGTCTACACAATCTTTCACCAATCAAACAAAAACCAAATGCAACTCTTCAAAATTTCAGAAGAACTTGGACAACAAATTCTGAAGATAGGTAGAGTTCTGGAACCAAGATGGGCTGCTTGCAGTCTAAGATCTGCAGTTGCTCTGTGGCGTGCTTATCCAGCATTGTACAGATATTTCTCTAGTGAGACAAAACATTCAGGGATAGGTGCCCATCTTTGCAACAAGCATTTCTTGGATGATTTGGCACTGATGATGGACATACTGCAAGAAATTTCCTTACTTTCTAATGCCCTTCAAACTAGAAGTTTAGCTTTTCCAAGAGCTGAAAAACTAATGAAAAGGTCCATTAAGGCATTTGAAATGCTCAAAGAAAGTAAGGGAACCTTTGAAAAGGAAATTGATGTCAGAGTTGCTTCAGATGCCTTTAAGGATATTCAGTTCGTTGAAAACAACAAAGTTGTTAGCCTTCCTCGTCAAAAGCTACTGGAGGCAGTGATAGAAAATATGAAAAACAGGTTGATGGACTGTGATCATTTAACATCAAAGAACAATGATCAAGAAAATGACAACAAAATTCATGAACTGATAAACTTGCTTGAGCAAAATTCGTGGAACATTGAGGAACTTGTTGTACTCTGGAAAGCTGCAGAAGAAAAACTGAATGAATTCAGTGAAGTTTTCCATCATTAAATCAGCACTAATGATTTCCGTGACTATGTGGAAAATGTCCTACAAAATTCCAACAACCCTGCGATTCCTCAAAGTGTACAAAAGGCTAAAAATATTGTCAGTACTATTGCTGTCAGTTTTGCCGAAGCAGAAAGAGATTTTTCAAGAATGAATATTATATATTCAGATAAAAGAAGCCGCCTTACAGTTGAGAATGTAGCAAACCTTATGACAATTAATCTGATTGGCCTCCCATTGGACTCATGGGATGGCCACTCCTTCGGTCAAAACATGGCTTAGAAAAAACCACTCTGCTGATGACAACAGGGTCAAACAAAAGAAAGCTAAAGACATTGATGACAATCAAGTGGATATTTGGAGATGTTTAAAGTGAAACATTAAAAATGTTTAATTAATAAAAACTTAGGTAAAGAATTTTTGTTATTATTTTTTTTGCCAAAATGGTAACATTCAATGGAAATGCAGCAAACACTATGGTAAAGTATTTTTATTTTTACCTGGCTCAGAAAACTGAAGAATACATAAAATCATAAATTTATAAACAGTAATATGTATAATTAATAATAATAATAATTCAAAAAGCACAAACAATCAAACATGTATATACATAGATATACCTTCGTATTACTTAGTTCATTAACTATATAGTCTCTTCGATGTTATTATAGTGATGCTTTAACCATTGTTTAGACATTTTTTTTTTAATTTGGGAAATAATTATAATTAATAAGATCTACCTTTGGAACTATATCGGGCCAAACCGACAACATGCTTTTTGTGTGAGAGAGAGAACCTGTTGTTAAAATATTTGAATCCCACCACTGTCTACATCGTATTCCTGCTATTCACGCTGAATGATGTTCATTGTCGTTTACATACCACGTAGAGGTATTCTTGAAGGACGAAAAACCTTAAGTAAAAATGTCTTTGTGTCCATTCTCTCGGTGAATCTGAATTTTTCTGTATGGCGTCGGGGATTGGCCGACAGATGGCGCCTAGAGTTCACGATATCGAAGATCCGCGTGACTGCACGGCTTTTACTGAAAAAAAAAAAATTTTTTTACATAAAATGCTTTTGTTTAAAACTTTCGTTTATTGCGAATACCATATTTTGGTATTCCTTGTTTAATTTACCTGATTATTTATCCTTTTATTAATTAGTTTATTTGTTCATGCTTCGTCTCCGTTGTCTTTCATTCGTTCCAAAAAAACAAACAAACAGATAAATTACTTTAGTTAGTTATTCTCCCCAATGAGAAATACTGACGACATTGTAACATTCCCCTATTTTAGCTAATTGTCGCACCTGTTATTTCTCTTAGCCGAAATAATAATTTCATTTTGCTTTGAAGCTTAAAATAAGAGAAGGGGAAAAACGTCGGCTGAACCTCGAGCCGAGTTAGAAAGAAAAACACATGAAAAATATTAATTAGCGGAATTCCTTTCTTTTTGTTGTTGAAGGAAGGCCCCCATAACCTTGTGACAGTACAAAACGTCGCGTTAATAAATATCTCTTATACAAAACTGAACGATAATCTTCGCTGTAAACAAATCACGTAAAATAGCAATTCTGGTTTTAATAAACCCCCAAGCACCGAGATAACTTATTAAATTAAGATATTCAACTGTTTTAAATTTGGTGAAGCTCAAAATGGTTGGCGACCACGTATCCGTTTAAAGAGCGAGTACCGATTAAATAAGATTCTAGACTTAGATACGAGCTCTCACTGATGGCTTTGTGTGTATCGTCGCCCAGATTTCATTTTGTACAAGGGCTTCACTTGCTGCGAGTCGCGATTCTTCAAATACACATCGAAACAGGATTTTTTTCATTCAAATAGTAGTGGATCAACAATAAACAAAAACTTCACAAAGACACCAAACGCGCTCACGGCCTTTAGATGTTCTCCAACGAATCCTGACCAGCTTCCAAGCGATTTTCGGTCCACTTACCACGTTTCCCGTACTGCGGATCGATTACCACGTTTCCCGTACTGCAGATCGATGTCTGTTACGGATGTATAGGAAAAACAAAAAAAAAAAAGTTAATATCGAACATTTGTCTTTCTGCTAAATTTTTTTCGCGTTCTCGGTTGGTTAGGATCATGAGGCGGCGAATCGACCTCTGCCTGCCGTCGAGGTCTGTGGGCGGAGGAGATTGGAATGGAAAGGCTGACTTCTTCTGGAGACATCTTTTAAGGGGGAGAGGGAGAAGCGAACGTCCTCCTGCCTCTCATCTCATCAGCTCGCTTCCGCTAGAGCGCTTTCCCGTAAATAGCTGGGTCCGGCTCAAAGCCCCCCCCCGCCATTTATTGCCTACTCTCGCCGTTGTTTAGCACGGCGACAGGGTTCCCAACAGCGCGCGCGAAGGAGTGGAGTCGGTCGCCTCGGCACTTTCTAAAAAGAGAAATGAAACAACAAGTAGAGCGACGGCGAAGAGAGAATGGAATAAAACTCAGTACAGTGAAGCGAACTTCCAGTGCTCGGTAGTTTTTTTGGAGAAAAGGGTTCCGTCAGATGCGTCCGTCTACCTTGTTATGGCTTCCCGAATCCATCTGACAGCCAGTAGATAGAACGCAGAGGGAGCATCTTTGCCGTCCGGTTCACTCGGCAAAACGCCTTCAGAATAAAGCATAAAAAAACTCGCAAAGCCCAGCCCCGACTTGTCGCGCCATTGCCACAAGAAGGGAAACAGTTTAGCAACTCTTTTGGACAGGGACTAATGGCCGCCGGCCCCCTTCTCAGGCCACATAGCTTGGTCACCCCCTCGGATGATATCCATTCCCGACTGGGTACTTCACCCACCACACGCACAAATCCTCTACCGTGCTTCATAACTTCGTGTGTTTTCGTCATAATTTAATCGGCTGAGATTTTCGAAAAGGCATCGAGAAAGGCGCAGATCGCTCCGCGCGTGATATAGTTGTGTGCTTAGCGCCGCGTAGCTATTGGCTAGGGGGTCAAAGCTGTGAAGGAAGGATCGTGGTCACATGGGTTCTGACGTCACCGCCTGTTATCTGAGTCCTCGCATTGCGGAAGTAAGCCCAAAATTTACTCGAAGAATAAATATTTGGGAAAGCATCACAGGCCTCATTGTCCGAAACTGTGTAACCAGGTGAGACTTGGTCGTTCTCTAATCCAAACTACTTCGGCCATAACATGGTGCATTCTAGTTAAAATTCCTGACTGGGCTATTTTAAGCATTTAAATTTCAGCGGAACAAATTCCTTCCTTTAGGAAGGCAAACAGCCCTTTGAATGACAGTAAAGCGGACAAGAACGGTATGAACATTCTAGCCACTTATACAACAATAGTAGTGCATTCGAGCCGACTTATCGAACGCGGAATGTTGTTCCCAGAGAATGAGCTCGACAATCGCGCCATTGATCACGCGGAAGATACAAGGAAGACGTCGCCAAAGATCGGCCCGGTGACTGTTTCACCCAACCCTGCATTATGGAAGTCACGGCTCGCAGGTTTCTGGTGTTGGCTTTTGTCAACATTGCATCGTTCTACGGCAGGAAAAAACCCCACTTTATTCAAAACCGTAAAATGCTGTATAATTTATCAAGTTTTCAGGGAGGCTGAACGTTGATAATAAACGTTTAAAATAGAGGCATATTTCGTGGTGGTAGGAAATTCAGTAAATTTAAACTTTTTGTACGTTTAAAAAATGTCTGGCGATATTTAAAGCGGGTAAAAGCTTTTCTGAATAGATGTAGTATATCTAGACTTGTCCTCAGACACCAACAAGTCCATTCCTCTTCGACAATCCCTGTGGATTATATAGTTCTTTCCAATATTCACCAATAAGTTACAAACGTGTATATCTAGGAATTCTTTAAAAATAAACAGGCAAAACTCGTACAGATTTCCAGCCTTTTCGTTTTTTTTCCACGTCGTAGTTTATCTCCTTTTGCTGGAACCCGACTTCTGCCGCCTATTTTCCCGTCTTCGCTGGGCGAGACGAGGACATTCAGCGTTGATCTGAAGACGGTTTAAGGAGGCGCCGATGTGCGAAACCTCTCACCATTCCAAGATGTATTCAGCGCCTTCTCTTGTCGGCTGTTGTTGCGATGTGCGAAACCTCTCACCATTCCAAGATGTATCCAGCGCCTTCTCTTGTCGGCTGTTGTTGTATTTCTTTCCGAGCCGCTTGATTGAATCTCGTTCTTCCGCCATGTACTTTGCCATAATGCGTATCTCTTCTCACTCCGATGGGTCTAAACAAGGTTATTCCGGAACTCGCTCACAACAGCATCGCGACAGGAAGGCCGGATCACTTTCCTCCACACAATGATATCGCGCGCATGACGTAATTTATCCGAGCTGTCCAATCAAAGACAAAGCCTACGTCAAACAGTTCACGTGCCCGACGTCAAAGGGTTACTCGTCACTCAAACAAATCTGGAATTTTTCTCGAACCCCGAAAACAAATAAAATGGCTAAAACCTTTAAGAGGAGAGAAAGAGGGAGAAAATGTAGGCGTGCTTACAAACGGGATAAGATTGTACGGAATGTAGCAGAGTGAAAATAATGACATTTTATCCGAAACAATCTTTGTTCCTTGTCTTTATCCATTGGCTACAGGAAGGTGCAGAGAGAGTACTCGTACATGTCTTTAGACATCACCTCCTTTGGTTTAAGATACAAGCCGTTTTAAGCAGAAAAGCGTGGCCATGACAGCACTACGGTGGGACACACGTTTGTGGTGACGTCACGAAGTAAGGGAACTAACTCTGGTTGTCTTATTTGTTTACTAGCTGAGGAGAAATTTAGTGTAGAAAAACATTCAACAATAGATGAAAAGGGGTTGTATTACTTTCTGTTTTTGTTTGCTTGATTCAAAATCAGTTATCGTACATAAACTAAAATATTCTATTTATTTTTATTGTCACTATCTCTTCCGGACAATTATTCTGAACCTGTTCCGGTTGCTCTTTAATGCATCTGGATACTTTCTTCAACAGTGATCTCCAAAGATGTCTTAAAGACTTACTACTCTTCAGATGGTTTCTTTGTTGTTAATCAGCTGTATTTCTGCAAAAAAAATGTTTCCCTTTTGTTTGAGGTGCATCTCTCTCTTTAACCCCATTTTGCTTATTTAAAAAAAAAAATTTTTTTTTTATTTATCTGTAGATTATATATTTTTGGTGCTTGGTTTCTTTGAAGTTTCGCTTCTCTCAACTAACCTCAAGCTTCTAGAAATACAGAATTCGGGTAGTTTAGCAACGACGTTTATCTCCCAAGATGGGATCAGCTGACCGAGTAGGCGCCAAGCGGCAGCCGGGGGACTCGGGGCTGTGTCAGAACACCACTTCCGGTCGCTGTAGTGGCGGCATTGTTAGCAAAGCTTCAGTTCTGTGCGTGCTCTTCTAACTGCAGCTTCGTGTTCGATTTTCCTTCTGGTGATAAGCTTCATGTAAACGTCAGGGTCCAGCTGCCGCGTTCACGTGGCTTTATACAAATGTAACAACAGGAAACAGTACAGATGCCCCGCCCTCCGAAATCTCTGCTCTGTCTGGTAAGCTCCAGTCCCCACCCCCCCGGCCTCAGCCTCAGCCTCAGTGGCCAGAATAGTTCTTATCCGTCTGAAGATTTATTTCACCTGGAACCTGCTCCTTAAGAGTGATAAATCTCAAGTTTAGCGTTAAGATCCGTGCCCCCCCTTTTTTTCTACCCGGAATAAGAAAGAGCCTTTCAATAACTAATCTCTTCCGATTACCTGGCGGGTCGTGCGAACTTTATCGTTATACTGCCAGTGTCGTGGAGTCGAGCGAAATATCGCTTAATATTCACACCGACATTCCGTGCTCCACAGGTCAGAGTTAGCCAGCGGCCCCTTAATGCGTTCGTGTGGAGATAAGGGGATGAATGAAAAAATGGCCAGCTATACCAATTCATCTTATCAGAAAAGCGAAAACAATATATATATATATACTTGAAACTGCGCCATTACCTCTTAAATATACAGTATGAGCGGGAGAGTTAACAGATATATTTGTTCATTAAGATCGAATGTTGTTCCACGTAGCTATTGCTTCGTTAATCTCGATAAAATGCCAACACACCTCTAAAAGATTTGAATTCCTTGTCGCTATTGTTTTCTATTTTTAGATTCTTGGATTCAGTCGAAATGAATTTGAAGCTTTTCCATTATTACTGACCTTTCTTCTTAAATTATAAAACGGATAAAAACTGAATAAAATGTGCATTTTCCTTTTATTTACTCATTTATATATATATGTGTGTGAATTTGCAAAATGCTTTCGTTTTTCAGATTAATACGTCAAGAGAGCGCAGGTCAGGAGCAGATAACTAACTTCTACCACGAGCAGTATGATAATGGGTTGGAACCCTAGCTGAAAATTGTTTTGCTTTAATTTCAAACCTCCCGAATACAAACCACAAAAATGATAAAGTTACATGTCTGTAACAATAAAACGAGAATTATTGGCAGATAAAGAAAATGAACCTGCAGGAAATACCGGCTATACACCTGCACAGCTTTTCTAATTTATAATCTTAGTATGAATGAAGCAACTGTGGACGAGCTTCGTTTGAGGAAAAATCACCTATTAGAAAAACAGATCTGACTTTAATTTGTCGCCTACGATCCGTTGTCTCTCTTTAAAATGACTACTGCGCAAAACTCTTGTACAAGGTCTCCGAGATTTAAAAAAAAATAGACGTCTGATGGGCATTGTACTTAGCAAAGAATAAGAAAAAGGATATTAATTTTTGTGCTTGCCTTTTATTGATCTGTTAACTAAGGATTCCCAAACTTCTTGCAAAAAAATTTTCAGATTGTATTTTGTCATCCATTATCAATTCTACGAGTGTGTACCTGTATCATTGCTGTTACTGAATATGTTTCTCTCTCTGTATATAGTTTGCTCTCATGGTTTTCGGTCAACAACTGGCAGCTGTTTGCTCCCTATGAGACCGAATGGTCTAATTGTATCAGAAGCTGGTTAACAACAAATAAATCAATACAAATTAATTTGGTCTTCTGGAAGGTCTTTTCAAAGACGGGAAATAAATCTTCTGTAGATAAATATCATTGTTTTCTAGGTGCCATTTTAAATGACAATTCAACAGGAAAAAAATTTCCACAAACATTAACTAATTTCCTCAATAGCCTTTACCCTAAATGCAATTACTTTTTTTAAAGACTTTATATCAGAATATATAGTTTGCTGATAGCAAATAAAGTCTTTTTGCATACAAACCTCTCATCCTTGATGCTACATTCCCCATTTGATACAGTGCCTTCATTTAAACACCATAGGTCTGTCCTTGAGTCCTAAGACTATATATACAGCTACAATGTTATATTTCATTTGTCTACAGTTGAACCTTATCACTTATTTTTTAAACAGACATACGTTTAACTGTGATAAATCACATACTTATCTAATAACAAAGTGACAAGCAATAAACATGCTGCAAAATAGAGCAGATACAAAATAAAATGGCTGTTTAGATATGATGAAAAGAACCTGAAGCTCAAGTCCAGAATTACCTTCTGTGGTAACACGTCAGAACTTTCATTTAAAGTGGTCTTGGTGTGCAGCCCCATCCAAATGTTTGTCTTTTTTATTTGCTGATAATTTAGAAAACGTTTTCATAATTAAACGCTATGAAAACTCAAGATTAGGTTCTGATCATCACCAACTGACCCTAAACATGTAGCTACTAAATCAGTATGAGTGAGGTAAAACATTCAAAAAAATTTAAGTCTCTCACTGAAAAATAAAATGAATGATTTGACAGCAAAATAATTCACCTTAAATTGAAATTTCATATTGTTGCATCGTGGGAAGATTTTATAAATGATGGGCGGACAGAAGCCATATTCAGATTGCTTTAATTGTAAAATGTTTATATCTGATTTCAAATGTATCTTTACGACTAGCTTGAGCTAAAAAGAAGCAGTCTTTAACTTGAGAGTAGCTCATGTAAAAAACAAATGACGTATCTCCCTCTCCCCGACAATTGGACATATGCCAAACAACTAAAAGCTGGGGAAATGTTTGTTTACAATAAAGTATCTTATAAGCGTTAGTTTGGTATCTGAAAAATGTATTATTATTCAGTTAAAGATTAACAAAAGATCATTGTTATTGTTGTTATTTAGTGGATGGTTAGATTGGGCATTTTCCATCTGTAGATTACTATTAAGGTGATGGGAAAATGCCAGAGTCAAACCGCTACTTTCTGTTTTAAAAAAAAGGTTTAAATAATAATAAAGCACATTTAGGTTTTAGAGTATTTTGTCTTGAGGAAAAAAAAAAGAAGAAATCATTACTACTATTATGAAAACACACCCAGCACAACTTTTCTGTAGATTCTTTTGTTTTTGTTAGACAACAATGCATAAAACTTACAATATTACATTCCCAGGAACTAATTTTAACCAAACACAATATAGCATTTTATACAGTTTTTATTTATGGTAACAAGGGATATTTAAGGATGATTTTATTAATCTAATGGGTTCGTACGGCTAAATTAGGAACAAATAAAATCTTAAATAGCATTTTGAAATTGTTTTTCCTTAACCCCAATGTTTTAGAATATTTAGTTACCTCCCTTTGATTCAAGTTAAAAATTATTTTAAGTGTACATTTGCTAGTTATATACTGACTCTGAATAAAAAACATTACATATAAATAACAAAACCATACAAATAAAACTCAAAGAACTAGTAAACCAAGATTTAAAAAAAAAAAAAATTCATGATTTTTTTCCCAAAAAATGAGATAATTGCTAAAAAATACAAGAATTCAGAGAATGAGAGAGAACATTAAAATTCCTTTATATGCAGATTTACAACAAATAGGAAATTCCAAAGTTAAATAAAGGCTTTAAAATATTTTCCAAGTTCTGGCAGGAACTTAGCCAAAAATACATAGCAGATTATCTGTTAAAGCACTTCAGCCCTAAAAAAAATTTGATCTATCAGCTCATGGCTTAAAATAAAACATAGTTAACAAATGTATACATGATGTAAACATTGAAATGCAAACAAATTTAAGGAAATCAAAAGTTGGATGTATCTTTAATTTTTTTTTTCTGGTTTAAATTAGGCAAAATCTCTATTTTACTATGGACACACAAAAAAATTATAATAATCACAAACACATTTGATAAGATGCAGAGAGTTTATCAGATGTTCTTCATCAATGGGTCTAACAAGCTCTCTCATTACACAGTTGTGTCTGTTTTACTATCCTTTTCTCCTAGATGCACTCCAGGAGATTCAGAAATTGGGGCTGAATCAGCCATTTGATCCATTACTTCCCTATTTGTGTCTAGTTTCCAGCTGTGATCTTTATTGGAAATTTTACACTGTTTGCTGTTGTCTAGGTTTTTCAGTTCAAAATAGTTTTTTCTTGCCTCATCAAGCAGAATGTTTGTTAAATATTCCTTTGTTGATCGTTTATTTGATATGATGGGTGGCCAGCAATTCCCTAGAAGTAGAATTTAAAATTTAGTTGGATAAGTTCTGAAATTTTACCCCATGATAAATAAAAAGTCTATCAAACTTCATCAAATTAGTTTTTATCATTTATATATTTATTACTGAAAAAAAAAACCATCTAACAACAACATTTTAAAAATAAAATTATTTGAGTTGACTAATAAATCTTTAATTGTACTAACTTGAGCAAGTTTATTACACCTCTTACATAGAAAAATGATATTTATATAGAGGAGAAATACGTTGTGGAAATTATCATCATAGGTTGATAATAGGAAGTTTATCAACAAAGTGAAATAAACTGCTGATGGTAATAGGCAGCATGGTACTGAACTATTAAAGTTTGAGCACCTGAGTTTGCTTCCCATGGGAACAGTTCAGTTT
This sequence comes from Nautilus pompilius, assembly GCA_018389105.1. Classification (NCBI taxonomy): domain Eukaryota; kingdom Metazoa; phylum Mollusca; class Cephalopoda; order Nautilida; family Nautilidae; genus Nautilus; species Nautilus pompilius. The sequence continues at coordinate 68,506 of JACATO010001898.1, forward strand.
GGTAAACCAACCTGGCTTGATCTCCTCTCTTCTAGACATTTCCGTTTCCTCCCCTCTAGTAGAGATTCCCTGCTGAGGCCAATAGTGCTGGACTCTGTGTGGTACAGAATGGCAATGCTTCCTAGTGGGCAATTGTAACACTACACTTCCTCATCAGGGTTGTCTATCTTGTAGAAGTCAGTGAACATTAGCAACTAGTGGCTGTTGGTAGTTCTTTTGTAAAACCAAATTGATGGATATCTCCCACTTATATTTACCATAATTTCTCTAATATATGTGAAGACAGTTTCATGAACCTCAAGGTTTTCATTGCAAATCCTGACATTTTTTCAAGCAATCTAGGTTTCTTTTTGTATTAGATTGAAGCTTTTGAATTATTTCCCCTTGCACAAGTTAAACTTGAAATTTGGAATTGCATTTCGGTTCCAAACCCATCCATCTCAAAACCTACCAAACAAGCACAAATAATCAAAAATGGCAACATGTTAAAAATAAAGAGTGAATCATCCCAATGCTTCTCCAGTGTTGTGTTTACCTAAAAATTGTAGTTATAGATCAGAAATAAGCTTTAAATTACATATGGACTTATTTACCCAAGGCCATTTGACTAGACCAAAAAAATTATTCATTTTAGTTAATTTTTTATTTTCATTATGTTTAAATTAAACAAGTCACTCCACACTAAAACCCCAGCTCACTTAATAGTGAAATTAAAAGTAAGTATCTCATGGTGTCAGTTTCCTATTTCTGATATTCCTGCACTAGCTCCTATTATTCAATATAATGGTCTATGTTATTAATTCCAGACAAACAGAATTACCTGGTTTGAGAAGACTGTTAGTTTTTTTTTTGACAAAACAGCAGCATAATTTTTGGAGTACATAGAAAGAAAAAAAGAGAGGTGGGGGGGGGCATAACCTATTTGTTATATTGCCTCCCATCGTGACCAAATAACTACATTTTTTGTTTGTTTTTTCCTTTTCTCCATAATATACAAAACTAAATAACTTTCTGATTAATTTTGAGAGCATTCTCATTCAGGCACTATTTGAGATATTCAAAGTCTATTTAGAAAATAACGAAAGTATCATTTGATACAATTTTTTTTTTTTTTGAATAATGAATGTAGCTGTAAGATCATTGCACATTTTTTGTTTCCAACTAAACAAAATGTCAGCACAAGATGTTAACAATTTGGAAAAATTGTGGTTTAGTTACCTAAATGTTATCTCCCTTACACCATTACTATCTTGAAGAATTACCAGATTGTTGTGTTGTCAGTTTGTTCATTAAAAAAATAAATAAAACCAATGTGATTATATAGGCTACATTTTAGTCTCATCAGTATAGTTACTAATTTTTGTATCATGTGGCATTTTAAGACTTGAAGTTAATACTAGAATGTGTGTATATAAGTATACAAAAGTGAACTAAAATAATTAAGTAACAAAAAAAATTAAAATAAAATAGTTTTAACTGTATTCTTGAAAATGTTTGTCACTAATAATTGTGAAGAACATTAGAAAACATCATGAAAAAGAGAATGCTTGAGAAAAGTCTTCTAAACTGACTAGGTATATTTCAGAAGTTTCGTTTTTGCTATTAATTATGCCAACAATTTACCTCAAGTCTTATCAGTACAATGATTTTGAACCTGCTGTCTACTCACCCTGCAATTCAAGAATGGCTAATGCATATCCTGGGCCTGGGTATTCAGTGGGTAGACGCCATATGTTGGTAAATGACGTTGTGTAATTCTGATACCGAGGAGCCAATACTTTAAACAATTTGTGGACTAAATCCTTCTCCTGCATATAAAAAGATAGGCAGATAAAGATAAAAAATAAATAACTGCAAGAGAGCAGCAGAAAAAGCAAAGTAACAATAAGATTGTCATACTACATTACCAACATGTTATATTAGTTATTAATCTATTGTTTGACATGATGTAAAGCACTAAATTGTCAATTAAAGAATTCACTGATAATGCCACTGACAGGCACTCAACTGTTTATAAAGTTAATCTACTCACAAGAAGCCAGAAATCAGCCATTTCCATTGTCCACGGATCTTTATCTCCATTTCTTAAGGCAAGCTGAATTAACTTAAAAAAAAACAACAAAAAGTCACATTTATGCCACCAATAATCTTACTTAAATTCAGCAACAAAAATTCATTTAGGCTACAAGGAGACAAGACACCATGACACACAAAGTATGCTGAGAAACATGCACAAAAAAGTGTCCATTAATTTGGTTTCTGAAACGATTTACACTATCAACAATTACCATTGTTAAGTTATTCCTTTCATATACAATTTTAGTGATAAAAGTTTTTTTTTTGTATCAAACTGTATGGATAATGTAGCCAGTATAGTTGTGACACTTATCATTTATAAATGTAAGCAAACTGGAAGAATTTCCACACATTAAAACCCAAATAATTATTTTGAAACTATCCACAAGATCTGAAACACATAAAACCTAAGCAAAGCAAATCTAATCTTTTTAACTCTCCATCTTTCTCTAAACGCTTAGCGCCTGAAGATGTTCTAGTTTTACATCAACCTGGAATTTTCTAATTTTACAATGATAAAACCAGAATTAGACATGCCCTGTCTAATAATGCCACGTTAACATATTGAAGTCCACACCTCTTTGTAGCACATCTAATGAAAAAAAACTACCAAAATCGAAACAATGTAACAATTCGAAATCTAATACATGATGTCTGGAGAGGCTTATAAATCATAAAAGAAACTGTGACAAAGCAAACATTTAGAAGTGGCCATGGATACAGTGTCAGGCCATGAGCATGATTTGAAGACAGATTCTCTCTTTTATCGCACTTGAGGCCATGGTTGTACGCGAACCTCAAGTATTTAGACTTTATAATACTACAGTTCCGTTAGCTATATGGGTTATCTCTGCTTACACACAAAAAAAGCCCCAGTTTTCACGAACAAACCCATTCAATATTTCAGAATTTCTTAAAATATAAATCCTGAGAGTTGTAAAGCATATCCAGTGGTGTATTTTTTTTGGTGGGGGTTATCTCCCCTTGGAAAATCTAGCCGGCCGGAGATATCGGACGGCTCTGTCAGGGTTTTCCTTAGAGTCTCGGCGGCTCTGGTGCCCGGGTTACAGTCTCACGGCTGGACGCGACAAACTTAAGCCAGGTAACTTCCTTACCTGGTGCACATTTCAGCAGGCAGACAGACGGGCGGGCGGACACAAACTTACCCGCTCGGCGTATCCCCGGGCCTCATCACATGGGTCCAGTCTACCTTCCACCCGTTCATACCGGAAAAGCGCTGTCACCAGCCTCCGTAGACGGTTGATGCGACCCTGGGGCCCACTACAGGGACCTTCGCTGTGCGGCAGCTTTCTGGGCTTCATTCGATATGTATATCGCAGCATCTTCTCTCTGAATCTTTCCTAAATGACTTTGAACTAAAAACACAAACAACTGGGCCTTGACTTCCGCTAATCAGCAGATACGCATAATTTATTTTTTCTTAAAAAGTTTCATAGTTTAATTTTTTACGTTAAACATTGTTTTGCTTTATCAGATATTTTGCATATATTTTAGCTTAATTAAAAATGTTTTTTTTTTGTAGCTTTTTAAAACCTACCTGACGACTGGAACCGCCATTTACTGCAGCCCAGGAAATGCAAATATGGCGGTTGTTGCGAACGATGAAATGATGTCGGACGAAGAATGGCTGGTTACCAGAGCTCGGGGGTACACGAAATCCGACCCTTTCGCTGCGAAGGCATGGATGATAACAGCGAGAACCCTCTTTCCCCAGAACTTTATCATTCAGGTAGAGTGGGAAGTCCAGCAAAGCGTTCTTAGATCTCGTGAGGGGACCGACCATTGTCAGTGTCGTCTGCTCCCTGGATCTGTATTTCTTTTTTTCTTTTTTTTTTTTTTTTTTTTTTTTTAAAATATCTTTAGTTAATAATTAACTCAGTTGATCTGTCAGAATATTACTCGGGCAGGACCCTTGAAGTTAGCTTCTGCGATATCAGTCTTCTGACAAGCGCCCTAGAGATGCTTCCCAACTCTTCAGCAACGCGGGTGAGGAAGGGACCCTTTGGGATCTGATAGGGGGAAACAAACAGGCACCCTTCAGTTACTCTCTCACCCCCCTCCCTCCCTCCCCAATCCGGGGTGGGGGGGGGGTTAATATCTGTACGCAATTTCTCTCCTTAGAGTTACAGTCGCTTCGCTTCGTGGTAGTAGTTGTTGTTGTTAAGGGAGTTGGACGTCCAAATGCCGAGTCCTACTCGTAACTCAGAGATGTTCGTCGAGCCGACAAACGGCCCGGTCCCCCGACACCGTGGGCCCCAAGGACCCGGGAGGTCTCTCTCAAGTCGGGCACCAAGGAGATGCCGTACATCTGTTTCACGCTATGGCGATCATCAGCGACAAGTCTCCTCCGACCCCAACCTGGGATCGAACCCGGTACAGGAGCAACGGTCCCCTTATGGAGCTAACCCGCTTCGTGGTATGTGATATCGGGCAACCTTCGAAAATAAGCATCACTTCGACAGCTTGAGAGGAGGAGGAGGTTATAGAGTATCCATAAGCGGTTGCCCCGTCTACCCGGTTTGGTATTTAACTTAAGATATCTCATGATAACTCAGTGGCTAGCTGGACAGCCTACGAGCTCTTGTTCCACGGGAAATTGCTCTGCCTGTCATTTATAGGAAGCGTAGTTGTAGTTTGTAAGTGTAAGGCGGTCCGGCTGTCCCCCATTCCCTCGCTGTGTTCACGCGTAAGGTCCACAGGGCAGTTGAAAGCTTTTAAGGATTTCCAATTCCTCCTCTTCAAGTCATGTGTTGTGTACCCAGCTACAACGTGTGAAGATTGCTCGATGTTTGTGCAAGAGAATGTCAAGAGACTTGTCAGAGGCAGAATTGTTGATTATACCAAACCATTGTCTGATTGCCATCTAAAGAGTGAAGTCTTTCATCATTAAATCTCAGACTTCTTTAAATTATATTTTAATGGTTTTTGATAGACACGGACTTGATTGATTGTCTTGTATTGTTCATTTCACCTGTGCTTTTATATTGTATCTTTATGAAGGTGGTAGTGGTTACCACTGAGATTTACACTGGTGTTGAACAAAACATACTAAAAAAAGATTTTAGAAATTAATTTGCTTCCTAAATTTTTCAGTTTTTATGAATTTTATGTTTTGCAGCAATTGAGTTAATTAGATCTTTGGATTTAAAATTTTATTTTTAGAATTTAAATTGTTCAAATTTTTTTTTTTTAGTTTGAGGCATACATGTTGGAGAAGTCTGGTAAAAATGTCACAGAGGCTGCTCGCTTGCTTTCAGAAATGTAAGTCTTCAACAATATTGCATTTCAATGTTACTATGTAAACTCTTTTCACCTAAAATTGCATGTCTAGCCAATCTTTAATTAGTAATTTTGGCATTGAAACTGACTCATGAATAGCTGTAGGCTTAAGTGCTGCTTTATGTTTGTAATTTTTGAGAATTATCTGCTGTTGACTGATAATTGTATTTTATTTAGGCTATATGACTGATGAATAAAATTCATAATTAAACTTAAGCAAGTTTCAGATGAATAATTGATTGATTTTTTAGCCATGTACATGTCAGACAACAAATTTAACTGATTTAAAAGAGAAAATTATAAGCATCTTTTTGTGATCCTGCACAGGTTTCAGGTATTTCCGAATGAAGCAAAGCTGTGGGGAGAAGTTCAGTGTATGCTTGAGGCCATGCAGTCTGATGCTAGTGATCAGAAGACACAGCTTCACACAGGTAAAGAGAGAATTCAATCTTTCCTAGGAGATCAATAGATTATATTGCTCTGGATGTGATGACTAGCTTGCTTTTTGTAACCATATATGCAGAGTATTTATGTCTAGCAATGAAAAAGTCTACTTAGTACTCAAATCGATAATACAATTTGTTCAGTGAATATTATAAGACATTACTGTCCATTTGTTTTTGTCTCCAAACTTCTTTCATGAATTTTATTTTGCTGTTGAGCAGTTAATAATTGGCTAGCAAATGCCCAGTTAGCTATTCAAGTTTCTTTCTTATTGCACATTACTAGTATTGTATTCTCTGACTCTGTTTTTAATTATAATAAAAGTATTTTGTCTCACATCACTAGCACATTCTCTGTGTAATCTGGTTACTTTTGTTCTAGCTATTATGTATTTAGCTATTACCCAATCCTCCTATCTGATCCCTGTACTTTCAGATAATACTATGTTGTAATCTGTGTATCCCTTGTTGGTCTTAACTTTTAGTTTGCCATATGTTTCAGACATCTTTGCAGCAATGCCTACCACTGTGCAGTGCCACATGTTGCTGTGTGTGGCAGAGAAAATCAGTGACATCTTGGAACAGTGCCGACTTTTACTACTGGCCATGAGAAAATTCCCCAATCTTATTACAGAACAGGGTGTAAGTCAATAAAATCAGAGAAATTCCAAAAAAAATTTTTTTGTCAAATTCATCTGTTCATTGCATATCTTCTCAGCTTTCTAATTGTTTAAGAAAGAACAAAGTCATAATATTCTAAATTCATGCAGAATATTTAAAACTATTTTTATTTGTAGCATTATGTCCTGATTAACTGTCAGCAGCAGATATTTCTGTGAAAGCTGCATTATCTGATTTAGATGAAAGTAAAAATAATTCTCCAAATGGATCCCTCCTTAAAAATAAATGTTGAACTTTCTTCAAAAACCAAATTAGTACATGTATTTACTAGTAACATTCAAACAAAACTCAAATGCAATAGCATTAAATTTTTTTTTTTTTTTAATTAGTGCTTGTCAAAATTATTTGACCATTCTGGTGTGAAACCTAATTATAAATTGCTTACCTACTAAAATAAACAAATATATCATTTGTTATGAAATATAATTTTAATATTTAGCAAACAGCAATTCATTGTATCAGGAAATAAATATGTCAAATGAAGAAGCAAAAGATATAATAAAAGTCTCTACATTTATTAGTCAGTGCAGCCACTTTATTTTGAATTATGTCAGCACAAGTTTTTCCATTTCCACAGTGATGTTCACAATACTACTACTATGGTGACATTCACATCTTTCATTGGTGGCTATGTGATCTCTGATATTCTCAAGAAAATTTACACTAAAGCTTATGGCAGACCATTTGTCAAGTAACCTGTGGTTAGGAACTGAACCAACACTCAGTAATTAAACCTTTTTAAACACAACACAATCTTAAATAATAACTTTCTGTTTTGTTAATGAGCCTTGCATGCTAGGCCTGCTCTTTTTCCATGCTCCAGTCAAATCATCCAAAAAGAGGTTAAGCCTTGTTATTTTTAGTGCATGCCTGTCAATATACTTTGACATTATTCTAGAACAATTGCTTGAAATAGAATGCATTTGTAAAATCTTGCTACAAACCCATGCACAAATTTGAAGTGCGTTTTGGGTGATTGCCTTCTTGAGGTGTATAGCTGTTTATAATTGTGCTAAATCTACTGGTGACTAGAAGGTAAGCAGGAATGCTATGACAGACTGTTTTGTCCATTATTTCATCAACTTTTAGATTTTTGACCCCATCCTAATGTGTGGTCCCACCAAACATTGATCTCCCTCATGTTTGACAGTAGGAGCAGCATGTTTTGGTTTTGCTCCAATCCTTTGCACAAAAATCTACCTCTTGTTAAATAAAATTCAGACTTTCTGAAGTTTTCCACTGCTCAATATTGCTGTGCTTTTTGGCCCATTTTAGTCTCACTGCCACATGGTTTAAGAGGTTGTTTCTGGACAGCAACTCTGCCATGTAAATCTGATTCTTTGAGATTTCTGGTTACTGTCGATTAAGAAATCTTTGCAGTTTCTTTGGACTCATTCAGCTGGTTGTGACATTTTGTAAGGTGTGACGATTACCACACAAGTTGGAAACTTTGATGAAGTGGTCTTTGTGAGCAGTGATAGCTCTCTGTTGAACCTGTCTACATTGATTTCTCTCTGCCAGTTGGTTCAAACGTCTTGATGTAGAATATGGATCCCTGTTTTATTTTAATGATGTCCTACCCTACACTTTTTTTTTTGCCAGTGGATTATCTTCAAACCTGGGAAGATCACTCCTGTTTGAAGCATTTCACTTTATTGTGTTCATAGTATAACAGTTTATGTATATTGTGAAAAAATAAACAAAACTATAGCTTCCTAATTTCCCTATTCTGTAACATTTGAAGAAGAAGAGCATTGTTCCACTTTTTAACTAATCAAGGTTATTTCAATTTTATGGTTTTAATCTCAACTATTGATATAAACTATTAGGTCATTACAAAAGTTTTGTCATTTTTTTATATTATGTTAATTTGGGGTTAACTTTTTGCATACTTGTGAAGGTGTATATAGATAAGTTATATACTGTATTGTAGCATGTGCTTTAGCATACATTGTGCAAAACCTACCTTTTTAAAAATCAAAATGGATATTTGTTTCAGGGTTCTGAGTAAATCGTTGAAGTTTTTTGTGCCATTTTGTTTAACTAGTTCAAACTAGGCCACAAAGCAAGCGAAGCATCTCGTAACATTAAATAAGTATTGGGAAAGGACACAGCATATGAGTGCACAGAACAATGATGGTTTGCAAGGTTTCGATCAGGAGATGAGAGCCTCAAAGATAAGGAATGTAGCAGACATCCTTTCAGCTGTGATGATGACCATCTGTCAGCTTCATTTGAAGTTGATTTAAGAAAAACAGTGCGAGAAATTGCTGGAGAGCTTGACATATGCATTGCAACTGTTTCCTGGATCTTGATGCATTCTGCAAGGTGAAAAAGCTTGACAAGTGAGTGCCTTGCAAATTGAATGAACAACAATGAAATCATCGATAGATCTGCTCTTCACTTGTCATAAGAAACAAAAATGACCCATTTCTTGACTGAATCATTATGTTTGATGAAAAATGGATCCTTTACAACAATTGCAAATGATCAGCACATTGGCTTGACAGAGACAAGGCATCTAACCACATTCCAAAACCCAGCCTCTACCCTAAGAAGGTCATGCTCACTGTCTGGTGGACTACAACTGATGTCATCTGTCGTGAATTAAACGTTCATCAGAAACACTCCCAACGACAGCCAGCATTGGTGAATCGAAAATGCCCAATCCTGCTCCATGACACTGCTCATCCTCATGTTGCAAAAGTCATTCTTCAGAAACTGAACACATTGGGGTACGAAGTTCTCCCTCACCCAGCCTATTCACCAGACCACCACCTTTTCAAACACCTTGACAGCTTCCTCTGTATGAAATCCTCCAACCAAGCAGCAACTGAAACTGCCTTCCAACAGTTTATTGACTCCAGAAACCCATATTTTTTTCAAAAATGGCATAAATGCACTTGTAACTCATTGGCAGAAGTGTATTGATTGTAATGGAACTTGCTTTGATTAATAAACTTCATGTTCAGCAATGATATGAAGTCTCATTGTTGCGTTAAAAGAACAGACAAAACTTTTGTAACAACCTAATAACATTTTTATCACAGTGTAATCTATATTAAAATAAACCTATGCTAAATATCGTTTAAATTTCATCTTCATATTTTTTAAGGTTGTCAAATAAAACACTAACAATTAGAATCTATATACTGTTTCATTTCATTATCATGCTTAAGGAAACTAAATTTATGAGTGTAATTTCTATTTCCTCTTAAGCAGGTTAAATGCATTTATTACTAAGAGTTGAAGCTTGATTTCAGTCAGTGCTGTTTGCATATTTTTTTTAGTTGAAGTTGATCGAGACGTTGATCAGTGCTGAGAAACACAATCCACTCCACTGTCCAGTCAACTGCTACAGGAAGCTGTTAGGTGAGCAGCATAGCCATCAACGTTTAGCTGAAATTTTTTTAGATCCTCAGAACTTTGTTCCTGGAGATCTCTCTAAAATAGCATTGGGACTGGTAGATAGGTATTCTCACTTTCTCTTGGTTTCATGTAACTACACCTTTTTTTGGTACTAAGTCAAAATGTTTCCCTGTTAACTGTCTGATTGATAAACACGTATTGATAGCCATAACTGTGGGTTCCTAATGAAATATCCCAAGAGTATATTTTGATGAAAAAATGTTTAACATTTTAATATAACTTACTGTAACAAATTTGAATTCTTTAATGTATTATGTTGGCCAAAAGTATTGCATCACTTTTTTCAAAAACTGTTTAGTGTTCATGTTTGTGTTTAAATCTGAAAAAAGGTCATATTAACATAATAAAGTAGCCATGTATGGCTTGCTTTGATATTCAGAGAGCTTCTGTACCAAACCTTGATGTAATAATTTTTTGTGAAGATACAACTATTAGTAAACTTAAATAAATGATAAATCAGAAAGAAAGTGTATACTTAAACATTGCATTAATCAGGGTCTGGTATAATTTACACTTAAAGAAAATTGGAATTTTGGTTCCCACTGTTAATCAATATACATGTTTCTGTTTGCATTAAATTAATAACATAAAATATGGGATATTTCATTAATGAGTCCACAGTCATGGCTACCGGTGTATGTTTAGTCTTTTTTTCTTTTCTTTTAAATAGCTTATCACCCCTTAAAAAAAAAAAAAAAATATCTGTGCATTTCCAAAATTTTTTGGTTTTCGTCAAGCCTTTTTATCTATGTACTCTCTAAGATGGATGTGTCTGAGTGACCTTCTTTGAAGTACAATTTGTTGTAGAACAAGTCCCTTAATCTTATGTTTAAGCTAGATATTTTCCAGTAGTAGACTTCGTTTATGGAAGGAAGAACCCAAGTAATGCATGTAGCTATTGGAAAAATTAGTTTGAAAATCTAACGCCACCATTTCCAACAGAATAATTTAAATTTATTTTTAGGACTCATCAAATGTATAAGGGAAATAGTCATCTTAACCTGCTGGATTTTTTTTGTTTTCACCAGAATGACCACATTTTCCTTTTCTTGAAAATCTGTTCAGAATCACGAATAACTCAGTTAATTTAAGGGTTCCTTAAATTTTTTTCTTGTGGGCTAGTGAAAAATGTATTTCAGATAAACATTGCAAAGGGGACCCTCCACATACACACTGTTTAAGATGTCTAGTTCATTAACACTTCTGAATTTTGTGTTTTCAGGCATTTATTGCATGTAAACATATTTTACAGCTAGAAAGCTGTTTTTTAAAACTTTTTCATTTGCCACTAACAAAAAAAAAAAACAAACTTAGGGAATGTTTTTTGTCTCACTGGGAGGTTAAATATCTTTTCCATTTACATTCCAATCTAAGTAGAAGATTTAAAAGTCAGGACTTTTAAAATTTATTTTTTAATGTGTAAATTTTGATTGGATAATATAGGGTAACTAGCTATAAGTTATGTATATTAATAATTTTGTCTTCATTGTAAATAATACCATTGTACTATATCATAGAACCTTCTAACCAATCATGGCAAATTTTAAGAAAATTTGTTTTATCTAGTTTTTTTTTCAAAAATTTCAAAGATAAACCAAACTTAAACCAGCCTATGGTATATTTATATACCTTGTATATCTCTACAGGTGTACATGATTTGATCTAACTCCTATGCCATAACCAGAGTTTTAAAAAAAATCACTTCCTCAATATGGTGCTTCTTTCCTTAACTTTATAAAATATAATTACCAAGTAGAGGGAGTACACTTGTATGATTCCCTATTTGAGGATCAAGGAAAATCCTGGTTATTGGTTTGAACAATTTTGCTATGATCCTCAGATTAGTACAAAAATTTCTTAAGATTGCATTCTGTTTTTAAGTATTTTTCTCATGCATGTGATAGTTGGAAACTCTTAATTGTTCAGGTAAGATTAAAATATTTTTTATATCTGAAAAATTATCTGTTTTTTAATGTGTGTGTGTGTGTGTGTGTGTGTACCATGTTTTTGTTGGTCATTTTAGGTAACTTCTAGTTGAAGAATTTTTTTAAAAAATGTCTGTTAATAGTTTTGAAATTATGGAATTTTAATGTCCTAAAAAGTGCTAATTATGTGGTCAAAGTCAGCATTTCCCGATTTTCTTTTGAGTTTTTCTGCATTAATAAAAGGAAAAAGAAGAAAATATATAATCTTTTGTTTTAAGTTTTTCAGGAAATATTGACTCTGAATTCTAAAAGTCTAGTATATATTTTCATTATTTACATGTTTTAGAAACTTTCTAACATTTGAAATGAATTTGAAATACTATATATTTTTTTTTTTGAATTTAAATGTAAATTTTTAGAAAGAAAGTATTTTAAATATTTGATTGATTAATATTTTTAGTGTGTGATGTTCTTCCCCTGGTTCTTCAGAAGAGTCGGATGCTACTACCTCCAGCAGATCTGTATCGTTGGTTGCAGAAAGCCATAGAATTCAGCATCATTTATGTCACTCAGCCACCATGTCAAGAAAGTACACCACCTGCTTCAGCTGGTACTCCTTTTTTTTTTTTTTGTTGCTTTTATCTTCTGTTTCTGGCCTTGTTCTCTGTTTTCAGAATGCAGTACAAAAACTAACATGCAGTAGTTAGATGGTTAGTAAACATTGAGTAAGCATGCTATTTATTTTTAAATGATTTCGTTTTTCTTCTGTATACTTGAAATAAAAAATAAAATGTAACAGATCAATAAATGTTCTTCAGATGTAGGAGCTGCCAACACTAAATCCTAATTATTTTAATGGAGACTTAATTTCCTTGAATATTTCCTAGGCTTCATTGCAAAAGTTACTCAGATCATTTTGTGAGAAACTTGGTTTAACACTCTGACAGTAAGCCTCAGTGTGCTACTTTAAACTACAAACTCAAGTTCCATGGTGGACGATTATTGAATAGCTTTCTTGCATGATTGCTGTATCATACTAATGAAAAGTATACATTTTCTGTTTATGAAAATACTGCTAGTAGGAGGATGTCATTTACATTTTACATCATCTATTTTTTTGAGTGATCTTTGTTTCACCTTTAATAATTTTATCATTGTAACTGATGCTGACATTTTTGCACATTTTAAATTTCAGTTTGTGTGTTTCTATTAAAAATTGGTTAAAATGAGTTTTGACATTTAATTATTAAAAAATTCTTCTATTCATTGTCTATTAGCATCATCATCAGCCTTGTGCTAGCTTTTAACCCTGTAACTTTATTATTATGGAGCTGGCAATAGTAGTATTTTCAAATGAGAATATTTAATTATTTCATGTGTGTGTAGTTGAAAATTATTAATACTTTTATAAATTTTAGCATTTAAGCCAAGTAATAAATAGCAGTGATGCATTTTAAAACTGTGTGGGGCTTAATTATTGTTTTAAATGCTTGTTCTCTTTAAATTACTAGCTCTGGTGATCATAATGATTGTCAGTCAGTGGAACAAGGTGTTTTTTATATAGGAGAGGTGGTGGGAAATTTTTTTTTTTTAAATATCTTAGATCAGCATTGCACTAGGCAACTTTTTGTTTTACAGAGTTAATGTCCCCTACCAAGAAGTCATTGACAAAGAAGTATGCAACCATTCCAGGTCTTCAAGATAAGGAGAGCCAGGTGACAGATCCTTGGGGTGGTCTCTTCAAACTTATGTCCCAGATAGGAACTCAGCTTAGCTGGGACATCGATCGGGACTTCTTCTCCAAGCCTAGGTATCTTCTCCAATCTTTTACATTAGAGTATACAGTGATATAATTGCTGGTATCCTTCTAGCTACAACTGTAGAGAGTGTCAATGGCATAAACTGTAATGTGTTCCATTCTGCCCATATATTTTTAGGGATTACCAATGGCAACAGATAGTCAGCTTGTACAACCGAGCACGTCAGACTGCCATGGATACGTGCTACAAGAAGGTTCTCTACGTGACAACTGTCATATTCCTTGATTGTCTGTATACCTACATCAGTTGTGTGGACACTGAAATATTTGCTACAGGTGAGCATTTCAAACTTTGCTTTCTAGCACATTATATCATATTGGGAGATACTGTACCAGGCCATTGAGTTCTACCCAACTGACATGCTACTGAACATTCAGAGATAGTTACTGGTCAGATTTCTCAATAACAGACAGGTGATTGCCGTTTCAGAAAATGGCTGAATTTTTATAGATGTTTACCATTTGGATCTGACCAGACACAAGTTAAAGACTGAAGAATGATCAAAGGTGTCATCTAGAAACCAGAGTATTGCTGATTTATTCAATTCTCAAGTCCACTAATGCCTTAAAATGTTCTAACTAGTGCTAAATTGAAATTTAAAAAAATCTTTCTTTTGATGACTGCATTTTAAACAGAAGACAATTGTACAATTTACATTTTCCAAACTTGATGGTTGGTTTCAGGTATTTTTAGTTAGAATTTTTAATTATTTTGTACAGTACCTGGTTTTGTTTTTGTTTTTTATTACAGTTGCAGCTGGTTCATTAATTCAGGCCCCTTTGGTTCTAATTGAAGGATTCAAGACAGATAATGTGGATAATTTTCAAGAGTATGTAAATTACATGTTTATAAGTAATTCTCATGTATACTAACTGATTGCTTGTATTGTCTGCGTTATCATTTCACCAAGATTTTTTTCAGAAAATAGTTTTTAGGGAAAAAAAGCAGAGTGCAATGGGAGTGGATTGAATTATCTTATTCTGAATAATTAAAGCCTTTCTTGTAGTAAATTCTGCTAAGTTGTGCCTGAAGGTGTTTAGGTTTAAAAGAATGATGCTGCCTCATTGAACAGGGTTAGCACTTAGTATGAATCTTAGAAAGCAAAGCTAAAAGATTAATTTGCTCACTCTGCAGTGCCTTTGAGTTTAGTTTTTCCAAGATTACAATGGTATTTATTTGACTCCCTCCTCATTCCAATGCACCTTTCTTCTTTGAAAATATAAAATATTTTGTTCAACATGAAACTGTTATTTCAACATGGTTATGCTTCTTTTCTGAGTGATGGATTTTTAAATGAATCTTGCTTAATAGGCCAATATTTATTCAAAACAGGGTTGTTAATGTAATAAGGTACTAATGTAAAGAAATGTTTATATAAAGTTTATGATATGTTGAATAAATATATTTCTGTTGAAATCTTTGTCTATAAAGCATTTTTTTGAAGGAAATATATTTATATTTTCAAGGAGTTTTCAGCATCTGCACCATTTGCCATCTCACTTTTCGTCTTTATTTTGCTCACGCCTGTGTTTCACACCTCAGTTTATTAACCACATTGCTACTATAGTTACTCGAGATACCATAGAGTACTAAGCTCACTTACAAATCAATGAATTTTCTTGCTCTTCTTGTTACTTTATGGGTGTTTTTCCTTGAATTTCCTTTTAAGTTTATTCTGGGGATCATTATGTGTAGTTTCTCTGTATTCAGGATGAAAATTAAGAAACTCCGTTCAGAAACTGCATCTCTGCCACAGATACATGCGACCTCAGTTGTGCCTAATGCACAGGCAATCATCCAGAACTTTGTCACAGCTTTACACTGCTATGAGCTTCTACATTCCTATGAAAATCTGCACCGAGGTAAATTATTATACTAATAAATCGTCTTTCCAATTGAAAAAAATATTTGAGCATGAATGCAACCTCATTTTTTATTTTAAAAATTTTAATCTAAAGATTGTCTTCAACTTTTTAAAACAACCAAAGAGAGATTAATCTTTAAGATTAAAGCAAAATGTGCTTTTTGTTTTTTAAAATTTTCACTCTAAAGTTAAGTAGAAATTTAGTACATCATTATACTTCTTTGTAGTAATTTCAGTTTTTTTAATTAAAAAAATTAATGATAAATTTTAAATATATCTACTAATGATCCATTATCATATATAAACTGAATGGATTTTAATAAAAAAATTTTATTAGTAAGAGTGTGATATTTACAAACAAACTAACTGTATTTTGTCACAGCATTTTAACCTTATTTGGGTAAACTAAAAGACCACTAGAGATCTTATTTTAAAAAAAAAAAACTAAGATGATGTGAAATTTGTAGTAAGGTTTATTTAAATTAAATGAAAGTCTACAAGCAAGAAAAATTTTACATTGAAAAGTTGATTATTCTGCAGGTTATCATGCTACCTTTGTTTAGTTTATGTAGAAAATGTGATTTGGAGAAAACCTCAACAGTTTAACTGAATATTTATTTTACGTGAGTAAATATGATTTAAGAAAACAATTACACTAATGATATTTAGAAAAATTATACTATTTAAAGATGCACTTTTGAAACTTGGAGTTTGGGTAGTTTAGGAATGTGGAAAGAATGATGTTTTGACAAGTCTTTGCCATACCAGGGTGTCTCAGTCTCCAAAGTGATGAAGCATTGCTGCAGCCATTCTCGTGTAATTCTCAACCCAGTAATCCAAACATATTTGTGAGAGTGTGTTTAAAAGGGATGTTGACTACTGATGCAAAATCTGCTGATGCAGCTTCATTGTGTTCAAATTCATTTCTTTTTCCTTTTCCTTTTTCTAATAGATTTCATTAAACTGTGCAAAAACTGGAGGATGGAAACATGGTCATGGATGAGCCACTTCCAGACCGACATGTTCATATACCAAGTAAGCATCTGCCTGTCCCGCTCTGTTGGTACACAGTACAGTAGCACCTTGATGTACTGGACAGAACTGTCGGTTTCTATTTTATTTTTTTCAACTGTTGCCTACATCGATCATAAGTTATTGGTGATGCACAATATATACACTGGCAGCCATAATTGGGGACTCATGAAACTGACCGTGAAAAAAAGATATTTTTATGACAAGTCTTATGATCAGAGTTTCAACATAACATATTGTAACCTGTTTTGTTGTGTAAATATTTCCTAACATCCATATGCTAATATACACATACATTTGTACACTAATTAGTTATTATGTTTTTCCTATCAGTTGTAATCTTTGATCATAGATTCACAAGCAGTTAAGACCCAGTAATGTTCAAAAAGTTTCTTAATGACTCAGAGTTTATTTTTCATCATAAATGATCTTCACAGCAGCCCTAAAGATATTCATTGGGAGTATGTTTGTAAAAGCATCATATAATTCACACTCTTTGCAGTGTGGCTCTAGAAGTCAGGATCACCTGTGTGTGTTAATACTTAGTTGTAGACTCAACATGAAATATCTAATATTTCATACATAAAGCAATTCAATAATGCAAATAGTTGTGGCAGTAATGGACTGCTAGGGCTGAGCCTTGAGTTTGAATCCTGGTCAGAACCAGCTCAGTTTGGTGTACCTCCCTAAGCATGTTATTTTTTTCTGTTCTTTCCCAGCTGGTTGTGGGCTTCCTTCCACATCTCAAATGAAGAATATTAGTAAGGCTTTGAAAGAATACTTGACCAATATCTCTTTCTAACTTTGCATTAGGAAGGAGTACCCATTTTCAGTGGAATGACTAATAATTATAGCTACGACAGGTTTGTTAGCACATGTCTGTTGGGAAATACAGCGGACACATATGGGGAGGGTGTTTTTTCCATGATAGGTGGCATCCACAGTTAGCCGCTGTTAGTGAAAATTCAGTTTGGAGTTAATGCACTAAGGTACAACTGCATTTTAGCGCTATAAATGCATCTTTATTACATGCTTTTGGCATTTAGAGTGTGAATTTCTTAGACAAACTTCACCTTAATGTACTCAGGTGATTTTTTTCAAATGATTCTATGTCAGAGTGTGCAAGGGAAGAACTGCTTGGTTAGTGCACTGGAGCAGTTAGTATAGTGCCTTCCTCATGAGGTTGCATTCAATGTTAACACTGGTGGAGTGATCTCATCTTTGCTGCTGCTGTTGTCTTTGTCCTCTTAGTAGTCACAGCTTCTTTGCCACCACTATTTTGACAACTTCAACATTGTCATTGTTGGAACCAGCATAGTAGCACAGGTCAGTTATCTAATGTTGCATCATCTTTGATGGTCTGACTGCTGGTGTCAGCCCCACTCATAATGAAGCCACTGTGCCAGAAGCAACAGGCAATTTTCTCAGGCTTCACACTATCCAATGCTCTAACTGCTGTAGTAATTATGTTGAAGATGGTGATATCATGTGATGCATGACTTAAGTGACTGTCAAAGGAGTTATATTGGGTTAGAAACAGGGGAAGCGATGTTCTTACAGCTGGCAATGCCTGGTTGCAGTGGTGCACTGTCAAAAAAGAACCAGCTGCAAAACAACTTCTTGGAGTTCCTTATTTTTGTCACTTCACAGTGACCAAAGGATGTTAGTACAGTTTGATAGCAATGGAATCAGGACTAGAAAATTTGTTCTAAAAATGGTAAGTAGTTTTTATTGTATATACATGATAAAACATGATACAATAATCTTATGTTGGAACTTTGATGCTACACAACATTTTTCATCGGGGTGCTCTCCTGAGATATTTCATTGGTGAACAGAGAGTTCACTAACTTGTTTAAATATTAAATTACAATTATTAACATTGTGATGTATTGTGCCTGTTCTGACAATTGCTTGGATTTTCTGCAGTCCTTAGTACCCAGCCTTGAGAACTTTAGTTTGTTTCCAACCAAGGCTGTATTAAAATATGGTAGCAGTACTGGGCTCATTCCTAAATTATGAAAAAAATTATAGCTAAATAATTTACAACTAACCACATGATTTTTTGTTCTCATTGTGATCTCATTTTAGAAAAACAAAAAAAGTCTTTATCTTTTTCACATTCTTATTTTTAACCTACTGAATAGCAAGTTAAACTATCATTAAAATTGAAGTTTATCTCAATTCCATATGGTAATATTAAAAGAGAACCAAAAGAAAAAAATTTGTCTAGTCTCAGAGTAGAATGGCATGTAGAAAAAATTTTTTTTTTGTCTAACTGCTTTGTTTTAACCAGTGGCTGAGCACTTTATGGTTATGCTTAGTTTTTATCCATTTATTCTTTTACAAAAAAATATTGAATTTTAAAAACCTCAGAATTTTTGTTAGGGATTCCAATGTTGCATTAGATCTAGTTTCTAGTGGTCCAAGTAATCAGAAAGAGAAGAACAATTCTTGAAAAAAATCTTAAATAAAAATGTCTTTATGTGTCTTACATAGACATTTTTCTGGTTTGGTTATTAAAATTCTGCCACTATTTTGTATCTGCATGGATAATAATGTTATCTTCCCACAGTGATATTTCTAACTTATAAATAGTAATAATTCCAGTGGGTCATTTTTGGGAGAGTGTCGTTTCTTGATCCAGCTAATTAAAAAGTTTTGGAAAGAAATAAAATTTTTTTGGAAATGAATAGGAAAGTAAAGTATAGTGGTAACTGACAGAAAACTGGAAAAGGTGAAAAATGAATAGATATTTTTTAAAAACAGATTTTTAGTTGATGATCAATCATAATGTACTTTTGTCATGATTAGTATTCCTGGTTTATTAAGTTTATATGTTGTAAATTATTGTTATTAATGTTTTATTCAAATATGGAAAAAAATATTTCACTCTTTCAAGTGAGAACAACAATAATTTGTTTGTTTGTTCTTTTTGTGTGTGATGAATTTGTTCTCTTTCCAGGGAACTTTCCAGGAAGCAGTAGGTCTCCTACAGAATTTCTCAATGGGTGTAAGAGGAAAGATGCATGTAAATATTTATTGTTGTTTTATTTTACTCAGAGGTGGCTGAACTTGTGGGGGATACATCAGCCCTGATGAATTTCTTATATGTGCTGAAGGAAAATTTATTTTGGAAACAGCATGTTTAAGATCCTGAAATCTGACAAAAGTCCACAGTATGGTTACTATAAATATAAACTTGGTTGGTCCTTATTAAGTTCCTTAGAGCAGCATTCTTCATTAAAATTAATAAGCACAGGATTTTGGGCTTATTTCTGGCTTGATAAAATGTGGGAAAACAGAATTTGTTTAACAATCACTCTCTTCCATGAACATCCTAGTATCATACTACACAATGCACATTGCAACTGACACTAACTTTATTGTTTCTTGCAGCTGAGAAACACCCTACAGCTGGCATCTTGTTTCTATTGTCTAGGCAGCCATCCAGTAAGTGTTTGTCAATTTGTTGTATTTTACACATTTTAAAAACATATTTCCATTATTTATTATTTTTTTTTTTTAGAAAATGCAGTATTCACCTGACTGCTAGCTAAATAGCTACAGACCAATTTGTTTTCAAATAATTTTGAAAATTTGAAAAATAAAACTTATTTCAATGACTTTGACATTTTGCAACTAAATAAGATTTAGAAAAGAAAAAATGCATTTAATGATAATTCTGATAATTCCACAGTTGCCAGTAAAATGTACTTATCATAGATCTTGACAATCCTCAATTCATTTATTTCTTATATTATGATTCATTGCTACAGCAGTCTTCTGAAAATAAATTTCTCTCTCTCACTTCAATGGAATAACTTTCTTTTATCAATCTTATTGAATCTATTAGAGACCACACAAGTTTTGAACCATAAAATTTCAGACACATTCTTATCTTGTACATAATTCATATATATTTGTAAATTTAAAAGAGTTCATAAAAAATCAAAACTTGTGTTTTTCATTCAAAACTGCTGGTAGCACAATATAAATTTCTTGCTTTTTAAAAGAATTTAACATGTACTCCACCCCATTTTCCACTTAAAATTTTAGAATTCAGACCTTTGAAGAATATTGAGCATATATAATATATTTTTAATGCTGCTAGTAAAATGGAGCTTTGTTGTTTTCAATTTTCTCAAATTTAAAAAATTCTTTTAGCAAACTCTGCTAAAATTACAACTTTAACAGACTTTGTGTCAGGTTTTATTTAGTACTGGTTCTTTACATTTTTCTGTAGTAATGATGTAAGAATATTGATGTATCATTCATTTTATTTGTGCTAATGGTTTTAGGATGCTATAATGCCACCCTAGTAAATTATCGGCCATTGTTGTCAACCTAATATTGTATTTCTTTTAAGGCCAGCAGATATCCAACATTTTTTTTTTATTATTACAGCGTGCTTGTGAGTTAGTTCTTGATGTGATTGGCTCAATCAAAGAGAATGCTATTGTAGAGCAGATTGACAAGAAGTCAAAGTCACTACTGACCCTGGGTTCAGGACGACAGCTGCTGCTCACAGTCTGCACAGAGACAGAGATCTTGTCATACTGCATCCAGCTGCTGATTTTCTGTTTCAAGGTGAGTTGTTGGCCTGATAAAGTTATTGTCAGGTGGGATAGCGCTGCTTTGTAAAACTTAGTATTCAACCATATAAAGAAGTGGGGAGAGGGTGTTTTGATTTATTCATATTTGTTAAACAAGTTTCCTGAAATAAAGAAAAATAGATGAGAAATTTTTCAATAGGTCAACTGCTTTTGGATATTTAGCCAAATTGTAATCAAAATTTAATTTTAAAAATATCTTTAGTTTTCAGAAGACTAAAAATATTCAGTTTGATGTTTCTCTAAAATAATTGAGATCTTTTCTCCACCTACATGTTTAGATAGATTTTAGTTTTAGATACTTGAAATAACTTTACTGAATAACAAGGATAACCTTAATTTTAATTCAAAAGAAGAAGCCTGGTATTAATGGGTTTAGAAATCTGAGCTGTGCTGTAGCCATTTTATTGTTTGGACAGGCCAAAAATTCAGATCTGTTATACTCCCACATAGGGATTGTACCCTTGATTTTAAAAGTCATAACTAGCCAGAAGTTCATTGTAAGTTGTCAGTAGATAGCTAAAATAATTCTAACACAGGATTTCATACAGACCTATAACACGCTCAAGAAACCATTTTGTTTTATTGCCCTATAGTTGTATCTCCCACAGAAAATTGCCATCTTAAAATGGTTGTTTGGTACAGAGATTTTATGAACATCAAAAGAAAGCTGCACCTGGCTTTTTAGTGTTAAAGATATATTTTACATAGTGAATCCTTGATGATGTCATGCAGGTGATTTACTATCTTGATGACCAGTTTCAGGATGGTAACCTATCATGCTGATTATGGTCACACAGTCAATAACTGGTTTGAGAAACACAACTCCACATTGACCCACTTGGAGATGATGTTAAAAGAGGCAGCTGAATACACACACACATTCGTCATTGCCTGAAGATCTTCATGATCTGCAATCCTGAATCTGAGAGAAGTGGACAAACTACCTGTACATGTTTACTGCATTTGCAGAACAAGCTGATCCTGAGATCAGGCTGTGGCAGCTTACAGTCTTTTGTTTTTAATGTGCTACAAACAAGATGTGGTATTATTATTTGAAATATTGCCAAAAACAAAAAAAAAAAACAGAGACATCAGTTATTCATTCATTTTAGCACTAACTTTTGCATCATCTTTTAGGAAAGAGTATTTTCTTCTCATGGAGATGATATGATTCTTGGTCACATGATTGTGTTGCTGCAGTATGACTGGCCAAAACACCAGACTTTATTTGCAAAAGCCATTCAAAAAATTCAAAACCAAGGGGCCTTCACTTACAACATCTTCTTCACGTATGTCATCAGTATCCTTTTCTAGCACTACTTCACACAGGTCTATTCATGACTCTCTGGACAGGTTAATGAGCTTTATAAATTTTGATCAATCTTTTTAAAGCTAAGCCATATCAATTGCAGTTATATTAATGGTGAATTAAATCTAAATAAAAAGAATAATAATTTTGTCACCTTATAGATTTAATTAAAAGTACAAAGGTGACTCTTTGTTTGCATCTGAACTGCTTAATCCTCAGTATCTTTAAAATATTTCATGAAAATTAGTTTGACATTCCAACAAACAAATGTGTTGGTTTAGTTTGGTTTGGCTTTTAATTTACATCAGTGGTATTGATCGTGTAGTAAATATTAATGATAGGTTTCTTCTAGACTTAATACTGAAAGGTACTGACATTTTTTTAGGTAAATTTGAATTTATTAGATCAGTCAGTTAAATTGGAATATAGAATATAATGCTAAAAATGTGCTATTCAAATAGGCAGCAGAGAAAATTATCATTATATGGGTAAAATTAAACTGGAAAGTGTAGTTTCAGAAAAGGATCTAGGAGTGATTGTTAGCCAAAATTTCTTATGTGAAGATCAGTGCATTTCAGCTGCAAATGAAGCAAATAGAATTCTAGGAGTAATTAGCTTGAGTATCATATGTAAAAATATAGGTTTTCAACATAATTAAGGTTTTGAGTAGTGAACAGTCAAATTATTTCACCTGTCTACAGCTAGAAATACTAGGGGTCTTATCAAAAACAACTAATGTTTCAGCTTGTTATGATGATAGAAATATTTTTAACAGAATTATTAATGAACAAAATAAATTACCTTTGCTAGTGCTGATTGTTAGTGTAAGTCAGTTTAAAAATAGGATTCATGAATATATTTTTTTCATGGCAAAATGCCTACTTTAATGCCATATGACTTCCTGCTTTCTTATAGCAACTAAACTAAAATGTATTCTTAGACTGGGAGGAGAGCACCATTGAGAATCTGACCATAGAGAGACTCATCTTATTCCTTTACCTCTTACTACAGATATCGATATTCTTGAGGAGTTTGCCTTCATCAAAACTCAAGAGGGTGGAAAGGTAAATTTGGACATCTTACCCATGAGTACAAAGATTCTAGCCCAGTAAGTTACCAACTATGCAACAATCTATTACTCTTCTCATCTAGAGATGCAGCAGTGAATCAGTTAGCAACTTTAATGAATTTACTGCAGCCCTCACCTGGAGATGTGCTTGTTAAAAAAAAGTCTGCAAAAATGCAAGGTCCATGTGAATTGAATTATGTCTAATTTGTCTTATTTATTTTAGCATTGTTCTTTCAGATCCTTCCATTTTAGGGAGAAATGCTCCACAATGAATGCATCTACCTTATTTACAAAAAAAGATAGTAGTGTACATTAACTTTGTAGAGTAAGAATGCAATATGTAGTCTTCTTTTGGGATTTTGGTGATAAATCATAGAAATCAGGAAAAAATTATTTTACATGTTATATTTATTTTGGTTTAATTATATTTGCTTTAACAAGATTTTAAAATCACAGAAATATTTCAAAATTCTCACCAAAAAGAAATTCCTAATCAAAATTATGTTTAATATATATTCAAAAGGTGTAACTAGTAGTTTTGTTAGCCACAAAATAATAAGCACTCATGAAATGTGGAATTGACATTTACACCATTATTGAACATCCATGGCAAGTTGATGTCTGTGTCTCTGAACAATGTAACATCACGTGGCCTCAGGGTTCCAGTAAATCAGTGCTTGGCATGGTTGTCTCTTGCCATGTGACGTTGTGACGTGAAAAGAGTCTACAGCTGCAAACGCATAATATCCTGGTTGCATGGATGCTATTCTATCCCTGTTGGTACAGTGACAAGCTACTTGACATGGCCTGTGTATGATCATGCTGTTGAAAATGCCAGTTCAAGATACCTTCAATAGGGTGGAACATTAGGTGCAGTCCATGACATTACTGTAGAAGAGAATGAAAACTGGATACAGACTATTGTCCAAATACAACTGGGCTGTCAGATTCTAAAGTAAAACCACTTGCTGACTTTAACAAATTTGTCCTGTCAGCAACCATGATGCTACCACCAGTTCCAAATGATGTAACAGCTTGCAAACAAGATTTCATCATGCAGCTTTTTATATCAATATTGTTTTTTATAGTTTATTGCATATATCTTGGAAAGGGTGCTATGTTTTAATTGTTTAAGTATATTTATACAGGTATGCTTAATTTAATACAAATCATAATATTCTTTTTTGAACAGCATCTCTCTTCAAAACACTTTTTCTCATAGCTCTTTGTATCACAAAAATAATTCCAAGTTTTTTTTAAAATATCTGTTATTCATTAAAATTTATGCATAAATTCCAATATTTGTTCTAAAAGGGCAGTATCTTTCTGTGCAGAGAGAGAAATTTAACTGTTTTGGGAAGCATGCATATATTGTTTTAGCAACAAGTGAGTATACATACGATGTTGGAAATAATTATGGAAACACACAGGATGTGCACAAATGGCAACTGAGAGGAGGCATACTGTATCTTTTTGTGTATAAGACAATACTTTTTCGCCCCAAAAGTCTGGACTTCAACTTATCTATGGATGGTGTCATTGAAATTGCTTAAATGAAAAAATAAAAAATGAAAGGTGTGTTATTTTCTGAAATAAACTGTAAAATTTTTCATTTGAAACATACTACAGAAATTACTGCCTGGAACATTTGCCAAATGGGTGAGAAATTCACTGTTAATGAGCTCACTGAAACATGCAAAATTATCCAATCAGTAGCAACTATGTACTCGCCAATTACATTCTATCCTTTTCAAATGTAATTATACATATAAATGCCCCAAACAAAACCATGTCAAAATGCCTTCCATAAATTCACACAAATCATACGTGGTGTTAAATTTGCTGAAGAAAATGGTAGTAATATGGCTCTACAGGGGAAATCTGTTAGTGACTAATGTAAAGCTAAGGATACATTATGGACTATGAAGTAAACCAAGAAGGAAAATCACAGCTGCAAACCTAGGTGAACTAACATTGAGGATAAGTTGGAAGAATGTTTGTTCCAACACTGCATGTCATGGAGTTAGTACTGTACATCTGAGACTAAAAAGCCAAACAAAACAACTGATGATTGCTGTCTTTACATTACTCCTTCTCTTTCTTTCACCGGTGTACAATATTTGCCATGATAGTTTCTTGGAGGTGTATAGTATATTATCCAATCAGAGAACGGGTTGACCCCCATGTTGACCTAGTTGTTAACCCTAAATGTCAGGCAACTTGGAAACAAACTAAATATGGACTCATACTATAAAAAAAAAAAAGAAAGTTGAATTTCTGAATTTGAGTGTGCTGTAATATCTCAAAAGATCAACTAAAAGTGTTGGAGATAGATGGACTGATACATTTAGCTTTTTAAAGTAGGTGGTTCAACAGCACATCTTTCCATGATCATAAGTATGTTTAAAAATTATTTCAACACCTGATTTATCCAGAAGATTGTCCCACAAACAGCTCATTAATATTCATGTGCCTGGAAGTACCGTTGACAGTCATGCAATTTGTTATGAAGGGTATAACATCGTTCTGACTGGTTTAAAGTTTGGCTAACTACTGAGGTTGATCTAGCTTTGTCTTATACTCCAAAAAAATACAGTAAATAATGCATACTCAGCACATTGTTGCAAAAAATAAACAAAAGCAAAATGAATATGTTGCACAGTGCATTAGTATTTCATATGTAAGCTCTCTACTTTATATAGAGCATGACATGGGTTAACAATGTATGAATAGAATTTTGTTCCAAGTATCCTGAAGCACTTTCTACAATTCATCCAAGTTTGATTGCCATTTGTCTTTCTCAGTAGCCATATAGCCTCGGTAATCATATTAAGACATGTGTAGGCTAAGACATCTTTGTGAATGTTCATTCAACTGCTTTATGTTCCATTTAGTTCTTCACCACACTGACTGTATATTTGGAGTCATTGTCATGTTGGAGGATGGATGAGACCTACCTGTTAGCAATCAGTATACTTTTGATTTGATGTAAATCTCTGACACCTTTGGCTGGCATGCAGCCAAACACTTGTATTTATCCACCCCCAAACTTCATTGTAGCTGTTATACACTGATTGTTATACAGTTCTCCTTTTAATCTTTGAACAAATTGCTGTTGATTATTGCCAAACAGTTCAAATTTGTACTCATCTATAAAGAGAACCTCATTCCAGGTTTGGTCATCCCACTGTTTTATTTTTGCAGCCCATTTCAGCCTTGCTGTTTGGTTGCCTCTCCATAGCAAAGGTTTCAGGTAGCTACACATCCACTGAGAGCACTTTATTCTGTGTATCTTATTGTTCTTGAAGAAATGTTAACACCCATAATTTCAACTAGGTTAGTTACAAGATATCTACTGGCTTGTCATGTATCATATCTGAGGTACTTAGCATCACTTTCTGAGTTTTGGGGCTTGCTTTCTCAACTGCATAGTGTCAACAATACCAGTTAAGTGTATCTTTATCAGTCCAGCACACAGCTTCTTTTAACATGAAGTTGGGATGCAATCTGCCACATGGAGTAGCCTTCACTAGCTAGCTAAGAGTGATTTATATGTGCTTGCGATATTTCTTTCCAAGGATCCATAGTATTTATCACACTACATTATAGTTTTATAGTCCTGTAGATGTGCCACTTCCTGATTGCTAGCATGACAATCAGTCACTTCAACACATGACTATTATGAATCCCACTTATACATGAGATGTGATTATATCACATGTTATTTCCATTTTATAACCAGTTTTTCCTCTGTTTCCAATGTTGTATGTATATGTGATGACCCAAGTAGATATATCTAAATTTTAGTGATTAGCTGCACTGATATTCTTGTGGCTTCTCTGATTTACTGTTACTTTCTGCTAGTAGTCCATTTCATTCCAGGCAGAGGACAGTTACCAGAGGGGTAAACAAAGGAGTAAAGGAAGACTTCCGAGCCACAATGGAGAAGCAAGTGCGCCGGAGTGATGAGCTTGTTGACAAGGTGGTGTTGCAATTTCTTACAGAAGAACGAAATTTGTTCTTGTAGAATCTGTTCAACTCCTGAGCCAATGATGTATGCATATAACAAGGTGGACCACTTTTGCCATTCTGAACTTCTCTTACAGTCCTTCCATGTCTTAAAACATGACTCAGCAGTGTTTGTTGGGGGTTGATAAAAGGGGTTGCCTTAATCCCTTTACTACTGATGCTGGAGCTCTCTAAATAGACCATAAGGGTCTTTGGCAGTTTAGCTCTGATGCCAGGAAGTAACAGGTGAATTTCACATAAAGAACACTTCTTTTATTTCTGTAAATTAAGTTTTTAGTTAGAACTGTGTACTGTTGCTAGAGTTTTTATTTAAAACTACACAAATTTTTCTTGTGGAAAAATATATAAAAAAAACAACAGGTCTTCTGTTTATAGAAAAAGATCATTGAGGTGAACAGATGATCAAAGATGGCCTCCAATAGTAAATGAACCTTATAAAATGACGGGAATATTGTTTTCACACAGGAATTTTATACAAATAATACTGAAAACTTGGGTAATGTATACAATATCACTTTGAAAATTGCTTCTTTTTTAAAAATAACATTACTACTCAAAACATCTTCACAATAATCAATTTTATAAAAATTATTCAAAATCTGTGCATGGTTTTTGTTCTTTTGAAAAATAACATAATTGTGTTAGCATGAAATTTAACAAACAAACTGATGAGAGTGAACCATCTTTGTACTTTGTAAGTTCCAGAAGAATTTACTATGTTAAAACCACCAATACATTGTCAAAACAAGTTTTAAAAAATTTAATTTCTGGTTGTCCATTTTTCAAACATGAACGATAGAAATTTTAATATCAGAAAGGTCTTACACTTGCTTTGAGATTTACATTGGTGGTCAAAATTATTACATCACCTTGTTTTCAAACCAAATGACGAGTTCAGTGTACAAGAGACATTTTGGCATAATAAAGACAGCTAGGCTTTGTTTTGATTTTCATAGAACTTCTGTGCTTAACATCCTCTTTACAGTTGTAATTTCTTGAAGAGATGCAACTATAACAGTAAACTTCAATAAATGCACAATCTGCAACTTTATTTTGGCCACCACTCAAGGCAAGGAACTCATTTTAAGGGAATCATAATTATTTAGTGTCATGGAATACAAATCATTGAAGATTAAACAAAGACTGATTCAGACTGCTGCTTCTGTAAAATTAAACAGCAAAATAATGGATAACAAAACAAATGTACATGAATGAGAATATAGATGAAATTCTATTCCACTTCCTTGAAATCAAACCACCATGTGGAAAGTCAGTGGCATATAACCTTTACCCAGAAAGACCAAAGTATGTGCGTGTGAATAATAATAAAAAATATTTAAAATGTTCCATACTTTTCTTTTAAATGGTTCCACTTCATTGTATGACATTGGCCCTAAGGATTTCATTGACAACTCAGCCCTGTGTGGCTTGGCATTGTCATCCTAGAACATGAATGCTGCCTTGCCCTTTGAACACATGCCAGCTAAGTTTCCTCCCCCACCTCATTACATTTGTCACCATAATGATCATGCTTTATAAGATTGGCAGTAGCATAGCACTCTCCTAAATGACATCATCAGAAAACAGTACTTGCTGCCATGACCCTTGTCCAATGATTTGCACCATGAGTATTGGGAGGATAATTACTCAAAGGGAGACCAACATATGGACATCTGGCTTGCATAGTGAAGATAGTCTGAGTTGTTGCTGGATATATGTAATATTCACAGGACCATTCCTTTGACAATCTGTTCTTCATGAGCATTTGTATGATGGGAATGTCTTCTGCTAGGCCTGTTAGTGACATCATCTGTCTGGCAGGTGATGACTGTGATGTCAAACTGCTTTGTGCCATTCTGCAACTGACTTACTGCAATGAGTCTGATCATGTTGGCTGAATCATCTACAATTTTATAACCATAAATGAACGTGCATTTTGAATTTTTTTTTTTTTTAGACCAGAGAAGAGTTTTCTCTCATGCTTCCTATGTTAAAATTTTAGACTATGAGTAGATAGTCTATGCTTTGGTCACTTGTAATAATTTTGATAAAATACCTTACTTAATCTATAATATTCCTAGATTTTGTGCCCCACACAATGGTTGGCATAATTGTGGACTCCTATCGCAGTCAACTGAATATTTTCAAGCATTTGTTTGTTACTCTCTCACAGCTGAACTGTAGCACCTAGAGGCCCCAGATTTTAGGTGCAGGTATTTCAGAATCTGGGCAGGGTTTTAAGCCACTGCATATTGGCCTGATCTGCCTTTTTTTGGGAAAGACTCAGTTTTATATTCTCTCTGCTTCAATGATTTTCTCTCCAGTGTCTCTTCAGTGCCATCTCAATAAATATCTATTTCAGAGTGGACCGATGACATTTCTGCCTTGCAGGTCGATGTAAATTGTGGGGGTCACAGTACTAGACAATGAATAAACAAAAGATACTGCATGTTGGCCTATTTTTTTTTCCAATACAACACAGTGTGCCAGCTAGTATACTATATTTCATGCATAAATCAATCAATCAATGCAGTCATTAGTATGTCTATTAGGAAATCCATACATATTTTAAAAAAGTATGTTACAACTTTTCTCATTAAAATATTTTTTAAGGCTTTGGTGTAAGTCCACAATTATGGCAGGGTTGTGTGCAATTATTGCTAAGTCAAGGTTATAATATTGGTGAAATGAGTGGCACCCTCACCCACAGGCAAAACAAGCAAATTCTGGGCATGCATTCCCTGTGTGTGTGTTACAGTTTGGGAGTTATAAACAACCAACTGCACAAAGTGACTTTATGGTCAAAGTAGTATAAATAAGCTCTTATTTCATATAAAACTACAGCTACACCTAAAGTCTGTAGAATGAAATTCTGTGTAAAAATTTGTCTTGTTTGTTTTCCCACTGAAGTAACTTGAATAGATACTATGATTAAGGTTTTTCAGAAATTCCTTAGTAATTTTTTTTTTTGCAAGTGTTATTCTAGGTGGTAGATATATTTTTTCATACTTTAAATCCAGTTTCTGACACATGTCTGGTTCCAAGTTCATCTAATAAATATTACAAATGTAAATTTTGCTTGCTTTTAATCCAACATCAGTGTTACCTGCTTGCCTGCCACTTAACTTCCTAGTTGCTACCCCTGTCTTTGCTTAGATGACTATAATTGACTGGTGTTTTCTAAGGAATCACTGGCCTGGTAATCTCCAGAGTCCATGGATAAATTGTGATTTTAAAAAAGTCTCTTTCTAAGTAGCAGCAAATAAAGCCCTTAGAATGATTCTCCCCTAACACTTTCAAGGATGGTTCTGTATGCTTAATATCAATAACATACACGAAAAATTCTAAAATGCACCCCTCAATTGTTTTCCATTTTAAACATGGTGGTGCTACGTAAATTCTTAGCTTTTTAAAAGAATTTCTCCCTATCTTCACAATTTAGTGCTGTGTTCTTTTTCCTCAGGTAAGTGCTTGTTCAGTGAATACAAAAAATAATTTCTTTTTATCTTTACTTTATAAATATGCAATAGTACAATTCAAAAATAATAAAACAATACTTTCTTTCACAAATGAAATCTACTGAGCCCTATTTAAAAAAGAAGAAAATCCTAAGGGACATTTTAGTTTTGATAAGCAAACATTTTATTTTTACAATTATTCTTTGAAGGATCCTTTTACAGAATTAATTAGTGATTTGATGGTGTAGCTAACAAGACTGGCAAAAACGCCATGCTGATGTTCACCTGTTGATAATACATGCATTACACAAGTAACAAGTTACACCAGAATCAACTGCTGTTTACAAAGACTACAGCACCAATAAAACATTTTCCACATTACAAATTTCTAACAAAAATGGCTGCTGCTGTTGGCATCTTAATGAAGACTTGAGAGTTGGCACTAGCAGACTCAAATTCAAGTCTTAATATTTCGTTAGTACAGTAACTTCTCTGGTAATAAAGTTGTTCACGAAATCTTTGTAAAGAATGAACAGGCCAGTATGTTCTAGAAAGCTCTCAACCTAGCATACAGTTTGTCCAGTAGAATTATTGAACACAAATCTTTAAATGCTTTAAAAAGATTGCTGGATGCCCTCATTTTAGGGGTAATGGAGATCTATTTAAGTTGGTCTCTCAGACTTAGCATAAAAAATACAATGTATTGTTATAAAGTAAGTAATCTTTCCATTGCCAAATAGCGTTCTAGGTCCACCTGGTGAAAACTCTAAATCAGAGGTAGGTGAGAGATTGATGACTTCCACACCTTGAGATCAGGAGTTTGATACAACTTTGCACTTTCATCCTCACTAACAAAGTTTATAGGCCAGAAACTGCGATCATTAGAACTGTGAGCTAAACTTAACAGTTTTTGCTGAAGTGTTCAAGCAGTTGTAATTATCAAGAAGATTATGGCAATGGTTGCAGCCAAATTCAGTACTACTTGCAACTAATAACACCGGTCCCAAGTGTTACCTGAATCCTTAATGACTAAATGAGAATTCCAAACAACAACTAGGATAACCTTAAATGTTGTGTACATCAGAAATTAACAAATGTGAAAATCTGCTGTAATACAGTAGAAACTCCTTAACAACCTGGATAATGAAAATTTTTCAGTATTGTCAGCTGAGATTAGCAAATGAGAACAGATATGAATATATATTGTTTGTGTAATGCAACACTAATTTTTTTTTTTTTTTTTTTTTTGTGTGGTGCGTGTGAAAGTTCTTGTATGCGTGTGTATTTCCAAGGCGAAGGGATTGGGGTTGGTGGTCGAAGCCGTGTAGGGGCTGAAACCTGGTGTGGAGCAAGCTCCCATTAAGTCCTAAAAGGCCGGGTTGAGGCGCTGAAGCACCTCGTGTGACTGGCCGCGGCCAGAGTTTTGGGGCGTGAATGCCCTCCCCACCGTTAGAGCGACCAATTCCCCAACCAAAAACCAATCGTGGGAAAAAAGGCCTCAGCACGTCAAGTCCGAAAACCGGTCTCGATGCACCTAACCTTCCTGGCCAGACAGGCAAAAAGCGCCCCTCGCCGCCACTCTTTTCGGGTAGACTTTCCGACTGCTTCCCCTAATAACAGGAACAATGTAAAGAGAATGTACAGCCTAATGATAAACAAGAATTATCTATAGGTAAAATTGTACGAGGACTCCACATCCATAAATAAAGCACCACATTAACAACCAATACAGAGTCCTGTTGATTAATTTCAGCAATGATACTGCAGCCTCAGTCTTAGGTGGAACAAGCCAGTGAAAACTAGATGGCCACCATGGGGTCCAACACCACTGCTTTATTATTTCAGCTTATTGTATGACCACACTGAACAATGCCCAGAAAGCACAGGTCTGTGCCAATGCTTGCATCATGATACTGAAGCAGCAGTTACATGGATCACTTGCTCAGAGAAAATTAAAATCAATGTGTGCGAAAGTCCAGAAGTTCAACAGGTAGACATTGTCAGTTTTTGATCGGCAAATCCATGAGCAAAATTTTAAAGACAAAAGAAAAAAATCTTAACATAGCAGCTTTCATTGTAAAGCAGATTGGATGAGAAAGAACTGAATCTTGACTAGGCCCTTTTTCTATGATTCAAATAAAAATGATGGCAGGATGCCAGTTTTCAAAGAAAAGGCCATCTGGTGGACAGATCAATGTAGCATCATTTTCAAGTAGTATGGTGAAAAGCAAGCTGCTGATAGTGATGATGTTACTACTGCCAGGTTGTCTGTCATTTTATGGTTGTTTGCCCTGTCAAACATCTACAATGATATTTATCCATTTGATGACTAATAGGGAGGTAGTACCCCCTGAGTCAGCAGAGTTGAAAAAGACAGACAAACAAGAAATAAAAGAATGCATCCAGTTTGTTTTTTAGAGGTTACACTGGTGGAAAAACACCTATGAACACCCTTGACTACAAAATGGACAATACAGACTAACAGCCTTTGTTGTTGACTGGTGGATCTGGATAAACTACCCCTGGTAAAGAGATAGTTGGTGGTAAGGGACATTTCTAATGAGTGGCTCCAGGTTGGAATAAAGAGCTCCATTTATAGAATTGACATATCTGTCTGATGATGGACAACTGTTTAGCCCATCTACAGCTTGTGAACCTGATAAACATATGTAGTACTGCACTGATCCAGCCCATGGATCAGGGGATGATCAAGGACCACTACAGATTCCAGCATAACAACAGGATTATTGCTACACTCCATGCAGATAAAAACAGCAATGCCCAAAGTATGTTGAAAACAATCAACCTGCTAGATGTAGTTTACATACTCATTGAATCATGTATGAATGAATGTATGAAGCCCCAGACAATTACCAACTGCAGCAGGGTCCTCACCTGCAATACCAAGGAAAATTCATTTGGCTTGCTTAATGTTCTCCTCTCTGTGAACATGCTTAATGCTGAATTTCAGCAGCTGGTCTTAGATGATGATGAAATAGCAACCTTTAGAAAAATGGATGATAAAGAGTTAATCCAGGAAGCAAAGCACCTCTGTTCCAATGATGCACCTGGTAAAGATGAACAAGATGTACTTCTGCCATACTCCTGGATGCACTGCATTTTCTGAATTCATATGCACAGCAACAGGCCTTTTCTTCAAATGTTCATAATGAGATCGGGGTTATTGAAAAGCACACGCACACCAAGATAATAACTTTAAGAAGTAGAACACCACGACAACCTTTTTATAAGCCAATATTGTTTTTTGTTGTATTTGTCAATAAAAGTCAATTATAGGGTCTATATGGGCTCTCACATTGTCATTCTTGTTAATGGAAACTGATGCCTGGTGATTGAGGAGTTTCTAACAGTGAGCTTATATTGTATAAACCAAAATACATGATTCTACATTTACAAAATAGTTTAAGGTGACAACCAAAGAGGCACTCTGCATCAGTAATGATGGATAACTGAGCATGACAGATTAAGAATCTAAAACTACAACCTCATGTTTATTAAATAAAAAGATAATCTTTATCAAGGTAAATAAAAGAAAGAAATCAGAAGTAAAAAGTTGCACACTTAACATTAACAGCAAAAATTTCAAGGTTATTATTTGGGGAAGTTTAAACTAGGAGTCACATATAAATTCAAGTTGCCTCTACAATGAAGTAGTTCATAGCCTTCAACGTTATTTTTAAACTATTAAAAAATAGAATTCCAGGTTGTTTTAGAAAGTTGTTTCAATATCATAGATTCCAAGTTATCTTTCACTGAGAGTGGACAAAGTCCTCCTAAAAACCATATTCTGAGAGCAGTGTGCCTTTGTCTACAACTACATTCTTAAAATTCAGTTTTATCAAAATCCACTACAAAGTTCTAAACAAATCAAGTTAATATGCATCACTAACTTCCCAGAATCACATGCCTTTTTTTCTGAAAGGAAACAAACGCAAAGTTCAGCCAGAAAACAAAACAATCCACATCTTACGAGACATACGGTCCGACTGCACACTGGGAGTCACAGTTTTAGCATGCTGCAGTGATGATCACAGACAGTTTATGGTGATGTCACAAGACAATACTCCAGAGATAACTTAAAAAGTAAGTCCTGAATGCACAAAGTGATGGGAAATAATCAATTTGCTGCCACACAGAAAAGGAAAAAAGAAAGTTTTAAAAAACACTAGTCGTATTGTCTAAAGGTTAGTAATATTTAGTCCAAAAATACCCCCATAAAAAAATGGCATTACAACTTAAAAATACTGTTTATCCATTCATTGTTTCACTAATAATATATTACTTATGTCACTAATGTAGATCAGACAAAAGCTGTATTTTCCTTTAACAGCCTCCCCCCCCCCAACATAAAAAAACTAATACTGGGTTTCACTTATCATAAAAGACTTTTGACAGCTGGTATCGTATTAAAAAGGCTCCGATGCTGCATAGAACCTGTAATGAAATAAACATTTTCTCAGAAAAAGCAACCATCTATAGAGATTTCAAACTGACCCTTGCCATACTATAGCTGCTACAGAGTTAAGACTGACTTTACTCCTTGCAATCTTATGTCTTTAACGAAATGTATACTACACAAGATGCAATATAGCCTTGTTATTATGGAGCTGGTTTTTCTCTAACACCTTTCCAAAAACCTATTATTGTGAGTGTCCATTCTGTGGCTTGAAAGATAGCCACTTGGATTTAGCTAAAAAATTAACATAAACATAAGAACAAAGTTTGTGTTGGGTGCAGTTGCTAAGGGAGAAATTTTCTTCAGAATGATAGTAAAATTATAACAAACATTCTCAGTATAGACTTGGTTCAAAAACTCACCTGGAGAGTTAGCAGCCCCTTAACCAGTGTCTTTTCGTGCAGTGGACCTGTGAACTTCAGCACCAGATTCAGCAAAGTGAGATTATTACACCTGATGATCTCCTCACCATCTTTGACATACCGCACCAAATCGAGCAGGTGGAATGTATGAAAAACATGTAATATAAAATGACTAAGATTCCCCACATCCTTGGATTTAAAATTGGTATAACTTGACCAAACCTTGTCAATTTTGGGGTCATAACTGAAAAAACAAAAATAATTTTTTTTTCTCTTAAGCAAATCATTATCCCAATAGTATAAATTAATAATAGCTTTAACCCTATTAGCCCCACTAATAGGTTACTCAATGTAGCCCATTGTTTTGTTTCACTGTCACTTTTAAATGTCAATGTACAGAAAGGGACTGGCAGCCATAATTGCACACTAATAAAATAATTCATGAAGCATAAAGGAGGACATTTTAATGATATAATCAAAGTTAAAAAAATTAATTTTATGAATTTCCTATTGTATGTTAATATAATTGTAACTACACCAACAAACTGATGGTGTGGCTGGCAGTGCACAAGAGAATGAGAAAATAAACTATACATCTTAAAATAAAGAATAAAGTATCACACAAATTATTTTTGAAATCAATTTTCTTACATAGAACTTGTGTAATTGCCCAAATTCCCCATAGTTTGAACTCAGAACCATGGCAACAACTTCTTGACGAAGCCACACAAAGCCATGACTGTAACCTCTTAACATGTTCTTGGAGCTCGGAGAAATCTGCAGCAAGGCTGGAGTCATGGAGAATATTTATTCCGTTAAGCTCTATAGTGCGTCTGAAATAATTAAGCATCTGTCTGCTTTCCAAGCAGAAGAAAACTGTGCTACACAGGATTACAATCTTGTATTACTGATATGTTCTTATTTTCTTCTGTAATTTAGCAGTTTCTTTTATTTCTTTTTGATAAAAGAAAAATTTCCATGTCAACAAAGTGCATGTGCACAATGCATACAAGATCTCACAAAATTCCAAGATTTTGATCTTAAAGGACAGTGATGCTGCAGACAAAGAAAATACTGCTCACCCATCAGCAAGAAATGGTACTGATCCAAGTGGAGCTATCATTTTAATTTGGTAATTATAGCTTATAAAAAGTTTGTTTCAGAGTGAACTACAAAGAAATGAAATCAAGCCAAAGTTAAATAATGGGATACCACAAAAAAAAAAAAAAAACTTTTCACAAGTTGTCTCTTTGCAGATTTCTAAAGAATTTTGTAAATAGTAATAATTTTTTAAAAAAAAATAGCAATTTTTTAGTAGACA
This sequence comes from Nautilus pompilius, assembly GCA_018389105.1. NCBI lineage: Eukaryota > Metazoa > Mollusca > Cephalopoda > Nautilida > Nautilidae > Nautilus > Nautilus pompilius. Next base: position 105,717 of record JACATO010001898.1, read on the forward strand.
GATATAACTTTTCTAATACTTTGATATTTATGATCATGTGGCCCTCAGGATAAACCTACAGTAATCCATCCTCCTGAAAGATGTACAAAGCATCAATACTTAAATATTCACCCTGCTCATTCACTTACCGTGGAAGTCGATGTCGTGGACAAGGCATCAAGCGAAAAAGCTGCGGGACTGAGTAGAGGAAGTTAAATACTTGAGGAATAAAAAACAGAAGCATCGTTTTGCTGAAATGTCCAAGGATTGCCACAACAGAAAAAGTCATCCCAGAAAAGTAGCAAAATGTATCTCCTACAAAGACACTTGCTGGATACCTACATTTTTTTTTTAAAAAAAAAAAAGAAAGTTAGCCACTAAAAGTTGGCAGGGAGCCATCAAGACTCCCTCACACTAGGCACATTCAAATAAAACTGGCTAAAGATCAAATCTGTGTGTAATCATATCTGGCTAGATTTCATTTGGACATATCCAGTACACACACACACACATGAAAAAGGAAAAATGCCTATAAATTTGATTTTTTTCTAAATGTTTAATTGTCATCATGTATTCAAACTTCACAACCCTGATACAAAATTAATGTGAATAGGTAATAAATAGTATGCATGCTACTATAAATAACATAGTATAATGTGATGCAATGCCACCGGTGCCTATTACACTAAATGGTTACTATAGTCAGTGTAGACATTTGTGCGTCAATACAATAATTTTCCTCTGACTACTACAAGTATGATGAATCAAGGTACATATGAACAATAAAAATAGTATTATGGAGCAGTGAATTTCAACTTATCAACTATTCTAAAATGATATCAAGGTTACATAATGTATGACAACATAGAGGCATTAAATAAATTAGCCTTCACCACCACACACAATAACTAATAGTAAATCAATACCATGGTTACTGTATGTATGGCAACATATAGATTTAAAATACATTAACTTTCATACTACAATAACATAACACTGTCATTATTATTCATAGTGCCGATACAGGGTCATGGCTACTGTAACATACAACAATATACTGATACATTCATACACCAATAATGAGACATAGTTCTTACCAGTTATAGTAAAACAGTGCCATGGTGACTGCTGTATATGGCAACATAAAATACAAAGAAAACTCGTGGGCAGCTGGAAAATCTCCTGAAATTGTAGAAACAAACAAACTTATTGAACCATCCTGTCTGGTTAAATGTTTCACTGAAAAACTTCAATCACAACTGGACCTCAGTAGAGCCAGTAAGAACAGTGTTGTCGCTTCCTGAACTCTTTAGGAAGAGATAACCTGTTAACATTGCTACACTTGCAAGGCATTTCTATCTTCTAGAATATAATAATTAATATATAATTTAAGGCCTCTTCTGTTATTCCATTATATTTTCATTATTTATATTATTCATTTTTTTCCCTTGCTTATTTTCAATAGTAGTGCAAAAATTCTAAAATTATGTTTCTGAGATATTTATTCTAGGTAACATTTTAAGTCTTATTTTCTATGAGTCAAACATCTGACTTAAGCCTGCATTACTTAAAAACACAAAGCAAAAAGTCGTCTTTGTACATTTTCACAAATACACAGGGAAATGTCTTTCTATACATTGTAATAAAGCTGGAAATGATCTTTCAGAGAGGAAAAAAAAAAGAAAGTTAATTTCAAAAAATACACAAATGAGACAAAGCTAATCCACAGTTAATCTAAAAATTACAATAGTAGAAAAATGTTTTTTTTTTTAAGAAAAATCTTTAAATTTGAGATATTTTTGTTTATTTTAATATTTTTTTAAAAATATGTATTCCTCCTCCATTCCATTCATGTTACATGTTTACTTTTGAATGTTTTTTTTTTTTTTTGTTGTTGCTTAGATTTAATATCTCCTACTGATGCATATTTGATTAAAAAATTATTTGGAAGATATTGATGCAAATTGTGTTGAAGAACTTCTACATTTCTATGAATTTACATCTCATGTAAACACTGACAGAAATCTGCTGGCACTTATGCAATTAATGCAGACAAATGAACTTGTAAAAGCAACTTTTCCAAATGTTACCACTGCTCTCTGCCTCTTTTTCACTCTACCAATTATGGTTTGGGAAGGTGAATGCTCATTCTCAAAGCTAAAAATCATTAAACATCACCTACAAGCAAGCACAAATCTGGAGAAGCTAAATGCTCCAGCAGTTATGTCTACTGAAAACAATGTCACTGCTGCACTCACCGTTCATGAGATTTCATCAACAAAGTTATGAAAGCAGCAGTTCTAAAACTTTCATCACATATATACTGTATTTTCTGTCATTTTTTCCACTGTTCAATTATACCAAGTAAATAAAGTCTTTATTCTATATTTAATTTTATATTCTATTTTTATTCCAAAACCACCTAGACAGATTTTTGGATGTGGCTCCTAAATTCTACTTACCATAAAACCCATCTTCCCTTAATCCAAAGATTTGTTTTGTTGTCTAAATGTGTTTTTGCTTATCTTTTTTTTAACTCTTATTCCAGTTCATGTAAGGCATTATTAACATATATATAAATAATACTTTGTTTTTTTTACTGTGATTATTCAGCAGAAAATGTTGTATATTGGACAATCTTGGGAAAAATTAGGAAGCATCCCAGGATTCAGAGCTTGAAACTCACCTGAAAGCTCAGTGATGTTGAAGATGACTACAGACAATGCAATGACAAGAGCCTGGCCAACCTCAAGCCCATTAACACCAGATAAGATGTTGATGGCATTGGTGCAGAACACTGCCAACATCCCCATGTACAGGTAATAAAAAATACCTGAAAAATAAAACAAACTATACTGTAGAAAGTATAAAACTATTGTTAGAACCTTCATTGCATTTACTTGGAGAAAAAGTATCTAGGTGAAGTCAATAAGAATGTTCTCATCTCTGTAGAAATAAATTAAGGAAGAGGAGGATTATTTCATTTACTACAGGCCACATTAATGCCAATCTACTTAATACACAGAATAGAAACACATTCATCATCAGTAAAAAATTTTGAAAGGACTGACCTTCTGCTGTTTTATTCCATTTTCCTGCAATTCCATTATTTATTAAAAAAAAATTTTTTTTTCTTTAAATATCAGTCATTGCAGACTGCTCAAGTGATTCAAATTTGTATCTGGTTTTTATTTGTTAATCAAAAAAAGAAACATGCTGTATGTTTACATTTGAAATCCTAAGATCATTCTAAATAGCTTTTTACGATCAATGTCTACCAACCAGACAATACAGATTAAATAGCTTTAATTATTTCAAAACACAAAATAAAAAGGCTTGATATTAAGAAAAGATTTTTTAACTCTTAAGAATTATTTCTATTATTAATAAGTTAAAATATTTCTAATAGTTAGTTGAACTGTTTGTTTTTCTTAAATAAGGACTCTATCTCTATATGCATAGTCTATTCAGGATGAAGTAATTTAAAACTCATCTTCCATCAAACACAGAAATATCAATTTTATTTTATGTACAATGGCAGTATAATTATGGTCTCATTGATGAAATGTCCCATGTCAGGTTTTTATATCCCCCAAATAATACACGTTAACAGTGTAAGCATGAATACATAGGGGTTTATAGGGAATCCCAAAGTTTGCAGATTTTCCCACTTAGGGAGGGGCACTTGATATATGCGATGTCAATCCTGACATTCCTTCCTCTATATATAAGCTCACAGACCTGTCAGATGTCACAAAGATTGCAAAACACTTGTGAAGTTTTTCTATAACAACAAATGCAGTGTAGACCTGGCTTTGCATGCCCTTTGTCATTACAGAGCTGTTTGTTGTGTAATCTGATCCATAAATTTGAGACAGGATTTCAGGCCAATAAACTGCAATCAAGATGCCCCACTCACACCTGTGGTAGTTACTGCAGAAACTCAATAAGAGGCATCAGAAATCAGACAAAACAATTCCTTTTGAAAATGCAGCAGTCACCAGGGTGCCACATATACTGGGCTAACTACTCCAGCAAACTGTGTGGAAGGTGATGTGCAAGACACAAAAGCTGTTCTCAAATGGCCAAGCTGTGCACCGTGTTGTGTGTCAGGGTTTGGAAGCTGTTATCAAGAAGGGCAGCGAACACCTACACTGTAACAGGTTTATCCAGTTCAGCAAAATGTTAATAAAATTGTTTGAATAAATTAGAGTTGGTAACCCATACTTTTACTGGTTTCTGTTACAATTACAAATCAAAAGAAACTTATTTTTAAAATAATATGGTTATTTTTTATGTGACAACTACCACATATCAAAATTTGCAAACTCTGGGAATGGATTCCGTGACTCCCATGTATGCATACTCTTAATTATGCTAACTTGTGTTACGATTTGAGAGTTATTAGCAACTGACTGAATGAAGTAACTTTATGGTCACCTGGTACATACCAGCTAGGAAGAGTGCTACAAAAATTACATGCATGGTGTATAATGTAAGAGTTAGTAAATAATAAATAGCCCTTTAATTTACCCAATCTTAAGTATAATCATGTTAGGAGAAATCAAGTTAAAACTTTAAAGGTTATTATAGGACTGTAAAGCATGAGAATTTAAACATTAAAATAGTTTTTAATTAAATCTTCTCTGCACAGTAATTATCAAAGACTGATACTATAGAGATTTTAAAAACTTTTAATCTCTATGTAAATATGCAGTTTAATGTGTTTTTAATTATTAGTTTAAATCTTTAATAATTGCTAAGCTGAAAAAAATGTAAGTCTTTTTTTAAAACAAAAGAAAAGACTCTCACTAAGCAGAAATTCTCCCACCAACAACCTAAAAATGAACAAATTGTAGATTACTGCTCATTAGTGTGGAAGAAAATTTTAAAGACAACAAAAGTGCACAGATTTTAGTAGTTACTATAAGACAATTGGTTTATCAAAATAACAACTTCTGGCCCCTATTGAAGGAAAGCTTTGACCTTAAAGTGTCACTGTCCAAAACAACCAACAAAACTACCAGCAGCCTCAGTCGGTTTTCCACAAGTTTTTTTCATTCTGCTTTACTCTACAAACAAAATAAAACTAACTTACCAAGTTCCAGGTCATACCCAAAAATGCCTCTCAGTGGCTTGGGGACGATGATCACAGTGAAGTTAAAGTTCACGAAATAGACCATGAGAAGGGGCAGAGAAGCCATGGTTGGCAGCAGTAGTTTGTGACGCCATTTGAGATCGAGGACATCATCAGCAAATCCAAGGAATATCATGCAACAGATAGACAACAGCGCTGCTATGTACTCTATGTACTGAATTAGGGAAAAAACACAAACATATGCTTAAGGTTGTTTTTTGGCTCACTGAGTTCCAGTTGCCAAGATTTCCATTTAAATTTTACATTTGTAATTGTTAATAACAGCGTCCATCTTTTAGGTGAATTCTTGTTTTAATAAAATACTCAAAAATAGCTTAAAATAAATTATGAGCAGTTTGCATGCAACTGCCAGCACTCACAACACAGATTATAGTGTAGTAACAATTAAAATTTAAAAAAAATAAAGTATTCAGATCTTAAACAAATCTTTAAAAAATATTTTAAAATTCACAGAACCACTGCTATCAAATGAGTTTTTTTTCCCTCTAAATGTCATTTATAAAATTCTAATAAAAGTTAATGTCAAACCTAATAATGACCACTAATTTTAAAATTTCTACAAAAGTTTTTTTAAAAAAATAATAAAAAGATTTGCTTACTTTTTAAAAAAAAAATTAGCTGGGTGCCTATTTTATTATGTAGTGATTATGGGGAAATTTGTCTAAGTACAGCAAAGAGAGATAACTCTAATAACTCTTATCGTTTGTTCCAGATGGTCTGAAAATGGCAGATATGCCAGTGTCTACAATTTAAAATGTAAACGAAGGTTTTAGGCCATATTTTATGAACAATTGATTCCAGTTAAGAAAGTGGCAGGTAATATTAGAGTGTACTACAAAAGTTAGACCACAGTTAATACACACGGCAACCAAAGTTGATGAGAGAGGCCAAAAATATCAAACGAATCATTTACCAATTTACATCTGAGCTAAAATATGGCCAAGTAAAAATTTTAACTTGACTTAGGCCTAAATTTCAAAAGCACACAAAATATTTAATCAAATAATAATAATTTGAATTTAAGAAAAGAAGAATAGAAATCACTAAAATTAATACATTTTACCTCATGGTGTGGAAATTTCAGTGTTCCATCATTAGTAAAATGCTCATAGAAAGGCACTGGGATAAAAAGGAACATTATCATGAGAAACACAGTCCCACATATGACCCCTTGAGATTCTGGACTGAAGTAAAAATTTTAAAAAAATAAAAATATAGATATTATGAAAAGCATGTCTGAGAATGTCACGTGGTTGATGTCTTCAGCAAAATCAGTTTCACCATAGTCTACATTTCACTACTTTGAGTATTCAAAATAAACTGTTTTCCTTAATTGTATACTTGAAAAAAAATTGGATTAAACTAGCGCTGCATAACGGCAGCTTTGATTATTTATTATCTAAATTGTGAATGAGTCTTTAATTAGGTGAGTGTCATTCAAAATAATTACTCAATACTGGACTCCACTTCTAGAAATCCTTAGCCATTAAAATAGAGAGAGAGAGGGAGAGATGGAGAGACAGAGAGGAGAGAGAGAGAGAGAGAGATGAGAGACAGAGAGGAAGAGAGAGAGAGAGAGAGATGGAGAGATGGAGAGACAGAGAGGAAGAGAGAGAGAGAGAGATGGAGAGACAGAGAGGAAGAGAGAGAGAGAGAGAGACAGAGAGGAAGAGAAGAGAGAGAGATGGAGAGACAGAGAGGAAGAGAGAGAGAGAGAGAGAGAGATGGAGAGACAGAGAGAGGAAGAGAGAGAGAGAGAGAGAGGAGAGACAGAGAGAGAGAGAGAGAGATGGAGAGACAGAGAGAGAGAGAGAGAGAGATGGAGGGAGAGAGACAGAGAGAGAGAAGTTCTTAATCGTCATATTAAGGGGCTGTCAGGTTTAGTGCGAACCCCAACATCAAAACCAAGAAGCTGAATGAAATAGCTTCGCTGCTATCAGTCTGGGAGTTGCGAGGTGTTAGGGGCTCTATGCAGAGTACTCGAAGAGGAATGTACTAACACTAGCAGCTATACCAATAAAATGTTTCATCATACACAAGAGTATCGGTTTATAAGTCCAACGCACAGCTGCATACATATTAACAAAGGACTGTTAAAAAGTCCTCCATGTGAAGGGCAGTTCATGGAAACCTACATCAGCTACAGGGGGCCTCCCCCCCCACCAACACCGGACAGAGCCAGCGGTGTCGTCGTATGATGTGACTAACGAATCAGCTACAGGGGGCCTCCCTCCCTCCCTACCCCAGGGAAAATGTCTTCTTGCGCTGCGCTTAATCGTCCAGTTGTCGAAACGCCAACAAACGAATCCTTTTATTCTGACAAGCAGCCGAGAGCTCGGTGGGGTGAGCCAGGGGGTGTTTTCTCTAGGAGTAATTCCGTTTGCCCAGGGTTTACGATTATGAAACCTCAAGATTTTAGCAGTCAGTCCGGGGGCACCTTGCATGCTGCGCAGACATCGCACCCGCTAGTCTCCCCGAAATCTGTCCCCTATGAAGGAATAAGATAATGCTGATGCCCTCCAAATCCGTATGGATAACTTCGGATAGTCTGCGATTAGTTTGGTAGCGGGGAGGAGGAGGAGGAGAGGGAGGAGGCTCCGTGTGATCCGGCCGGAAAGCAAGACAGGGTGGGTAACCAGGGGGCTCGCGTTCCTCGCGATAAGGGCCTCTCGCCAGCTGTACTCACATGACCGCCTTGTCACGTTTGCTCATGTCCATGCCGGACAAATTCGCCTTCAGAAACATGTCTCTAAACTTGGGCAAGACGTTCAGTGTCAGCAGGAAGCCGACCGTCGACATCAGGCCATTGATCAGCAAGGCCGAAGTATCGGCCTCGGCCATGATGGCGGGTCTGAGGGACACGTGATGTAAACACGTGGGGGGGGGAGGAGAGAGAACAACAACAAGAGAAACTGTTTATCCTTATTCGACTCGCAAGCGGCCTTCGCCCTCGTTTTTGGCTTGCGAGACTCTGCGTGAATAGCGCGGACCGGGAAGAAAACAAACCCAGCCGCTGATTGGCTGGTCTATTTGGCGCCACGTGTTTTCATTGGTTGGCTGTAAGTCCACGCGTTGATCTGCCCCCCCCCTGGTGAGTATAAATTGGCTCGCGGAAAAATAAGCCGTGTTAGAGCGCTTGTTGTGTTTAGTTATCGGGTGGAGAGAGAGACGGACGGACGATGTCGGGTCGAGGAAAAGGTGGGAAGGCTAAGGCGGCCAGCAAGACGCGTTCTTCCCGGGCGGGGCTGCAGTTCCCGGTAGGCCGCATCCACAGACTTCTCCGCAAGGGTAACTACGCCGAGAGGGTCGGGGCCGGGGCTCCCGTCTACCTGGCCGCCGTGCTGGAGTACCTCGCTGCCGAGGTCCTCGAGCTGGCGGGAAATGCCGCGCGCGACAACAAGAAGGCGAGGATCATCCCCCGGCATCTGCAGCTGGCCATCCGTAACGACGAGGAGCTGAACAAGCTGCTGTCCAGAGTCACGATCGCCCAGGGTGGAGTACTGCCCAACATCCAGGCCGTCCTTCTGCCGAAGAAATCCGGAGCCCCGGTGCTTAGAGGAAAGTCATCTCAGTCGCAGGAATATTAAAGAAGAAACAACAACAAAAGAAAGAAAGTTAGTTGAGTATCCCAAAGGCCCTTCTAAGGGCCACCCGCTCATGTGAAGAGAGAGCCTCTTGGAAGTCCTGTCGTTCCTGCGTAGTATTAAGTGACACTTGGAAATGGGTGTGGTGTCTCTCGGACTGACGTCGGGAGTAGTTTTCGCCTGACCTGCTGCTGCTTCCTGTCCGTCTGTGCGAGAAGTAAATAAAGTCTCGTATTTGCGGTTCTGTGGATGCGAAGTATACACCGGGTATTTCTGGTGCTGCCGATCTAAAACAGTCTACCCCCGCAGAGCGGGTTTAAAGGTCGGGAGAACCAACAGGTGCTTGGCTACTGATGGGCCGCCGTCGGAGTTTTATTTAATTTTACTTTGAACTTTACTCCCCCCTTTTTTTGGATCACGCGTTAATTTATTTACCTTTTTCAACTGAAAACTTTATCCCTTTTGGATCACGTTGTAATTTATTCCGGGGGGGCTAGTGCCGTCTGACCCAGCTTTACCGTGTCAAGGACTTTAAGCGATTAGATATCACGTGCACCTCAGGTGGTGGTTGGGGAGGGGGGAAGGGGGTGCTCATCTGTAAATAAACTGGCTTTTGTACGGTATAACAATGGATCTGTTGTCACTGCGAGAGGTTCGTCTGTTATCTTATACTGGCGTTTTAAATCTAACTCAGTAGTGGTCTTAACTGACTGCTTCCTGGAAGGGGAGGGGGGGTGTGTCAGTTTCCTGGAAGAGCTGGTTTATTTAAACCCTATTCACCTATCGATCGAAAAATACCTGGCCCTTCGCCAAACTGTCTTTGATCTGCTGATAAAGGAAACCTGTATTTTCCACTACGCAATAAGAGTATATTTATCCGCTGACGACATTTGTCTATATTTGGAGAGGTTGACGCGGATAGTAATATATATAAAGGTGCGATCTGCCGCCCAACCCTCGGACCAGACCCAGCATCGGCCGACTCGACCCGACCTCGGTGCTTCCCTTCCAGCTGTTCTCGCCATGATCGACTGGAAGTGGATTCTGTCGCGAGTGAAACCTTCCGGCCTCAACTCGCTTACTTCGTAGCCTCCTGGGATGTTCTGATCCCGGGAACTTCAGTCCCGGGGCCTTTTGGTGACCACACCACAGCGACCCTGCAACCACTCAGCTGTGCTTAAGGGTAAGGTGTGCGAGCCCTTGGGCCCCTCCGGTCTCTGAGAATGTCGGATCGTATAAATGTCTCGCATCCGACTTCTTTTTGTACGGAGAGGCCCCTGAGGATTATCGTCAACGTTGTTTAGTTGCCTTACCATACCCTGCGGGGTTGGTGCTTTGTGGTCCTGTTTTTGTTATCTGACTTCCTGCCTGTCCCGCCACGGTACTCTTAACGTGTGTCGTCTCTTGGATCGCTGCCGCCCTCAAAGAGCATCTAGTCGACACTAGCCAACGATCAGACTTGAAACCACCTGTGTGGTCTGTCTGTTTAATTATCACTGCTCCGGTAAGGTGGAAGAATGCGATCCTTCCTTAACATCTGAAATAGCACGTGGTGGTGCGAGTCAAGCTCTCCCCTGGCTGCGGAGTAAGCGAGACCCGAGGACTCTGAAGGCTTCAACGTTGGTAAAATGTACTTCTGGTTTCATCGAGGGGTGGAGTGCGCCGAGGTTGGGACGAGTTTAAAAGGTCCGCCATCGTCTGGAGCTCGTCTTTCGTGGTGAACTCGCTATGAAGAAGCTCGGGATTTCTTTGTTTTAGAATTTCACGTAATAAATTTTTAAACATCATTAAATTGTTTTTCTTTATTGCTTTTTTTTTTTTATATTTGCTTCCGTTAATCTTGAGTGTAGGAATTGTCGTCTTTTTGTTTCAGGCAGCGGAAGACCTTCTAAAAGAGGCCGGCATTTTTTTTTTTTTTTTGTTGATATAATTGATTTTTCATAGTTTATTTAATGTTACTTCGATAGGGATCTTACCGGTGAATTTTAAGAGGATTTTGGCGGGAATATGCACGCTCCGCCAGCCCCTGGGTTCACGCTTGTGCATCATGGCCAACTCGGATTAAAGGTACGTTGTGAAATGCTTCTGTGCTAATGCAAGTAACTTGGATTCGACCTAAACGTTAATGTTTTTTAAATACAGGGACAAAAAAAAAAGGGGGGGATGATACATTATACTAGTTTATCTTGAAATAAAAGGATTTCAAATTGAGAGAAATAAGATTTAGGTATCGAAATCGTTATTTTTCGAAGCAAAGGGAGACAATTCTGCTACTAAAACATTTAAATCTATAATTAATGATAAAAGAAACTCTGGGTAAAGATGCTGCTGTTGCTCACTTTTAAAATTTTACATAACTAAAGCCGAATCCCAGAGAGAGAGGATTACTCGTTTCGCGAGTGCAAAATTGAGATATCTACAAAATAGAGCCTATTAATTCAGAACTGTACATCTGGCTTTTGAGGGAGTAGATGTCGTCTTCACAGATTCCTCGGCGAGATGGGATAAGACATTGTGCAGATCTTCTCCATTCATTCCATTCTGTTTACTGGAGTTTGAGGTGATTGATTGGTGATGGGAAATGCCTGTCCGATATAGAAAAGCTTTTAAATGTATCAAAGGAAAAGAGAGCTGAATAACAGTTGGGGGGGGGTTTAAATCTATGTACAAACTATGACGAAACGTGTAGAGGAAGCCTGACTCGGTTTAAAAGCTTTACGGGATCTCTCCGAAAACAAACTTAGACGTAGAATAGAACTTCAGACGTCCAAAAAAGACTAACAACGCTCCTTAAATACGTGCATCATGTGTTGGTGGTTGGTGGAGGTAAATGCCATGGAGGCGATAAGTGGTCAAAAACGGTGACACCCAACAACTTTATCTGAAAAACATCTCGTTCAATCGCATAACGAGAGTCTTTGTAAACTATAAATGTTAGGGGAAATTTGAGAATTTTTTTTTTTTTGTTTTTTTGTAAAGAATTAATCAGGAACACTCGAGTTAAACGTTTCGAGTTTAAAATTCAGTTGAGATGAACGGAACTCTGCTGGTGTTTAGATGAGACTATTTTAATAAGGTAAAGCTTTCGGTGATCACCGGCTTCAAATTATTTGTTCCGCTGGCTTTCGAGTATGTGCGTATCCTGTCTTGTGGTTTTGGCAGCGAATTTACAAGTCCACGCGTTTTGAAGGGGGTATGTATGTCTGTATGTTTGTAAGCTTATTTTTTTTTAAAAAAAGGGAAAAAGCCATATCCAGTCTTAAAGTATTTTTTTTTTGGTGAAGATAGGGGTTCGTTCGCGTGGCTGGCTGGCGGTATGGCGGCCGTGAACGCTGGACTGACTGACTGACGAGATCTGCCGCCTCCAGTTACCGGGGGAGGAGGGGTGGTTTTGAACAGAAAGTACAAGGAGAAAAGTCAGTCAGTCGTGCGGTAATAATATGTAAACCGTCCTTATTATCGAGCTCAATATGTGTCTCTGTTCGCTCGCGTGGCTGGCTGGCGGTATGGCGGCCGTGGTTGGTGGTGAACGCTGGACTGACTGACTGACGAGATCTGCCGCCTCCCTTTACCGGGGGAGGGGGGGTGGTTTTGAACAGAAAGTACAAGGAGAAAAGTCAGTCAGTCGTGCGGTAATAATATGTAAACTGTCCTTATTATCGAGCTCAATATGTGTCTGTGTTAGCGAGTAATATGTGTGTGTGGGGCCCCCGCACGCAGAGACCGGAGCCCAGGATTTGGATATAATGTATATGATGGACGCGAGCGGAATTCTGCTGTTAACTCGCTCTTCGGTCGGTAACAACAACAACAGAAAATAAAAAAAAAGGTGGGGGGTAGCAGAGCTCGAATCGATATCCGGGTGTTCAAGGGAAACGTTTGTATGTATTATAATCTGTTTTGGTTGTCCGATCAAACCACAGCTGCTCTCTCTCCCCCCCCAGACAGAGAAACGTGGATAGTATTTGTTTTTATTCTTCCTTTTTCGGTGTTTTAATTACGCAGCAGTAGCGGTACATTCATAGTTGTACCAGGCCAAAGTGGAGCAAAATATCCCAGCAGATTATTGTCATTTAAAGATTTTAATTGCTCTCAGTCCGTGTTTCAACTCAGAAAAGGACACCGGGAAAAAGCCCCAAATTTTAAAACCAGTTTAAAAGAAGAAAAATAGTTTGTTAATTTTAAAAATATTTTTTTACGTATGCAGAAATAAAATAAAACGTACATTTTTGGGATTAGTTGTATTACCACCTGAATAAATATTTTCTAATAAGGTGTGTTTGGTGGCAAGGTTCTCCATGGTTCGAACAAATACTAGTCATTAATATGAGATGTGTAATTAGTCACATTACTAAGCAACTATAAAAGTTCTTCCTGTAAAGTTTAGCCTTGATTTTACCTTTATATTTATTTCAGTGATGCAAACTTTAGTTGATTTAGAAATGAAAGTGTATCATGAAATAGTGTCTTGCATACTGGTAGACCAGTGAGACTTTTAATGTTTTTTCTGGGGGAAAAGTGTATGCAAAATAAACTGGAACAGTATTGGTGTTTGGCAAACATTGCCAAAGATTTCAATTTGTCTCCATACATTGCTAACATGCTAGCATATAGTAGACTAATAAAAATATTAAAAGGATAGCCATAAAAATTTTGAGTCTGTTATATAGCTTAGCAGACTTCTAGACTTTAGCATTGCTGTGTGGGTGCATGCATGATTGGGATTATTACAATTAGCCTGCTAAACATTTAGAAACAAGTCATAAAGGAATATGCCATTAGATATACAACTACTGAATTGAATTAATCAACATTACTGAATTAAAATAAGACTAGATGAAAATTTCACTACTTAAACAACAAAATTGTTATTTTAAAAAATTTTTAATTCAGTCTATGTGGTTGCAATTAGATGTTTAATCTGCTCTATAAAATTGTAACAATATAGAAAAAATCTAGTCTAGTATGTATTTTCATGAAGGTTGATTACTGCCAATATAACTAATGTTTAGGAAATTAACTTTTTCATTATATAAGTAATGCTTACACCAAACTTGTAAACAGATTCTAACTAATATCATTTGAAACAAATAGAGATATGTTGGATGTTACTATAGTTTATGATAAATTTGTATTTTAATTTGCTTCTATGCATGCTTAAATATACTTTTTCATAAGTTTCATTTAAAAAAAAAAGTTTTTTCAATTAAACCTCATGCAGTGTCACTTAGTAATCTGAATAAAAGGGCGAGTTGTACCACTATAGGGTTATACAAATGCTCTCAGCCACCACTCTTAAATGCTACATTTGAACAGACATCTACAGGATTGGTATACTGCAGTTGCAGTAGTGCTTGGCTTAGAGATTACTTTGGTTACATGGAGCTAGATGTGGAAGTAATGATTTCAAAATCGTGAATTTAGAAATTAATTATATCATTTTAAATAATAAGTCTACTTTAAGCATTAAATTAGTACCAGCAGGTATCTTAGTGTGAAGAATACAAAGTTTGAAACCTGTTATCTTATACCCTGACAAATCATGATTTTCTTTTTTTTTTAGGAAATTTATTATATTTAATGTTATAATTCAAAAGTTAGTTTATTAATTTAACAACAAGATGATTTAGGATTTTCATACATCGCTCATTTGACTTGGACCTGAATATGTCAAATACTGGAAAATATCACAGATTAAACCCTCTTTCCTGGATTTTTAAGGTTAAAACAAAAAAGGACAGTTCCTCTTTATTTGCCAAGACGATGGTTTTACATTAGTATATATATAAGCAAGTTTCCATTATTTTAATTTTGTTTTTCTACAGTTTAAAAGTGACTGGTTTACTTTTTTTTTTCTTGCTGTTACATTTCCAGATTTTGGAAGAGAGATTCAGGGTGGCGACGCCTGTCAGTGGCTTATTTCGGCAAGGTGAAAGGAGTTAAAGACCCGGTTGATTTGACTCTCTTTGCTTTAGTTTTGTTTGGGAGATTTTTAAAAAGTGGGTGTGTTTTCATGGAAGCTTCATTGTCTGATGGGCCTCTTGTCGCAGCTGAACAGCGACAAAGAGAATCTCACATTGAAGAGAGAAAATGTAATTGTGATTTTTGTGGTGAGATTTTCCCCTGTAAAAGCCAGCTATTCCGACATCTTCACAGTCATCGCAACCAAGTTAAAACAGGTGTGAGAGCTTTCAAGTGTGATGTGTGTAATAAGTTATTCACTCACCAGTCAAATCTTGCCATTCATATGAAAATTCATGAGGAAGAAAAACATTTCACCTGCATTGTGTGTGACAAAGCATTTTCTAGCATATCAGTATTAAAAACTCATGTCAGAAACCATGCCAGAGAGAAGCCTTTCACATGTGATGTGTGTGGCAAGTCATTTTCTTTTCCATCAGCCCTTGCCAAACATAATCGAACCCACTCAGGTGCCAAACCCTTCAAGTGTGATGTGTGTAACAAATTATTTTCTCAAAGGTCAACTCTTGTACTACATTCCAGAGTTCACACGGGGGAAAAACCTTATCTGTGTGAAGTATGTGAAAAGTCTTTTCCTAGTATATCAACGCTGTCCAAGCATGTGAGAGTTCATACTGGAGAGAAACCCTTTGCTTGTGAAATATGTAGTAAGTTGTTTTCTCGTCAATCTGCCCTCACTAAACACACAAGAACTCACACTGGCATGAAACCCTATACCTGTGAAGTTTGTAACAAGTCTTTTTCTGATCCATCAAACCTGAATAAACATATGATTGTGCACACTGGAGAGAAACCCCACATGTGTAATGTGTGTGGTAAATCTTTTTCTCAACGGTCAACTCTCATTTTTCATGTCCGGATTCACACAGGTGAGAAACCTCATGTGTGTGAAGTGTGTAACAAGTCTTTTTGTGATGGATCAACTCTAACCAAACACACTCGCATTCATACAGGGGAGAGGCCTTTCAAATGCAAGGTATGTAGTAAGACATTTGCTATTGGATCAACTCTCAATAAACACATGAGGATTCATACTGGAGAAAAACCATACTCGTGTGATGTGTGCAGCAAAAGGTTTTCAAATCCTTCAAGTCGGAGTAAACATGCCAGAACTCATACTGGAGAAAAACCCTATACATGTGATATGTGTAACAGAGGCTTTGCTAGTGCTTCAACTTTCAGCAAACACATCAGAATTCATAATGGAGAAGATCTCTTCACGTGTGATATTTGTGACAAGATATTCTCTTCTAAATCATATTTCGCTAAACACATTAAAGTCCATACTGGTGGTAGTGAGTAGCAAGTGAAACAAGTTTGCTCACTTACTGATGACCTGCTAGAAAGATGCGTTCTTTTTCTAATGCTGTCTATCTACATTAATTTTAGCTTTAAAATTGGCTATACAAAACCCATTAGTTCTGAGCATTGTTGCATCATTTTGTAGATTTTTATCTATAAACCAAAAACAAGATGATATGAGAATTCTGACTGTGATGAGAGGTACTAGATGAGTCTTGTTATCTCCACATTGTGTTAAGCATTCACTGTCTGAAACATCCTCAGGCTGAATTGCTCTTTATACACTTTGAACTGTTCTCAGTCCATTTTTCTGTTCCACTTGATAAGCTAATAATTGTACACATGGCTTCTTCATCAGCTAACTGTGGGTTTCCTCCCATATTTAAAAATGAAGAGTTCTCGTAAAGATTTCCCTGCAAAAATTGGCAGTGCCAGGCCCTCGTCATGCAGAATGACATTAGTGAATAACTACAGCACTGCTTCCTTGCCAGATTGATGAGCAAAAGTGGATATCGTGAATAGGTTGGTTTTACCCTAAAAAATAGGTAACAGATAACTAACCATTATCTCAGTATTAGAAGATGTGAAGAGCATGCTCCTTGTAGAAGCTAGCATTGATATAGATGTTTCTAAGGACTTAACAAAAATGTATTTTAAGAATAAAGCTAAATATTACATATAGTTTGTTTTCCTTTGGGCTTGAATACTGCTTTTCAATTTTGGTTACAAGAAGTATATTGGAAAAATTATTTTTAAGTTAAATATTTAAGACTTCATGCGACTTGTCAATACTTTTATCACTGTTTTTTTTTTAAGTAATTTTAAATATTTTGATGGAAATAAGATGATTATTCCAAGCTTTTTCACCACATGAATAGTAATAGAACTAGCTAATAAACACCTCTCAGAAATTGTTCCCTGATTATTTTGAGATGTACGTAATACTGTTGATTTTATTTGTAGCTGATATCATTAAAGTGGCATGTGTTGGCCTTAAATCTGTGATCTAACTTTTAATCTAATGAGCCATGGGGAAATCATCTAATTAGATGGCATGTTGGTGGCTATGTAAACCTACCTATCAGTTAACAGAGGTACCAAGATTTTTCTGTTCTGCCTGGTGTATAGGATTTCAGTACCACATGGATTGCTTCTTTCACTTTCTTTTGTAGAGCACCACGTCCATTTAACATAGTGATCAAATGACCAGTAAAGAGATGTTCCAGGGATTTGGTGTGGTGCATTGATGCTAAAGTGGGTACTGCTCCAAAGAGCATGACTAGGTAAGGTAGCTAAGACTAGGCCAGCCAGAATCTCCCTAGCTTGGTCTGATAGGTGAATCAGTGAGTGCAAGTTAGATGGGCAGGGGGTTAAAATAATTTTAATGAATTGGTTGGACACTTTTATTAAGGTATTTATTGTCTTTTATAAGAGAGCCTAAATTTAGGTAAATTAACTATCTGGGTTCCTTGCAGTTGTCTAAATAGTTATCTAATGATAATTACTGCTAATGTCTTTTAGGCTGTATTGTTTAGAAACAAGCAGTAACTTCTCAGTTCCATATTTTTGTTATATGGAATGTCATTTACACTATTTATTCGTCCAATCTAGAGTTTAAGACTACTATTTTCAGGCCTTTTTCAAAAAATTTGTAACCGCATTTGCCCACTTCCCCAGAACAACCATTCTGTTTCTGTAACATAAAAGATACCAGACTACTGAATTTGAGAAAACCATCTACCTATGCTGATAAAGCCATAAGAGGATTTTAGCCTCATTTTCATACTTAGGACTATTTATGAACTGAAACACAGTTATGGCATCATTATATAAATCCATGGCGTAAATAACTTTGTTGCGTGTTGCGAGAACAGTCGGTAAAACAATAAGTAATGTTCCAATAATTTGTATAAATTTTTGAAAAGCCATAAGATGTAGATGTAGAAATTAAATGGATGACAAGATTTTTGAGGCATTGCTTTTGCAAAACAACCAGATTTATATTTTTTGTGGTGTCTAGGAAGACAAGCTAGGAAAGTTAATAAAATGATTGGGTGTGTACTTTGTTTTGTATGATGCTATGTCTCTGTCACTAAAAACAATTTTTTGAAACTTTGGGAGTGAGAATTAGTTTCTTTTTGTGAGACTCCCCTGTATTCCAGGTTTTCATAAATGAAAGCGCATTGCAGTCTCATTTCTAGGACAATTTATTGTTATCGGAAGGCTGAGCTCACCTGATTGATGAACTTCTGAGTAAGTTTGCTGCAAGGCTATGGAATACACTTGTAGGAGTGTCAGATTTAACATGACATTCTCACTTCATTGACAAGATATGAAATGGGGAAGTTGTGTTTATTGAGTGACATTTACATTGCTTCAAAGTAACAGAAGATGACAAAAATTGTGAAGCTACATTTCTAACTATTTTTGTTATTCTTTGCAGTGAGAGTTGGTTGGACAGTGTCTGACTTATTTCAAGCATTGGCCAGATCAGTGAGAAATGGGGCAAAGTCCTAACTCCTGATGCCTATATCCCAATAATTTTAACACTACAGTTCACTTCTGTTAGCAAAATAAATCCCTTTATATTTCATTTTTAGAAAACCTTAAGAATTTTGTGAAATAACAGATGAAGGTGGGTTTTATGGTAGGAATTATTTAGACTGTTAGTTCAAAATCCAATATAAATCCGTTTTTCTGGTAGGATGGTACACTGGTAAAATCTTTGTTCTTGCTGCTTTGGTAAGTTTCATTTATCCTTCACATAATATATTACTGGATGGATGGTAACTTTGATTTATGTTATAAACTTCCATTGTAGCATTACTAAAAGAAAAAAAACTGCATACAATTATTCTGTAAAATATCAATAATAAATAATTTTATAATTTATTCATTAGGAAAACAAAAAAATTTGCAATTATTCTGCCATATGAAAACACTTAATGTATTTCCAACATGTTATTGTTAATGAAAGATGCATTATTCCAATGATGAACCATTTATCAGAACATCCAAATCATTAACTATGACATTGTTATAACCTCAAAATGGCCACCTTTCATGTGAATAATTTCTGCACGTATATTGGGCATATCTGTAACCTTTCAAAATACTGCCTTGTGAGTACCATTGGACTTTTTTCCAGTTCATTGTTCACAAGTTCAAATCTGGTAATTGTGTGGGACCAATGAGTTACCAAACCACAGTTTTAAGTCCTTCCAATTGTTTTTGAGTGAAGTATTGTGCACCTATCAAATGATGACTTTTGGCATTGTAGAATATTGTGATAGCTCTGAGAATACCCTTGATTATTATCAAGTCACCAGTAAAACAATTCCTTTACTTTCACACCCACCAACATGCTTAATTGTAGGGCAAAAAAGTTCTCATACTTTTTCTCTAGAACCTACTATTTCAAACCTGTTCTCATCTGATCACAATACATTGCACTATTGCTCAAAGGTGCAATTCTGGTGTAGCCCAGTCAAATCACTTTGCTTGATAAGTCTAAGCAAGGACATTTTAGCTGCTGCTCGTTCTCTTTTTGGTGGTAGAGATGCAGACTGTTGTAAGGGAATTGTAGTCAGTGTCAAAGGGTTTAGACTTTCAAACCAGCTACCTATCTTCCTTTTCCATTATTTTTTCATCTTCCTCTTTGGCCCTTTAAATTCATGGCTAAGTCAGTTGACCTAATTGTATAAATGGTTGTTTTTATGTCACTCCTCATAACTCCAAACTTCCACCACAATTTCCCATTGAAAGGGCAATAATGGGAATTTTGTTTTTATGTGCCATTTTCACCTACCAAACAGCAATTGTTGTTAATAACATGGTCCATTAATATTGATACAAAATCGTGGTATGAGCAAACAATTATTCGTATATTATTAGTAAGAAACCACATCAGATGAGGTCGATAACTTCCTGCTCTCAGAACAAACTAAATTTAACATTCATAGAAATAATTTGCTGGATCTATGATTATGCAAAATGGTTGAAGTGATAATGATATCACTGTGTTCTTATATAAGGTTCATTGGATTTTAATTTTATCTTCACAGGGATAACACATTTTCACAATAAAATGTTGAAAAAGCAGATGTTTTCATATGGTTGGCTCAGTTTTTAATGCTGCTGCATGTTCCATATTTTCAGATGTATTTTGATATTTTCTTTTTAAGGCATCTGGTATAGGTGCACAAATGGATGCTATACCACGACATTTGAAAATTCAGCATTAAATTAAAAAAAAACAAATTAGACCAATCAGCTGGGACCCACATTACCTGGCGAACACTATCATCTAAGACATTTTCCAGCATTTTAAGCTTATTTTTATCATGAACATGAATTTCCCTTCTGTTGCACTTTTGCCTTTTCTCCATAATAAATGTCATGACCAAATCTGCAGAGTGGTATTCCTTTGACAATTTTCACTTTTCAAGGTTAAGCTCCGAATTGATTTTAGTAAATACTAAGATGGATATTCATGGAGTAGTGTCTGCCAAAATGTAATACAAATACACAAGTGGTTGTGTCCTTAATCATTCTTATTTTACAAACCGAAACAACAGCTGGTGTTTTGTTTGGTTGATCAACAGAACCAGGCCAAATAGCATCAGCAACTGGGTTTTCAAATACTGTTACATTTCCTTGCTATTTATCGGAGTAATAAATGTTCAAATTTTCCCTTCAGAAATCTGGTATTTTACATAATAGACACTAGAAATTGAATGTTGCTAAATTATAGATGTGCACTGTCACATTCAACTGGATCTTGTAGCGGAGTTGTTCATGAAAGCAGTTCGATGAATTCCCACAGCGGACTCTACTCAAATAGCAGGTGGTTTTTCCTTCACAGCAAAAGTGAAAAATTCTCTGTGAAATCTCCGAATGTGTAGTGTAAAACTAAAGTGGGTGGAGATGACTACTGATTGCTGACTCATAGAGATTTCTTCAACTTACAGTGCACATTGGTAGGATTATCATGCCAGATGATGTGCTGTGAAATAATGGGCTCCTTAGCACAAAGCCTTGGCAAACGTGTTTGAATGTATGCTTGTCACATTAACTGAAATAGGGAATGGAAGACTTTATATATTAAGTAATTTTTTACAACCCATTGTGCTAAGAAAATAACAACAAAGTCTCTATTTTTCTGAATGTTATATGCTTTAGATAATCATTTATATACAGAATTGTAACCCGTACACATTCACATGCTCTGCTCTCTTTCTTACACACACATGATTTTGTATAATTAATAGCCATTTTCTTGGAAGACAAATATCCACAATTACCAAAAAATAAAGACTGACCCATGATGGCGGTAAAGGATCA
The DNA here is from genome assembly GCA_018389105.1 of Nautilus pompilius. Classification (NCBI taxonomy): domain Eukaryota; kingdom Metazoa; phylum Mollusca; class Cephalopoda; order Nautilida; family Nautilidae; genus Nautilus; species Nautilus pompilius. The sequence goes on from JACATO010001898.1 coordinate 127,065, forward strand.
ATGAATACAGAAATTCACAGTGGAAATATCAGTTAGTACAGGTACACACAAAAAAAAGAGTAAGTGATTTTTTTTTTTAAATGAAAGGAATGTTAATTGCCTTGGTCAGGTTCAGAATAGTCATCGTAAGGAATGTAACCAATTGGGGTCTCTGCCCACTTCTGCCTTTCCCCTGAAGCAGCTAATGCATAGAACAGAGCACCCACAATGTAGATAGCAGCTACAATGTAGAAGACAATCCTCCATTCACCAGCAGTCTGAAATAAGACAATAGTCCTATTAGAATACATAAAGAAAATATAAACCAGAACAGTTTGTATGAAATAATTCCTTTAAAGAAAAAGACCATACAACTTATGAAAACATTGGTATTAATATTTTGAAAATCAAACATGGACTTTGAAAAAAAAATAGTAACTTGGATCACAGGATATATGACCAAAAACTTGTATTATGTCATGATAAAAGGATATGATGACTTCACAAGATCTTTAGTTTGATCATTAATGCTGCATACAGCTTTTGTCCAACAGCAGCACAAGAAATATCATAACAACACAAGATCACCCAATAACATGGACTAGGAGAAGGCGTGCCCAATCTGTAAGATAGCACTGCTTGTCAAGTGATGTACACATCACAAGCTTGAGGTAATATAACAAGTTGGCCACAGGGAGTGCTGTGATATTTTATAACTAAATTATATTTTCTTTGCTCACCTGATGGGTGACAATGAATCCAGATATAGATGGACTGATCATCCCTGGGATAGTTGCAAAGGTGTTGGAGATGCCCATCAGTATACTTGCATACTGAAATGAAATGAAACTAGAATATAGTAATCCTGAAATTAAAGGCAGTTGTCAAATGTTTTAAAAACTAAGTTTGAACAGAAACTTTCCACCTCTTCCAACAGGGATTTTAAACTGTAGACTGATCCACCCATCATTGTTGTGTGCCAAGGTTTGGTGACAGTCCTCTCCATGAACCACAGACAGATTTTCTGGGAATCCTGTGAAGGAGTATATTTCATCTAATCCTATATTCTGCGATATTTCTTACTAATAATGCATTGGAATCATACAACATTAATTTTAAAATTTAATTTCCTACAAATCTGTATTTATTTTTCTGGCTACTGTTACATTTTACCATAATATTCTTTTTTTCAGCCACAAATTTAATGTGAAACTAAAATTCATTGTTACTTAGAATTTCACCAGGGCAGGACGATGAGAGTTAACGACATTTATTCATTAATAATTCTCCTTGTAAGAACTGGTCTGAGTATTATTTTAGCTAACCTCAAATTTACTGCACTATGACAAACAAAATGGAGACTAGAGAACAAATGTCATAAAATATCCTTAGAAATGGAATTCTCCCCTTCTACCATTTAAAGGGGTATTCCAGTTTGTAATACTGGAACTGTGTCATTCCAAAATTTACAAAGTAAATGTGCATGGAGATCCTCTGAAATAAAGGCTGCTGCACTGCACAGAGATTTGAACTCAGTGGCAAATGAGGAGAGAGACAACCAGAGCAACCAGTTGCCATGGATTGCCGAAAAACCCAGTCTGGTGAGATGTGCCCACAGCATACTACTTTCTTTTACCTTTACAGCCGTAAGGAGATTTCCTCTACCTGTTCTGTTCTCAAGACTTTCAACACTAAATCCAGTATCTGAGAAAGCAATGCTGTTTCAGACCCAAATGACATGACTATTAAATATAGAAAAGGCACAATTTTTTAAGACTAATTTTAAAACTATTTCACAGATAATAATTATATTTGTGCTATAAAAGTACACAGAAGCCATTCATAATACTCAGACATGTTTTCTGTTACAGAAAGAGAATCACATGTGGCACTGGTTCATAGAGAAATTAAGTCTGGTTATGTAACCTGTATTGAAGAGAGACAACACTCAAAAGATTCGGTTTTAGTAATTAAACAAATAATTCATAAGAAGTTATCTCCCTTTGACAGCTGGTAACCGGTATCTGACCAGGTTTCATTTGAATGTCCTCAATACGCATGTTTCCATAAACCTTCATTGTCCACAACTCAAGTCAACAACTACATGACTTACAGACAGTGTGTATGTGAGCAGCAATCAAATGGTGCATTAAGAACAGGTGACGGGTGGATTGTTATCAGCCTGGAAGAATCTTACATCTTCAACACTATTTCCCCCTAAAAAAATAGTGAATTTAACATTTTCCATCCATTTTCGCTAGCGTAAGCCTTTTATTCTGGACATTTCCGACAATTTCACACATCCCCCCCCCCCCAGCATGACCTCTGAGCCATCCTTACCTGTGGAGCTATGTCCAGGTGATTTACACTAAATCCAGACCAGGCAAAGCCTCCAAGCCCGACAGCAATCGTGAGGCAGGCCATACCTGCAGCAGGGGTCATCATGAAACCAGCAGCAACCAAGAACACGGCCTGGACCAAGAAAGCTGGTTAAAGAAACAAACAGAAACCTACTACATGCTATTCTCATGGCTAGAATTTGTTAATCAGCATAGGTTTTAGCAGAAATACCACTATCCATTTCAGTAACCTCTCTAATTAAAAACAAACAAAAAATAGGCAACGGTAATCTCATTATTTGATATACACAGACTCAGATGCAATAGTGTCGGAAGATTCTTACTAGTTATAGTATTTACCAATAGCTTAGAGTTTATTACTTTTCTCACCAGGAGAGTATACACAAGAATGGCTACTGAAATCTTGAGAAGCATTCTTAACTGGCTTCGCTGAATTTTAGAAAGAGAGAGACAGAGAATGTGAAAAAATGGTTTCAGATGGAGATTCTAATACGTAGTCTCTGTCTCAAGATTTATAGGTTGTGCTTACTTAAGACAAAAAAAAAAAAGGGCTGCAAGGTTAACTGCTGTTCTAAAATTATCTTACCCGTGCAGGTGAAAAGTTTCCGAACCATTGTGGTTGTCAGCTGTGTATATGCTCGGCAGCAGTCTGCAAGGTAGCCCCCTACCTGAACAACAATTGCCATCAACAGATATGGAAGTGCAGCCAGAAATCCTGCCTATAATTGCATAACCAAAAAGTAAATGTTATTATAGTGCACTATACAGCATTACATCTAGTACTACCAGACTTAGATTAATCAATTTCTCTTGTGCAGTATAATCTCTCTGAAATTTTATGCCCACATTCCATGTTTACCTCTCAACTTGGTCTATCAGCTTTTGAGATTAGCTTTTATCTATTTTTCATAGTTAAACAAAAAGACTAACATTAAGTTATGCCAAATGTTTCGCATAAAAAATTTAAAGATAGTTTGTATAGGCAATTGATTTAATAAATACCAGGTGTAAACAACAAAGATATGAATCACGTGATTACAGTTGCAATATAACTACTTTGCATAATAATCAACTGCATTCATGTTTATATCAAGTATCCTGCTGTAAAAGATGAGTTGGGGCAATTACCATATTAGAATTAATACGTATATTTTGATATCTCCCTTTTGCCATTACTAAGCTTCAGTCCTGAGGTGTTAATTTTAAGTCAGGTGAGCAGAGATTATTTGTCAAAAAAATACTACACTAGAACTAAATAGCTAACTAACTGATGGTTCTGAACCTGCTCAATCCACTTATAGAATCCAAAATTCAAAGACATTTACTGAGAAATACCAAAATTGACCAGAAAAAAAAAAAAGCACCTGTTCAAGGTCAAAGTTCATGGCATCATACATGAAGCTTGGGAGTTCAGTCAGCCATGTGTAGAAACCCCAGTTTTCAGCAAAGTGTGCCATCACGATGGCCATTACTGGCAATGAAGTTATGATCTTCAGCCATGGAGGGCTTAATCTCTGAAAAACGTTTTTTTTTTTTTAAATTTGTTACAATTTCTTTAACGATCAAATATAAGGTTACATTTATTCAGAAAGCTCAAGTTAATTTTGTTTATTTTTTCATGATTCCATTTCATTCTTCAAAATGTTTAGGAAAAGTGATATTGTTATTTATTCTTTACTGTTTTTTTCAAATCTCTCCTTTTTTTCTTCTTCATCACTGATTCAACTTCAGCTTCACATTTTCTTTGAGTGATAAAAAAATGCTCAGTATAGGGCATGTAATTAAAATTTACATCGAATCAATGGGCAGTTCATTTTCCTGGGCTCCCTGTATAAGCTTCGTACCAACTGAACTAAAACAAGCTCTGAAAAGTGTGTAAACACCACTGAAAGAAATTTGGCCCTGGTAAATACAAAAGTCTGTAATTATTAATTTCTAAAGATCATCCATTAACCCGAAATTGTGTGTACAGATTTTAAGTCAAACCCATTTCTTACTGGTTCATTAGGAAAATAAATAAGGTGAAGCTTAAGACTGCAGACTGTCACAGAATCCACCAACCATATTTAACTCTTTCACATCAGAATCACTGAGGAAGTTACTTAAGTTAACACTGCAATTTTGAATGCTCTAAAAAATCTTTAACCAAAGTCAGGCATCTAGAAAAGTAAGGTAAACTCATACTGAAAGGGATCTGACACAAAATATGAGCTATTGGAATAATTGTATAATATAGTGTTTATTCTTGTTTCTTCAATGGAAATAAATTTTTTGAGCTCAACAACATTTTTAAGCAAAGACAGAATTTTAGTTTTCTTTTTTAGAAAAGGAAATTGTTCCTTGGAAACCAACTCTCTGTCTAGCCTTACCTTGGTCTGCTCTGCCCCGTAACCAATACTTTGCTGTATGTACTCCAATTCCTCATTGCTTATTGTGGTATGTTCAGAGGGTGTTTCAGTTACAAGGTAGCACCAGAACACATACCACAAGATGGCTAGGGAACCTAGATCACAGATGAAAAAGAACCAGACTGGAAAGATTAAAGGTGCTCATTATACAGTTTAACTGGTGACAGCAAAAATAGAGGGTTTCAATTTTCCAAGTTTGGGTGCAAAGATCACCTCACATTTTTTTAGTATTGCTCACCAATTCCTGCCGCTGAACAGCTTGGAATATTAGGGAAATAACTTGTTTATTGATTATTAAAAAAAAAAAAGGAACTAATTCCTTGATCGTGCCTTAAAGGTCCAGGTACTAATCGATCATTCAATACCAAAAAAAAATAAGATTAGAATTAAGAAATGGATAACTTACCAAACAGGTAAAACAAAGATGGCCATCCTGCTGGTGAATTCACCAATATTCCAGACAAAGGCATACAAATCACCAAACCAATGTATGAACCTAGGAAGAAATGCGAGAACATTGAAAATAAACCAGGAAAATAGAACTTTAAATTAAAGCCAAAAAACAGAATTCTTTATGCAAATGCTAATCCATTAAATAATATTTAAAGTTTCATTGAGAACTTGATGAATCCAGAGAAAGTGGATTCCATTATTTATAGACAATGAAGTAAAAATGTTAACCCTTGGAAGACAACTCACCATCTTCTGGTGATATTTTCGGTTTATACAGGTGTTGCGTTGATTAGTCGTTGCAAGGTAGGTGCAAAGTCCCAGGTTTGCATTGTAAACTAAATAAGGGTACTCCAAATCCCACCAAATACAGAGTCCTGTGGAGACTTACCCTCATTCTTGAAACAGTAATCCCTACATTTTCTATCTATAATAGCACCATCTTGCAAAAAGATGACAAGATAACAGTACATAGTCAATGGGAAGTAACTCTGACATATTTTAAAGAAATTAAATTTTGATATCAAACTAATTGTAACTTGTAAAGGTTTGTTGTGTAGTTGAAGCAGAACAAACATATTATCTCATTCTCCCAGGTAGACAAACCAGAAAAAAGGTTTTCATCCAGGTAATTTCCACTTATCAGAGTTAGGAACCTGTGAATTCTGAATGGTTATTTCAAGTTCAGTGTTGCTGGCATACAGACAGCATTTGACAAACACTTCACTGAAGTTTTATGCAATTTATTCTCACAAAAAAATTGTTTATTAATTTTTTTTTTAAAAAAAAAACTTCCCTTCTGTTTGATTCTGAGCAAATGTTTGCTGCATTGAAGCTAATCAAGTTAATGGATTAGCATCATCTGCGAATTCTTTCTTATACAGGATCAGAGATAAAACTGATAGTATTCCTTAAAAAAAGGTGATCAACTACCAAGATGAGAGAAGACAACGCTAGGCACAAGGAGCACGCAACACTGACGATGAAGCACTAGAGAGCAGGCACAACTGAGGGAACTCACGACATCAAAGAGCACTATTATGAGGGGAAGACAACCTGAAAAAGCTATGGTGGCAAGTCGAGTCTTCTCCAGTGGCGGAGCCCATTTGGCCCAGATGGCATGGATGGCAGGGTAGGTAACTCCCTGTGGACAAATCACATCTTATTTAATTAAACAGGACTAGTGAGTAGAGCAAGAAATAAAGATGGATTTTATCAAAGAAGAAAATTTTTAAAAAAAAACAAGCAAAAAATTAAATATGTATTATTACAGAAATACTAAGCATATTTCCTCAAAATGCATTTTTAAAAAATATATCAGATGATATAAATAATTAAAGATAATTAGTACTAAATTGTATAGGGCTTGTTGTATTTAAAGGTATTAAATTCTTCTGTCTGGAGATTTTAAAACTAATAACAGTTACGCAAGGTCAGTTAATAAAAATTCAGTTTCGAGCAGAAATCTTATCTAGTTGGGAGTTTCCCCGCATGTCTAGACTTAAGGAAATCTATTGTTTTTTTAATGGTCTGAAGATTTTTTTGATAAGGAACAAGATTTCTCATCAGCGCTGCTGCTTACAGGTCTCCAGAAGTGCTTCCGTTAAGGTTAGATATTGTACAATTTATTGAACAAGAAATATAGCAACTCGTAAAATGTGTACAGAATATGACATTTGTACTTCAGTCATGTTCGGGTCTTTGATTTTGTCTGCCTTAAGCAGGATCACTGGTTCCAATGTCTGGACTGACAACTGAACAATGATCAGAATTTTATCTAGAGAGAAAAAAAATGATGAAAAATTGGCATTTATTGTTACACATTTTGATTTCTATCACCCGCTAGCTATGACATTAATAAACAGTTTCTTTCAATTTGATGAAAAATTAACTTCAGTCCTTGTTGTCAAAAATAACAGAAAAACCTTAGATGGAGATGAGGAGTACACACTGACAAAAAATGTTTGTGCCTTCAGGTTACAATGAAAAGCTGTTTCATCCTCCTTTGTTCCATAGATTTCTTGAGCTCAGTGAAAGCCATTTAGAAAACAATCACCTGCATTGTTTGCTTCTTCCCAATTTCTTGCTATTTTACTCCAATGACAATGAGTGCTGTCAACTCTGATCTCTAGGGAAGAGTTGTGTGTCAGTATTCCAGTGCAGCTAGTACTCTTCAGGTTTTCCTCAGTCTAATGAATTTTACCTGCACTCTGTGTGCAAATACAAAAGAGCTTTCTTTCAACTCAAGACTATACCTGTCTGTTTGTTTTATTACAAAACAAGACAAAGGGTTCTTCCAGTCATCTAAGGCCTGTAATTGAATAAACAGAAATATCAGATCTGCCAGGTTTGACTGTTAGGCACTTAAGAGAAACCTGATATGATTTTCAAGTTAATTAGAAGTGTTTTGAGTAATATATATATATAGTTAATAAAATTAGAAGACATAATTACAAATTAACTAAGATTACAGCTCAGTTAGGTATCAGAATATAAATAGTCTATTTGCCAGAACCTTTAGTTAATAGTGACAGTAATCATCAATTTAATAATCATATTGATGGTAATTTCTCTTTCTTGGGAGCTTCCTGCCTCCTTGTAACTACTACATTGAAGAAAATATAATGTGAGAGCTGGTGCAAATACTCATCTGTCTAGCACTTTGCTCTTTGAGAAAAATGCCTCTTGCTTAGGCTTCAGTTTATGGTTCTGGCTGCCATCATCTGGCCCATACTTTTTGCACATAAACACAAAAGGGCACAAAAGTTTTTCACCAACATTTTCTGTCCACTTTCCTTTTTGTACTTGGTTACATCTGTCCTTTTCTGCATTTTGTATGGTCTGCCAACCGTCACCATGCTCCTTATGGTCAAATCAGAGGGATTCCCAGACTTTCACTCTCTCTTCAATGCCAATTACTGATTACTTGTATTTTGTTTATTTCTAACATAGCCAAGAAAATAAACCAGTCACAGATAGCAGTTAAAGGAGCCAACATACTAAAATGAGCATAAAAATAGTATACTACCATCTGTTTTGTTTTGTTCAGAATCTTCTCAGTTCATAGAGAACATGATTTTTCATCGCTGCTGATGGTCAACTCTCCTTAATCCAGTACTGTTTGGATTAGGTTCCTAGTTGTTGCCTTCAAGATTGTATGTTAATCAGAATCAGGCAACCTGACATTATGTAGAAAAATGGTTTTTGTGAGCTAGTTCAGGTGCTGTCAAATATTCCTGATGCCGTCAGCACGTGTCATTTCTTTCACATAAATGAATATCTAACCAGAAGTTGGTATTCCAAGAAGTATTCTCAGAAAATAGAAAATTATTCAGGCATTTCCCATCATCTTATTAGTGGTGATTGAACATAACATTTTGGTGATCTTTTCCTGTCACCATCCTCAGTTTACCTGTTGGATGGATGGATGGATGGATGTTTGGCATAGTGAGCTAAAACATCAGCAAATAAGAGAGACAGAAATACCCACTGCATTAACACTTAGCCAGGTACGTGTTAGGATCATCAGAAATAAAATTAATTTATCCCTTGGACTTAGTTTACTGATTTCTATTGTATAACAACAATGTGAGATCAACACAATGACAGCACAAATCAGTTCAAAAACAGCTAATATAGAAACTCCTGCTTTTGAAGAAATATACCTTTTTAAAAATTATAAATAGTTACCTGTCTACCATTTTAATGTTTATTCAATACTTAGTTTTACCTGCTTGCCATTTTTCAGAAGATAAAAATTAACTCCCAAAAATAGTACAACTAGAACTCAAGTTTTAAGTGTCTATTTTCATTGTGCTTGGAATCAGAGAAATTAGTCATAGGTAAATAAACCTAACGGACTAAGGACTTCTAAATTGTTGCTAGTTTTTTTAAAATTTTTTTAAAAGTCAGCTTTAAGAAGTCTTTTTAGAAATCTGTCATGATGATAAACCTTGTTTCCTCTTTCCACCAATTTCATTTTCCAATCTATATCACAATAGCAAAAGCCAAAGGGAGAAGTGGCCATAAATACAATTAGTCAATTAACTAACACTGTTGCTATTGACAATATTTATTTAACTCTTTAGCAATTCTATTACTAAACCCATTTTTCTGAATCTCCGCTAATTTGTGATTATAACTCCTCCCACCCAGTGCTAGTAACTGCAGATGGCCACTCTCAAAACTCTTAATTATTTGGTAAACTGCTATTAGGTTTCCCTTTTAATGCTTTTGTAGACCTAATATTTTAAATCATTCAACATATTTCAAATTCTTAAGAGCTGAGGTTGTTTTAATCTACTTTTGATCTTTTAATGTTTGATCTTTACCATAATTCTAGGCTGGAGAGATGTAAAGGAAGCTCTTGCTCCTTCACACAAGGTTAAATATAAAATAGTATTTGTCCATAATCAGATGCACACCTCTCTTTAATTACTATCTGATATTATTAAAATAATCATAAAAATGGTGAATGATGCCAACACTTTTCCAAAAACTGGAAGATGTTCCTTATCAAACAAAAATGGTTTCAAAACCAAACAGCCAATAGCCAGTTAATAACACAATGCCAGCTGCAGTCCTGGCACTGCTGACTTTTGCATGCAACACCAGCTATAACATCTCTCTCTCTCTTGTGAAGTTTTTAAACTATTTTCCTAGAATAATATGAACATAAATCCTAGTGCAGTGCAAAACAGCAGGTCTCATTTTCTGTGAGGAAGCAAGAAATGAACAAGGTGCTCGTTGTCTACAATCATCATTGTCTACAACTGTAGACATATCTGATAAGGTTGCATAGTACCTTGGTTATCAACCATTTGTTAGCAGTAACCATAGCACTACTCAACCCCTTAATGTGTCCAAAGTTGAAGACAATTATTTTTGTGAAAGGAAGACAGGACAAGTGCTTAACAAAGATTTGTCCAAAATCATACATTAAGTTGCGTAAAATTTTTTAAAACTCTTCATAAAAAATCTAATGTGATGAGAATGGATGGACTGCTATCTGCAACATATTCCATGCTCTCCATTATCAAAAAGTTGTATTCCCACACTCAAAATAACAGCACAGACTTGTGAAAGAACCTGTACTGAAATTTTCAATATCAAAATAATTTAATAACTAGAGACAGAAATAAATGACACAAAACCTACTGTAACAAACAGCTTCCTCTTTGCTCCACAATATCTGAGTATGCCCCTCTTTTGATGACATACGCTGATAAAATTTTCAATTAAGTATACTGACATTCAGAATATACACAAATTTTTTAACCTTAAATACATTTCACTGAATGATCACTACACAGAGACAGACATTTATCTCATTTCTAAATTTAAAAGCACTACAATTTGCTTTCTTTATAGACTTCTTTGTCACAACTTTAGTCAATGGAAGTATGTTTCACACAAGGTGAAAGAATGCTTTCATCGTATAAAAGATAACTAGTGCTAACAATGGCTGACTATAGAAGAGGCGTCTTATTTGTTTGCTTTTTAAGACTATAATGAACATGGTGAAAATTTCCCCCAGTATTTGGTTGTACAAATAAATTTCTTAAATGTTTTCTAGAACTATTGTTGTACGCAGCTTCCAAGGTTAGTGCAAACCTTTTTTCATTTTTTTAAAGACATCTTTCCTTTTCCAGGTAAATACATGAAGACACCAAATTATCTCCCTGCCTATACTACTCCCTTTCATTCCATTTCCCCTGTATTTATATGAAAAACAAAATATTTTCTGCTTAGGTGCACTCCGCATTGATTGTAAACCTATGGTTAGAAGACATTCTACATTTCTAGAAAGAAAGTCAGAGTCCCTATAATTATCCTTCTTTCCCCATCCTCCATTTCATTCCCTTTCTCTGTTACTACATTCCAGACTTAGAGCATAAATAAATCTTTCTTTAGTCCCCTTATCTGCTTCCCCGACCAAAAATACAAATCTAAAGGAAATTTCTGCTAATGAGCTGCATTTTCTATTTTCCCACAACAATTCAGAGGAATCCTATCAAAAAGAGTATAAGTCTTATTAATCTGATAATTCTGAATATATTGTACACAATAGAAACTATACTCCATCTTTCTTTTTCTCTCAACATTTAATAATTTTTCTATTCCTGTTGCCAATATCTCAGTAAGACCAGCATCACCGACTGACCACATCCCACTGGTCATTTCAAGGAAAGCCTGCATCCATCCATCCATCCACCCATAAAATTGGGCTAGTTCACAGAGGCCAGAAAGCTAAATGAAGGAAGAAAATCAATAAGTGGCGCATGAGTCACAACTAGACCACCAGTGGATAGACGATAGCCAGAACCTTTCGTTTGACTCATATGCAGTAAGCAAGCGCTAGCCTGGAAAGCAACGCATCCGGTATTTAGTTGCTAAAGCAGCTTTGAGCAGCACAAGTACACCGCTGAACTGCGCCATCTCTGCCAGCCTTTATTTATAGCTTTCTGGTAAAAAAAAAAAATAACTGCATAAAGAATAAAACATTACAGACGAGGAAGTAGCTTAAATTACTCAACATGTAATTCACTTGAATTGAAAATGGCATAAAGCACAACCCCCCCCCCCTTTCCCACCTTTCGAGGAACAACTGTTGACCATGATCACGAGCAGCTTCCAGAGAATCCGTATTTCTGGGTCGAGAGGTGGCTGGCGTCAACACTTCACGAATCTCGAAAAACATGTGTGTGTGTAACAGAGCTCACATTAAACAAACAAACCAACCACCAAATAAAATTAACCATGTCTGCTACGCTGTGTGGTGCTTTTCTCTGGCTTAAATACAGTTGTGCATTTTCTAGTTTAGTGAGATAACCATTAAAGGGAAGCTAAAGTCTGGAAACTGCCATACAGGTATGACCTCACCTGTTTATCTGTATCCATCAGGGGTTTTCCAACTTTCAAAATCAAAAAAAAAAAAAAGTGTCAAGGTACCACCACGAGGGATGATCTGAGCTGCCCACCTACCCCCCCCCAAAAAAAAACTGGGGAAGGGGTTTGGGTTGGGGACTCGGTGAGTTTACTCAAAGAAAATCGCTTAAACTTTGCATGTAAAGTGGCATCTGAAATAAGTAAATGTAAAATGGAATGTTACTGAATGCTAACCTATTTAAAACTAAAATTTTTTTTTAATAATATGATTAATTTTATTAATTAATTAGCGATGGAAAGAAAAAGGTTTCGTATATTTAGGGACAGGGAGGGAGAACCTCAACTTGCTTCTTTCACATAAAAATGTAGAAGTTAGTGAGCTGAGGGTACGACGTCCAGTGTCCAAGATGACTGAGCAGCGCTGAACTCTAAAACAAACAAAGATCATATATTTTTTTCATAATTTCTAAGGATGTCAGAAAAAAAAATGACAAACTTTTAAAATAAATATTTTAAATCTTTTTGTTTTGCAATTTCCTTAGTGTTTTTTTTTTTTTTTTAAATAGGTTTTACCGATGCTCAGGACTGCTGAGATGGGAGAGAGAGCGAGAGCCCTAGCAGCCCTTTTCTTTTCATTTCAGAGCTTCATTGTTCATAATCTCAGGTGGAGATGATCCAACTGAATGTGGTCGCTCCAACCACCTTCTCATTTTCTTTCCCTTTTTTTTTTTTTTATGGATTTCAAATTATGCACAAGAAAGAATCTGGTTCAGCGTAGAAATAGAAAAATTACTTAAACCGATGTGTGGAGCTCAACGGGTCCCTTTTTATCTGCACAGACCTTTCCAGGGGGACAGAACTCATTTGAAATCATCCTAGCAGAGCTTTAAGCATAACGCGCAGACAGACAGAAAATAACATCCGTTTAAAAAAAACCCCAACTATTTAAAACACCTTTTTTGTTTTTGTTTTAAATATAAAATCTTTTCACAACTTTGTAGCCTACCAGTGATAATTATGTCTAGTGTTTTCTTCTTCCTTAGAAGTTTCATGCATATTTCTTTGCTTATGGCACTTGGAAACATATCCATACTATGGATCTTGATTTTGGTATAGCAATACAGCCAAACCTCCCTTAGTTAGCAGTTTCAAGAATCTAGTAATCTCACCAGCCCAAATAACAGTTTTGCTAACCATGCACCATAACCAGATGGTTTTTAATAAATACTAACAAAGGTGCTAGCAATCAGTTTGAATCATCTATGGTTAATTGGGTCTTTCATGGTACTTATATAATAATAATAATAATAATAATAATAATCTATGTTTTAAAAAAACTTTCTTTTCAAATTCTGTAAGCAAATTCTTTCCTTATGATCTTTATAGGTAGTAAATGACAGAAAGAGGTGGTGATAGTCATTTATTAAAGGAAAAACAAGGAGATGGATATGTAAAGTAATCCTGCATGATGGTTAGCTTCTGATGATTTATGTCACCTCCAAGTTCCTCTGATTGACAAGAAAGGTTGTTGGATCTGGAACTGTACAAAGGAATCAGCCTCTGCTATCACCTGAATAATGAATGTGATGTGTACAGTGCACTGATGACAATCTGTGAAACACTGGATTTTGCAACAACTTTGTGCTGGTCAGCACTATTTTTCGCAAATAACGAACTGCAGAGTTTCGCAGGTCTCAAAATTTATTTTAAACATTCACGACAAAACAATGTCTTTTATGGATTTTAATGCGTTTTATCAGCAGACATTTGGATCAATAAAATATAAAATATGCAGGTGGGCGCCTCAGATCTAGAGTACATTATCTTTCAAAGTAGACTTTGAATTCAAATTGGACTGTGACCAGCCAATTTAGCTAATACAGCTGTAATGGGCTACACAAGATCTCCAGGGTAAGTGTTTAGTGATGTGCATTTTGAAAATAGCTGATACCATCAACCTAGTTACTAGTTGCTTTAGATTACATTATTTAAACAGGAATATTTTCAACTATCAAGCTATAAGATTGATAATTTATAGTTACATCTATTTCTTTATTTTTAAAATTTTTATAGTAACTAGACAAAATTATTTTTTTTTAGAATCTATCCACACATTCAAATCCCCTGACAAATTTAAACAATCTACACTTCTCAAATATACACGCAGAAAGCAGATAATCCAATGATATGAATATCTAATCACTTTTTTCTCTCCTATTCTTGGGCACATACCTGACTAACAAAGAAAGGTTTCGAACCAAGCAAAAAGTGCATAGTAACTCCATTACAGGTCAAATACCTCTGAATTAAAGCAGCTGTGCATGCAATCTGAATCTGAATAGATTTCCCATAATGCAATGCTATTAAAACTCATGGTGCTTCCAGACCAAGTGTTTAGGTATCAGATCTTAGTGTAACAGACGGAGAGGGAGAGGGAGAAAGAGAGAGAGTGTAAAACTTACTCTAGCAAGAGAAACTGCACTAAAAGAAAAACAAAAAAACTTAGTCCCCCCAAAATGTACAGTGAAAGAATTAACTTCAGATCTACTTTTGAGGACTAACAAATATTTTAACAGCTTCTACTCGTAAGCAGCCAATTTTTAAAATAGTATTACATTGTGATAAAATTTTCTTGGTCATTGGCAGATAGAAATCTGATTCATGTTGCATGTACAGCTGAATCAAGCTGAGTGAGAACCTAATTTAACTCCTCGGTCAGAAGAGTGCGCACGAAGAGAACTCTCAGCGGCTGGTAGAAAGAGAAACACCAAGTCACTCACACGGAGCAATACCTTTGATGATTTATAGGAAATTTATAGCCACAACAGTGCCAAGCAAACCCACTACAAACTATGCTAACTCTTTGATGCCCTTTTAGATGCTTACGCCTTGCAAAGAACTCAAAAGAATCATACTTATAAAAAAAAGTGTTTCTTTTTACTTCTATGATTCAAAGTTTAACTAATTATTTCTGGCAGCTGCTCACCATCGTAAGCAGCCCAGATACCTTGGTTATCACATTTAGAACTTTTGTTCATCAATGTTCCTGTGAAGTTTTTTTCAAAATCATAAACATAACTACTTTCTCTATATAATGATAAAGAATCTTTTGCCCCTATTTTCTGAGTTGAAACACTTAAAATTCCATCTTAAACAAAGTAAGAAACTACAAAGCATTTCCAAGATTTTGATTCCACAGCACCAAAACTCCTTTGGCTTTGTAATCCATAATTGCATCCACACAATGCATTTAATCACCTGGATTTCCATAAAAATCCTGGTACTTAGCTATCATCTCTTTTTATTTGTTACTCACCTCAAAAAGACCCTCAAACACTCTGAGAATGATGAGGGTATAGACGTTCCATCGTGCAAGAAGCGGTGTGAAAAGTGAAAGCAAAGCAGTCAGAAACACTCCGCCAGCAAACACGTTTTTTCCTCCAATCCGACTGGCCAGAATACCTGAAATAAACGCACAACATTACTTACCTATGCAAGGAAGGGAAACAGAGACAGCAGGTGAGCTCAGTCTGCTAAAACTTTAGCACACTAATCATGAAGTGAAAGTTTTCAATTTCCTTTTATTTCAGTTTTCCAGAAATAATTTTTAAAAAATAATCGGACACATAAGATTTTTTACATTGGGAAACAGCTAAATGCATTTGTTCCAATCCAAATATATAAATACCCTAAAAGTGACCATTTCCTGGCTCAGCCACAGACAATCAAAGTATTAACTTTTAGTGTCATTAGTAGCAAAACCCAGTGTTTTTTTAAAATATATATTTTGTAAAGTTTAAGAAAAATACGAAGATTTAACAAAGCTCTATTTGGTGAATTAAGCTAATTATCAACACAGTGATACTTTCCAGCTACAGAGAGATAATTATTCATAAAAACCCACGTCACACAGTCAGTTGGAGCATATCAGATAAATTTCAAGGTGTCTCAAAGCATGAATTAAAACGACTTACTCTGCAACATACTGAGCTACTTACATTATTAATTTTGAGGGTGTTGTGTAAACATAAATGGAAGCAGTGCCTTAGCTATATCAAAAATACCAGACAACTTTCTACACAGGGTTTGTGCATCAATAATACAAATGGTCAGGTTTTGGCATTATGACGTCACTACTTTTTCTTCTCTCACTTCAAAAGAGCTCAATTCTTGGTAATGCTAAAAGTGGACACCAGTTTATCTTTACAATATGTTCATGGTTGAAATTATTCCAGGTAAAATAGTCTTTTCTTTTTTAAAGAATACTTTTCATTAAAAAAAAAATAATAATAATACAACAAAAATATGGGCAGAGTAGTTAGGTGATTTTTAAAATGACCTGAATAGTTTTAACTTTTGACACCATGGACATTTGGAGAACATCAGGTCCTAGTTTTGTAGAAATCACTGCGGA
Source organism: Nautilus pompilius (assembly GCA_018389105.1). Lineage (NCBI taxonomy): Eukaryota > Metazoa > Mollusca > Cephalopoda > Nautilida > Nautilidae > Nautilus > Nautilus pompilius. The sequence continues at coordinate 143,564 of JACATO010001898.1, forward strand.
GTCAACCTTTCCCAATTATTACCAGAAAACTTCTCAATTAACTAGTTCAATTCTTGAATAGCCTGACAAACAAGTCTGAAATAAAATAAAATATTCTGCCTTTTTTTTTTTTTGTTTTAAGGGTTGTTATGTGAAGCAATTCCCTCCATACCCCTTTCTCTCACACATACCGGCCCTCTCATGGAAGAGGATTTCACAGAGTGACTCATAAGGAATCCCTTTCTAAGCCATGGCTTAATGAGGTGTCGCTGGTTGCCTTTCTAGCAGCCTGTAGTTCCTAGTTTTGCACCTGTAATGTCAGCTGAGTCGACCTGGGTGTGTCAACTGCACATGGAAATTAAACCCACATTTCTGGGATGAGAAGCAAACATCTTAGCCACTCCAAACCTGTGAAGCAATTACCCAACCTAAATGCCGATCCCTAATCAACGTGATTTCTATACAAAAATAAATAAATAAATAACTGAAAATAGATAAATAAATAAAATGTATTTTAAAAATATGTTTTAAGTTTCTAAAGTGTAGAATATCATGAAATCTCATGATTAATTCACTGAACAATTGTTTGTAGATTTTCTAACTCATTCACCGGTATTTAAATCTAAATGTATAAATAATACACATTCTCTTCTTTTGTTTGCTCAGAACTAAAAAAAAAGGCACATGGTATCCTGGCTGCTGGATGAAAAGTCCAATAACTGCCTACTAATAGGATGAATACACCTGACTTTAGCAGGGAAAGAACCTACTAAAATTCTTCTGGTTGTGGTAAACAAAACAGGCAGGGGGAGATAATCCTTGAGCTACCTGTAAAAAGACTCCTCCAAAATACAAGCATAGTAATGGACAACTGATACAGCAAAAAAGCTGATCAAACCTCCAGCTTTGAAAGAGTTAAAAACTCAGTAGTATTTCATCAAAAATCATCTGATAAATAAACTGCTGTCTGCTTATAAATAAACGTTTGAGTTTAATCTAGGTTTAATGATGGGTTTATTTTTTTTTTATTTTCTATACTATTTTTAAAAAATGGTTACAATGATTTTTAGTAAAAGTTTAATATTACAAAATTGTGCTTTTGTTTTTTATTATTTAAAAAAATACCTAATTTATTACCACAAACTCTTATAACCATTATTTGCAATGTCTTCATAAAATTGCATGGCATTTGGCATTGAAGAATACTGTAATTTCTCTTTTCTGTGAAAATCCCGTCAATTTTAATTAATTTGTCAGACAAATAACCAATAAAACTGCCCCATACTTTCACATTTCCACCAGCAAGCTTAATCATAAAGCAAATGTACCTCACCTTATACTTTTCTTCAGCCTTTCTCCAACATACTGCCATTCTTAAAACTAAATATTTAAAAAAAGCTCCTATCCTACATTCACTTTGCTCCGAGGTGCAGGGCTGTTTTTGTTTACCCAAGTTAGCTAACTTTTCTCTTATTATTATTGTCTATGTTTCCAGCTTCTAATCTGCCGATTAGTGCAGTCTCTCTAAACTGACTTTTGATGATAAAAGTTGAGATGGTGATATTTGTAGAAAAACTGTGGTCAACAGTTAATTATTTGTGAAGAGAAGGTTTGTCATAAATATGTGAACCATCAACTATCTCCCTATTCCAAGAGGTTTTTTTCTTTTCTTTCATCATTAGCCCTTTAAAGTTCATGGCAGTTGCCTTCATTCTATGACTGTTCACATGGCACCCAATGTAGCTCTAACTTCTTGCACTATTTTCCCTTGAGAGTAACCAGGTTTATGAAAGGCAACAATAGATAAGGGACTTGTTTTGTATTGAATTTTATTTTAAGTGCTATTTTCATCTGCCAAAGGCAATAGCACTCATGAAAAACAAGGTTCATTAGCATTTATACAAAAGCATAATCTGAGCCATCAATTATTCAAACTAGTAGTAAGAAATGAAATCAGATAAATATGATAACACCCAGTTTTTGGAATAAATTAAACTTAACATTTATAGAAATAATTTGTTGGCTTCATAAACAAAATGCTTGAAGCGATATCATTCAAACTAATGGTTTACAGATTCTGATACATTTTAAATAACAATAAAGTGTTGAAAAAGCAGTTAATACTTTGAGATGCTTTTTAATACCGGTGTATAGATTAGTGAGATGATCTAAAACTTTGCCACTACCTAATTATAAAAAATAATAGGTTTTATTATCTTAAATTAATTATTCATTATGTAGCAGTTCCTATAAAATCATCTAACTTATTTTTCAATTTATTTATGGCTGTGTCATCCCTAATTATTCTTCTTCTCTCTTTTTTTTGTTGGAGGAATGAATGTTTAAAAAGGAACTTAGTTTTTAATTCACGATGTTATACTCTCTCTCTCTCTCTCTTTTACAAAAAAAGTTGTTTTAAGTGGATGAAATAAACAAGAGCAGAGGCAGAGAGAAAGTTTCTGTCTCCTAGTCTGTACATTGAACAATATGATTTTGTTTTCTGGGATAAGGAATAAATTTTTAATTTCTAAAAGTTTCTTCAATAATATACTTAAAAAAGGAAGAAAAAAAAAGTTGTTATCTTTAGATTTCTTCTGGAGATATAAGCTTTAGGAAGGTGTACAAACAAGCAGCTCTGAAGCGTTTCCTTTGATACCTATGGCGCCAAGCCAGAAATGTATTCGATTAGGCAAAAATCAAAGCTGCCTTTATGTGAGATGGGATAAACTGCATCAACAATTTATGGGAAATTTCATTGATTTTGCACCAATGGGATGCAGCAGGTGTACATGACACCTGCTAAATTGCACTACATCCTTAATGCTGTGGAACTTAGAAACCCTCCTTGTCAAAAGACTTTTACCAATATGGTTCTTGTTTTTTTGGTTTTGTTTAAATTCTCAATATTTTTTCATGGATATGACTCAAGAGGACATTTTATTAAGTTTTACACTACCATGACAACCGCTAATAACAAGACATGGATCTTTTCCATTTTAGGCTAGCCGGAAATCTGCATGAATTATAGTGCCTGGCTGAAGACCAAATCAAAGATAGGCAGAAAGCAAATATAGTCAGTCATCTACTAAAAGAGCCATAGTAAGTTATAGTGAGAATACAAGTTAAAACATGACCCACATGGTTCTAATTCCTGAAAACTAAAGGAAGAAAATGTTTACTTGTTGCACAACCAAGATTGATTACAAAATATGAAGACTGTCTCACATGCCATGTCTGTAAATTAAGAATATACAACAGGTATCATCATACCTCATAGTTGTTATATGCTTTTCTTCTGATTGATTGTGGTTAGTGTCAAATGGAATTCCTATTGCTGCATTTACATATTAGAGAGTAAAATTAATGAAGTTAAAAATGATATTCTCTTTCCTGTTTCAAACAAAATCCTTATGAAATGAACTAATCAAGTATTTAATGTAAAGACACAATTACCTTCCTTGCCAAAATGTGGCATAAACCTGCTTCTATAAAGGACTCCATGGTACACTAAAGAATTAAATAGATACAACGATCATGTCTCCACAAAATCACTGGTGCAAATATTTATCAGAAATACAAAATATTCTTAAACAAAAATAATGTTAGTTTCTTTTATTTCCCATTACCTTAGTAGTAGTAACTGGTGAACCCCTACTTTCTGTTTTTCAAATACACTGAGGATGCTTCTGATGAACTCCCTTGTTTCAGCCAATCAGTTACAAGACCCTTAGGATAGTGGACCTAACAGGTGGTGTCCTTAAATGTCCAATAGCTTAGCTAGGGATTCCCCACTCCATGTATGAACTCATAAGCCATAGCCGCCTTGAAGCCCTTTCTGCACTCTCACTGGCTAGATGAAAAACCAATGAATTTCAGTATCTTTTTCAATGAACTTCCTTTGCCTTTGGCACACCTATTCTATCTTTCCATGAGACTATTAACTTAATTAACAAAAACTGTCTTGTGTTCTTGACCAGACGATATCAGGTCTCAAGTTTGTTTCACCTGTATTTTGGAGAAATACTAATTTCCTTCCCACATCTACAGTGGTGTCCAGCCATTGTCTGATCTTAGGACACCCCTTTCCTCTGTACCACTTTACAACACAATATCATATGTTCAAGCCTCTCCCCTCAGGAGCAGAAGGTTTCACCCCCAGTAACTCAAGTATGTATGTTTGTTAAGAGGCTCAAAGTTACATGAATCAACAATATGGAGCCAAGAATAAAGAACTGTACAAGCAAAATCAATAATCAATCAGGATAAATTTATGAGTCATCTTATAAATGAAAAAAACAACAACAACAAAATGTATTTCAAATTTGTCTCCAAAAAAAAAAAAAATCTGATTTTAATGAATTTTATTCTTCAGTTGTCTCTCTCATTATTTTCCATGTAAATACTTTTTTTAAGAAAGAAAAACTTTCCAAGCTTTTCTTTTCTTTTGTTGAGTGAGATTCATTCATAGATCTCGGACAGTTTAAATAGCGAAAGTGAAATCTGATGAATTATCTGTAGACCAAAATTTTATCAAAACATAAAATAAACAAATAAGAGAAGAAAATATCTAATGGATTCTTCATTTTTCACAAACTTTGTTGTTGCTGTTATCTAAAAGAAGATCAGAATTACTTAGGTTCAATTCATAATAAGGGGCAAAGGATGGGAGCATCACTCCATAGTAGCTTGGTGACCTAAGAAATTACATTCAGTCATGAAACTACTTAAACAATAATTATACAGGGAATTCTCATTTAAATATCTCTTAATTAGTTATTAATTTTGTTTGTTTGTTTTTTTCAAAAGACCCTGTTATAGATTGAAATCAATAACTAATTTGGCACTTTCTTCTCAATAAGAACAGGAAGTTATTGGGAATGTGTATTTACAGAAAATGGCAGCTAAGTTCCCACCCATGTTATATAATGTATGCACAATATCAAGATCGCACAGCAAGTAGAGAGATGGAAACTAATTTATTTTTAAATAAATAATTCTCTGCTGTCTGATTTGTTCTGGCTACAGGTATTGGCTGAGAAGTCACTGCTTTCTCAACTGGTAAATGGTAGAAGCCGTTGTCACAAGATCAACCCACGAAGAATGATTAGTTTTCAATTTCTATATTTAAAAAAAAATAAATCCATTATTACACCATGAATACAGAAGAGTATTGTACACACACAATACTGACAGTAATTATCAGGCTTATTAACAACAATTTATTAAAGCTAATGTATTAATTCTGAATACACAATAAGTATGACACATTAAATGCCAAAGGCAGTATCTTTAGATAACAAAAAATCAATATTGTGTAATGCATTTTTCTGTGCAAAGTTCCTCTACTCAGCATTGGAAAAGAATCATGGAAGCAAAAATAGTGATAATGTATCTGTTGAGGATCTACTAATATACACATACTTTCATTTGAAAAACAGCTGGATATGGGGGAAAAATTAGAAGAATAGAAGAATTGAAAACTGAAAAATATATATTGTATACAAATGAGTCAAATTGTATTGTTTGGTTCAAGTTGGTGAAAAGGTACATAAACCAGAGTGCAACTGAAACAAGAGTGCATATCCATAGCGAATTGGTTAAAATTGAGAGAGAGAGAGATGGATGCTAAAAGACAGACAAGCAGATTCTTATTTGTCACACCATGTGCAGTAGATGCAATCTAATCGGTCTAGGTTCCATATTCTGCTGAGCCCAAACTCTGAGTTTAAGGAACTTTTAAATGTCTGCTTTGACCATCACAGGGATCTAACACAAATATCACAGAGCATGTACATAACTATATAAATGCCAAAAAAGAGAGTTCCATCCATAATCCATTGATGACTTTTGTAATAAAGTTCATTTAAAAGCTGTTCTAGTTTGCCATGCTGAGCAGAGGAACATTTCAAAATAGAAGAATTTGGCACAAAACAGAGTTTTCTGATTCTTTCCAATTTTAGTGTTCTGGATCATAAAAAGAAACTGTTGCTAGCAAGCCAACAAATCTGTTTCTAATTTTTTGCATTACCTCTTTCCAAGGTAGGTATGTAATAATACACTAAAAACAAAAACAAATATGCCAACCATAGCAGAATGTGGTAATACGCAAATAGATATATCAATAGTTATAAACAGGATGGTCTGAAGGTCTGTGAATGCAAACTACAAATTCGGTACCATTAAACAATGGCTGAATGTTATTTATTTTTTAGTCTAACTCCTTAGTGCTGTCTAAGTTTATACTATTAAACTAAAACACCTAATATAAGGATTTTAATTAATGTACAAAAAAATAAACTCATCAAAAATATTTCCTTAAAAAAAGTCTACTCAGGCATCTATTACTCACCTCCTGGCAGCTGTGTAACTATGTACCCATAGAAGAAAGCTCCCAAAATCAATCCACGTGTCTCACTGTCCCAGTAAAATTCAGGTTCAAGTACCTGAAAATACCAAAACAAAAATTAAGTTCTATCTCAAGAATAAAAAAGATAAAATATATTTAAAAAAAAAACAAAAACAAAAATTGCGCATTCAAAATATTACTAAATGTAGAAAATCAGTAAAAATCAAACAAAAATTTCTAGTTTTCTTGCTACCAGAATATAAAATGATTCAATTCTATACCAGCAAATTCTGGTGTTTAAAGATGTCTTTTTAATAAACATTTTCCATTTCTTCGTAAACAACATCTTTTGGCTCAGTGGGTGATAAAGAGTTGCTATAGAGATGATACCAGAGATCAATCAGCAGAGAAAGTGAAAGCTGAAAGCACGAAAAATCATAACAAGTGCTAGTTCATAAAGACAAAACAAAAACTGACAGCTAGACTGCCTAATATAACAATAAAAACAACAACAGAATATCAACTCATAAGTGTAGTAAGTTACAGAAAGATAGAGATGGACCAAGTAGAATAACATCAGAATCATTAGCAGTTTGTAATATCTGTAGAAGTACAAAACACGGTAGATAAGCTAACACACTATCAAAGACAAGTTGTAAGACCAGGAGCTGTAAACAAAATGTTAGATGAAAATGTTAATAGATAGTTGAAGACAAACATACAAGACCAGCACCTAATCTGTTAGATAACAGTCAATAGTTATGGGTTGTTTTCATATCATATTTTTACATATTAAAATTACATAATAAATAACTGTGTTCTTGTTTATAAATTAATATACTTTACTTTCAAAATTTCTTAGTATGCTACTGATAAAACTATTTCACAAGAAAATGTCATTACAAATAGTTTGAAACTTTTATTTGATGCTATTTCTAAATGATATTAAATGGTTTGTAAGAAAATAGTTCAGGTAAATATAGCAAACCAAGAAGAGAGATCTGAAATATCAGCAAAAAAACAAAACTATTTTTTTATTTTTTAAAAACAAAGACAAGAGTTCAGTGGAGATTTTACTATGGTTGAGATTTAAAACAATACTATAAACAACTACCTGGATTGTTCTACTCACTAAACAAAAGAAAACTAAGGTTTGACTTTAGTTTTATCTAAAACCTCTTTTTTTTTTAAAGTACAATTAGTAGGTTGTCTCCCCATGGTTTCTTCAGTAAACAAAGAGTTTATATACTTTATTGTTTGTTAGAAATGTGCACTGCATTCATTTCTTTTTGTTTTCTTTTTTGTGATACACTATCATGATTGGTATCAGTAGTATCGTTATCATTCAGTTCCTGTGCTAAATATCACCAAGGAAATGCATTTGTACAAGATTTACTCAGGTGTGAATCAGGACCAAGTTGCAGAATTTTACCTGAATGACACACTAAAGACAAATTAGGGACAAACACGCATGTATAAATACATTTTGAAAATTGTAATGGATAAAAGATGATGAATAAATAAAAGAATTCAGTTACAAGGGGAAAGATATGTAGTCATAGATGATAGAGAATGAGAAGCCATAGTAGGAAGGTACAGCCAACATAACCATATGAGAACAGACTTAGTATAGGGTAGGTAATGAAATCAAGTATAAAGCAGGAATAAAACTGAAGCCATATTTCCAATAAATTATAGCAACAAGATCCCTAATGCCCCAGTGTACTCTTAATATAAGAATATAAAGTGCACGGCATACATAACAACCTTTTTAAAAAATCAAAATTTTAAAAATATTTCCATTTCAAAATATTTAAGAAAAATAGATATACAGCCGACCCCCCCGCATAATCGCGGCCCCGGTTATTCGTGGAATTTTCCTCAGAACCTAACTAATAATTGTTTGTGGAAACCCCTGCATATTCGCGGAATTGCAAATATCTTCTGCAATTTTTTAATGGCTTTTTACGTGGCAATATATATTTTTTCACGCTAAATTATTAATAACAATATAATTTTCTAATTTTGTAATATAAATACTAACATAAATTCAGCAAAATATCAATATAAAATAAACGCTATTGGCTGGAGGTTTGAAAGTAGCCAATCCGAGAGCGTTATTCATTTCTCCTCGCTGCTGATTGGCTGCTGCCCACGAGGCGCTGTCACAGGCAGATGCAGCCCGCATCATCCCAGTTTACCGCATGTAGCTATCTCGAGTGTTTCGCTGAGTGTTTCTCTGAGTGTTGTATTTTTTTATTAAATTATTATTATATATTTACTTAATTTTTTTATTATATTTTATGTTATATTTTGACGTTTATAGGCATTTTTATGGACCACGTCCAATATTCATGGTTTTTCACTCTTCACCAGTGCTCTAGGAACGTGACCCCGGCGAATACTGGGGGACAACTGTATTTATATATATACACACATACATATGAGCATAAGTCTACTTCCACCAGTTTCAGTTAAGTTGCAGGCTTCAAGTTTATTCTCAGAAGAATCCAGAGATAGTAATTTAAACATGAAGTGGAGTGATAAAATATTACACCAAAGCAAAATTTGGAAATACATAACAAGCAGGTGGTGAAGCTTCCATTAAGAGCATATGGCCATGCACAGTCCGAAGAACTGGTACATGGCTTTTTGATCTGAATTAGAGGTAGTAAGCTGATTGAAGATTATAGATCGCAGCATACTGGCAATGATGAATCAGTAAAGCTGTTCTTGTTCTGCATCTCTGCTCACATCACCCCCAACAACCAAAGCCTTTTCTTTCCCCAGGGAATAATATTTGAAGTCTGTGGGTAATGTCGAAAATAATAACTTAAAAACAAGCAAACAAAAGCAATGATTTCAGGAAATGGAAAATTCCCAGATATTGAACAATTCAACGACGAGAGCTACCTGATACCAAACAGGCAGAGAGAAAGGAAAATCAATAGGAGCTAATATTCTATAAGTACAAGCCAAGTGAGCCCGGGCAGGCTATTGATTTTGTGTCTAGTGTAATGCCAGAACCTGCAGGTATCTGTTTGGCTTGCTGTAGTTTGATCCGAATGTTATATATAGAAAAGAAAAGATTTTAACTAGAAATCATTGACCTGAATAAGTTAACTGAAATATATTTGTATTCATTTGCCATTGTTTTGATTTAAAATGTATTAATGATATCATTGTGGAGTACCAGCATTGGTACTTTGCTGAAAGTTCATCCATCAAAACTCAATAATTATAAGAGTTCAAAGACTTGAAGATGAATCCAAACATGAATTTCTGTTTTTTTTTAAAAAAGCTTCTCCAGATATAATCTGTAAGAATACACATAATCAAAAATAGGCTAAAAGTAAATATATAAAATAATAGGAATAAGATTCATTTAAGTGAAAAATGAAGTTTAAAACTAAAAAAAAACAGAATTATTCAAATAGCAAGAGAAAACAATAATAATCATTGTTACAGTACTAACTTTATTTCTGATCCAAAGAACAAGTCATCTTGGTTCCTACTGACCAGTTTGGTGGGGTTTAGGGTGTGGTGAATCCCCCCCCCCCATCTGGATCTGGTCGGGTGGGGTACCAAGGCGGCTGAGGGTATCCTACACATTTGCAAAGTCTCCTGCTTGCAAGGGTGGGGCAGGGATCCTTTTCGCCCTGGGCTCTGCCATCTGGCTGGAAAGGTTAGGTGCTGGTCAGACTGTATTGCAGACCAAAAGCACCGAGGCTGCCTCCCTGAAGGTATCGGCTGGGAAAGTGATCATCTGAGGCCACCGTCTTGCCTGACAAATTGTCAGGGCGTTTCAGTTCTGTATGAAGCCTTCTCTTGCAGTCGGATTCATAAAACCATGGGTTTTCACCTGAACACTGGAGCTTGCTCCAAACGATGCTTCGGAATCGCCCCACTCACTCCCTTCTCTTCAAAGATGAACACACCCACCCAAACTTTCCACCGCACCATCCAAGAAAAAGGAACAAGTCCTCTCACACAATACAAAGCTAAAACAAATGTATAAACATAATTAACTCCACTATGAGAAATAAAGCCAAAGATTCTGTGGCTCATCTATATTTTGTGCAGGTATCCAATAAGTTGATGAAAACATTCTGTTAAATTAGAATATGCCGAAATAATTTTAAAGGTTACATTTAGCTGGTTCGTTAGACAGGTGTTTGAGGTGAGGTTTCTTAAGAAGTGTTTTTAAGTAATTAAAGCTGCAAGTTTTTACCGGTTATCAACAGGTAAAAGATTAAAGAACGTGTGAAAAGTGGCTGAAGAATCAGAATGGCCCGATATCTTGTGGTGGGTGGGTGGGGGGGGGAAATAATAGATGAATGAAAAGCAAGGATTAGCAGTTAATAATTGGTGTAAATCAGTTCAAAAATCTCGCTAAAGAGGCAGACTCCACAAGGTGCAGGAACGACACCTGCTAGCAGTACCCATGGTGCTATACAACTGCGTATACACTTGCAGAAAATGACTTTTGATTACTTTTCCATGAGATTTTCAGATTGTGCCACTGCTGTTGCATGATGATGGCTTCCTTTAAAAGATGATAAAGGTAATATTTAGAGTGTACAACAAAAAATATTCAGGTAGTTAAATCATCGAAACTTTCCTGAAAATCGGATCAAATTTAAAAGGACAGGATTCGTACATGGACAAAAATAGCTATGAAAACCACGTTTGCAAGCAAATATTCTTGACAATGCATATCATTGTGTGTAATTTTCAAAAAATAAAAAAAAATTACAAAAAATATTTTATGGGAATTTGCTGAAACTTTTTTAAAATGCAAAGAGGCATTTGATTGAACTCCCATACTATGTAGAAATGTGGGTAATGCTATAGACATTCTTGGTGTTACATGTGATCTGCCTATCTTCTTACTGCAGTTGTCTTCCTGTGCAGTGCATGACCAGGGGCATTCTCCTCTCTCGGTCAGTGTTTGGTGACCAAAGTTCCTTTGTTCTGCCTTTTAAAGAAATTTCCTCCAGTCAGAGTGCACACATGGATTGATAAACCAATACAGCGCATGCTGACAAATCTAGAATCTGTGATCACACCATCCTTGGCATCTCTCTAGTCATGTGTCAATAAAATAGTAACATTCTGTATAAGTTTCCTACATTTATTCAAAGTGTTTTGTACTGTTGATAACTGCATAGAATATACGTGAAGATAACACAGAAGTTCAAATACTGCACCAGACAGAATTCAGTGCAATAAACAAGGGAACTCTCTACCAACGTCACACCTTGCACTAAAGGACTGTTTTGTTTGCATCCAATGAGCTTTATCATCAAGTACTTTTAAAAACATTAAGGTAGTTTCTTCCTGGATATTAAAGATGGAAAAAAAGGTCATTAGATGCTAAATGAGCCATAGAGAAAGAAAAGGCATTGATAAAAAATTAGACAGTTACTTTCAGTTCTTTAACAAAAAAGGAAACTTCTACCAATTGCTGGGCGCTGTACCTTCAGGTAGGACATACAAATAGTTCAGATTTCACTGAGGTTAGCTGCTAATTTAGAAAATATCCACAAAATGCAATAGCATGAAATAGATTTAAATTCTTGGTGCATAGAACTTTGGTTAAAGATCACTAAAAACACTAGTTTACTGGTAAATAAGGTTTTGAGGGGTTTTTTGGGGGAAAGAGCATTCACAGCAGAGCACTGCGCTATGTTCCATGAGTAGGCAGATAAAAATCATTTGGTTCCAGATTCCATACCATTGGAAATTTCAAGTTGAAGATATGAAGACAATGTTTACCAAATCATCAGCTTTCCTAAAAAGAAAGGCCAATTTTCACAATTGCAATGTTGCTTTCAACTGTAATCCAGTGGTAATGGATAAGGAAGGTAGTGACTCCTAATTTTACGATTCTGTCAGCTACTTTCCTGGGATATTGAAGATTTCAGTCAAACAAAGCCAAAAATATATTTAAAAAAATGTTAACCACATTTTCCTACTCATGATCCCTTCCATAAAATGTATAGGTTTTATAAAAAAAAGTTAATAAAGGGAGATAATCTGTAAAGCAATCATCTGATGCAAATTAAACGTCAAAATCCATTTCCGTACTTGCACGGTCTTTATAAAAGGACCAATTTAAGTAGTGGTTTTGTTATTTTTCCACAGAAAGCACATCAGTGTGTGCGCAGAAGTATGGTAACAACCTAAATATCTATTTTAAAATTTCTAATTTTATTTATTATTTCCTTTTACAGAACCAAATAAATGATAGTTAATAGCCAAGTCTTTTATGGAGAAAAGTTTAACTTGTATTTTTTTTTTTTTTTTAAACAAGGAAATTTTCACGTGAACACAAACTCTGGGTTTTGGCAGCTGCAATCTAAACAGAAACCCAGGTTATCGATCCGTTTTTATCCCTACTACAAAAGAGAAAACTAAAAGTTGGCAGCATCCTTTTCTTCAGTCTTTCAGGGAAGCCGAATGTGGAAAGTTATGTTATGTTTATAAACAAGAGAGAGAGAGAGAGAGATATTTTCAATGCACAAACTAAGCCAAAATTATTTTTCATGTGCAGGTATGCAGGGGTTAGCAACATCAGATGTGTCAAGGGGACTCTTATTTTCTCCTTTTATTTTTAAATATCAGTTGCCAAAATAAATAACATTTAATCTTTAAAAAAGTTTAAAATGTAGAGACTTTGTCGAGTTCCCTTTTCCTTTTTTTTTAGCAATGTTAGAACGTTAACTGAATCAAATTGAATTAATTTTCTTAGTTTGAAGACAAGAGGAGAAAGAAAAAAAAAACATGAGGATGTATTATTTTCTGCCTCAATTTAAAAAACGGTCCTATGTCCCTTTAAATCTAATTAGAGTCTTGTGCAAAATAACTAAAAAGCTGGGTAATGTACTGGAAAATGTATATAGTTAACTTAGAATAGTTGCTGCTCAATCTCTTTTGTTCCCTTCCTAAATTAAAGTTGTTTAAGATATTTATGTGACAGTACTTTATATCCTGCTTCAGATGAGATTATTTTACAAAAGTTCCATCAGAAATGCTTTACTTTATGCTGGGTTAAGGCATAGAGATTGACATTCATGTTCATAATAGAAATTTACTCTTGCATCTAGTGTCTCCCCCGATTAAAACTATTACTGTATTTATCCAAATGAATTGCTCACTTAAAAATATCTAACCAATAATTTCTGAATAACTCTGTCTCTAATCATTTGCCAAGAAAAACTTGCATGTCAGAAGGAAGAAAAAGACTCCCATTTGAGAATAGAAGAAAATGATCAAAATGTTTTCTCTCAACATTTAATAATAGTGGGTTTTGCTTAATTCAGCCTTAAAAGTGAGCTTAAAGGTTGGAAAAAAAGAACTTAAATAATTTAAGGTATAAATAAAATTAAAAATTTAAATAATCCTTTTCAAATGCTAATCATGTCCATAATATAATGAGCAGTTCATAAGAGTGAGAGTAGGTTGGGTTGCCTTCTGTTCTATGGAACAATAGGGTTACTGAAATTTGATTCAGCAAATTTAAACTGCTGCTTAGAAAAATGAAAGAACCCTTTATTAGTAAAAAATAAAATAAAGAATATATTCTAAAATAGCTTAAAATCTAGTTATTTTGTGCACCGATAGTCCATTGTTGTAGTGAGTTTGCTTGTCAATCCTTCTGTCATGGGTTTGATCCTCCGTGGGGTTGGAGATATATGCTGCTGATGAGGGTCAGAAGTCCTAAACAGCTGTACAACCCTCCTCTGAACACTGACATTCACCTTGACTCTCAACCTGGAGAAGGATGGGTTCCACCATGTTGTAAAATACCCTAGACACACCTCCTGAGGTTTCCCAACCACCTTTGGGTTATGGGACAAGTGAAAAGTAAAGTGAAATGAATCAATTGTTAAAGAAATAGATTCAATTTGCTCTATAACTTCAGAAATGTTTTGTGATAACCTACCTATGTCTTTATTTATAAAAGTATTTTCAGTAAATGTAAACTTTTAATACATTTCAAACATGTACGAGGTGTAGTCAAAAAGTATCCAACCTTGAATTTGTTTGAACAAAATAATGCATGAGCAAAATCCACATGGGTATTAGGTGGCCACGTCCTTCCTGAGCATGCGCAAAAATTTTCATGTCTGTAGGTTGCGCCAGTTGCCCGCAGTGACGTGTTGAGTACAGACATGAAGAGTGTGCTGTGCGATTTTTCTTTTTGAGTCAAGATGACTGAGCGCATTGAGCAAAGATACTGTATCAAATTCTGCCAAAAACTTGGTGATACGCAAACCCAGACTATCAAGAAGATTCAGGAGGCCTTTGGAGATGATGCTATGGGAAAAACAGAAATAAAGGAGTGGTACAACTGGTTCAAAGATGGCTGCACCTCAGTGGACAGTGAGCCACGTTGTGGCAGACCATCGACTAGCAGAAACAACGAAATGATTGCAAAGGTTCGAGGAATAGTCTATGAAGACCGTTGTGTGACTATTGAGGAGATTGTTGCCGAAGTTGGAATCAGCCATGGGTCAGTTCAGTCAATTATAACAGAAGATTTGTGCATGAGGAGGGTGTCGGCCAAATTCGTACCAAAGTTGCTGTCTGACCAGCAGAAAGAAAACAGAAAGGAAATCTCCCAGGACATGCTGGAGTGTGCTAGCCAAGATCAAAACTTCATGAACACTATCATCACTGGCAATGAGACATGGGTGTACGGCTATGAACCTGAAACAAAATTGCAATCATCCCAATGGAAGCATCCATCCTCGCCAAGACCAAAGAAAGCAAGAAAGGTGCACAGCAATGTTAAACTGATGATGACCTGTTTTTTTTTACTACAGAGGTATTGTGCACCATGAATATGCACCACAAGGTCAGACAATTAACAAAGAATACTAACTGGGGGTTCTTCATCGCCTTCGTGAAGCTGTGCAGCGAAAACGACCCGACCTGTGGGCAGTAAATAACTGGCAACTCCACCATGACAACGCACCCACTCATTCCACCCACGTCGTCCAAGCATTCCTCGCCAAGCATAACACACCACTTGTTCGTCAGGCTTCCTACTCCCCAGACTTGGCTCCGTGTGACTTTTGGCTATTCCCAAAGCTCAAAAAAACACTCAAAGGGAGAAGATTTGAGTCAACAGAGGACACTAAGCAAAATTCGACGGCACAGCTCTACAGCATCCCAAAAAGTGATTTCCAGAAATGTTTCCAGCAGTGGCAAGAATGCTGGCAGAAGTGTGTAGACTCCCAAGGCAAATACTTTGAAGGACACTAAATCAAAATGGTGAGTTTTTTAATATTACTTGTTTTTTTGGCCAAAGGTCGGATACTTTTTGACTACACCTCGTATCTTGGCAACCACAAGAGATGTGTGCTGTGTGATATCTGGCTGTACATCATATCTACATAGAACTCATATGAGCATAATCCTAACATCAAAACCCTTTTCTACTCTCATGAGAGTAGTTCCTTGTTTCTCATATATACTTCATAATTTGTGATTAGTAATTTTATTAATGAAAATAAATCACGAATAGTAACAGGTGTGGTTCTTGCTACTATTTTAAATCACCGAGTCTGAAGATTTACAAACAGTAATACAACGGTATGTTCAAAAACAAAGAGCAATGGTGGAGTTTGGTATAGAATAACTGAAATATCGACACGTGGTTGGTTCTCTGAGTAGCAGCATTAGGATCCTGTAAAATAAGTAGATTTAAAATCAACAATAAAAACAATTTTCAATTGCATCCATATTTGTAAAACAGGTTTTAACCAACCATTATGCTTTTAGTAGGCACTGAGTAATTGGTTCATGAAATCAGTGTTGGCAAAATGTTTCAACATGGAAATATTAGAGATGTTCAAATGAAACCCGACCAGGTAATATTACGACAATGCTATTTCCCCCAGGTTTCATTAGAATGTCCGTTTGGCTAAATCAAGATATCACAGGTTTGTTCAGTAAAGTACAAATACTTGATCTTTAAATAAGCTGCGCTCACTGCCTACCTTAAAATGTCACCTGGTTGTAAGGCACCAATGCTTTCTCTGCTCACATCGCATGTCTCTCTATTTGTATGGGAAAATTAAGCAGACTTATTCAAAGTTACTGTTAGTGATTATCTTTATGTTGTAATATTAGCCACCTAAAGTAATGATAATGCTTTACATTGGTTTTGTACTATAGAGACAAATACTGCAGGAAAAAAAATTTTAAATTATACAACAGGAGGAGATCAAATTAAACAATGTGGAGATTAATAGGGCAGCTAATGCTTAGCAATAAACAAGTAATCACTAAACAAGGCAGAAACAGACAATCAGACCAGACAAAATCAATGCCATATTAATAAGCTTCCCTTATCCCAATCAGCAGAGCAGAGAACTTTCACCTTGCAGATTTTCTGAAAGCTATTGATTTATGAAGGCTAAGAACTATTAACAAGGATGCTGTACCAAGATGGCTTCCTATCAATCACCAGGGAGAAAAGACCAGATGCAATAGATGTGGATCTAAGCAAATGGCCAATGATTCTTGATAGAAAATCTGCTTGTAAAATAATGCCTAGTACTAATACAACTTCTGTTTAGGTACATCTGACTAGAATACCAGAGATTTACTAAAACAAATCAGATTCAGTTTCAGCAGTATTTTTAATGGTTTCATCTACTGAGAAATAAGACATTGCAATCACTAGGGCCTACATAAGAACAAAAGACAAAAACACTCGTATTATAAAATGACTTAACTTGAGCAATGAATTACAATCTAACCCTTCTACTTAAAATTATTTACACTAAATTCTTTATTTTTTAAAATTCTCTTTATATTGGAATATATTTAAATGTAAAATATTCTCACAGACAAGAGAATGACAAAAAAGCAACACAGTAATATAGAATTAATTAATGATGAGAGGAAAAGATATAAGCAAGGCTACTGTGTTCAGATAAGGAACATTTTACCTTATACAGAGAGAGAGAGAGAGTGTGTGTGTGTGTGTATGTGTGGTAGTGTCACATCCATTTTTAAAATGTATTTATGCTTTCTGCATCAACTAGAAACTTTCCAAAGAACACTTTCCATTTACAGTAAACACTGGATATAGAGGCACTCTATCTATTGGCATATGTCACAGCTCTAACAGCAGAATTGCCATCTTCAAAGTGCGCATAGCTCATTTCTCTCATCTTTTATCACACAATAACTTTTGCGCCCCTCAACAAATGGCTCCTAAGTTTGACAAAGCAAGTACTGGATAAAAACGAAGGACTACACTTAACATTGCCAATAAAATTGAAAGTGTCAAGAAATTAGAAAAAGGTGTAAGCAGGAATGTTTTGATGCGCGAGAACAATGTTGGTTCATCGATTTGTCTCCTGATGCAGCAATTGAAGCAACAACATCAGAGGAGCAGATAACAGAAGAGAAGAAAACAGTGTTGTGTAGTGTATAATTGTGTTTTTTTTGTATGCGTGTGTAACATATTGTGCATATTTTTTAAGTGGGTTATGTCTTATTTACCCATATTTTCCATGTGCAACTTGATGTAAATGCGTTTTTCTTGAATATTTTGATTAAACTGGCAGTACACACAGGTCCGTTTTACACCATACTTACTTATTTACACCTCCCTTCACTTATATGGACACGCCATATAACAGAATATTCGATATAACAGCATCCATGATTCACCAAGGGTGCTGTTATTCACAGTTTACTGTATTAGAAAAATATTTTCCAATATCAGAACTCTTAAAAAAAATTTTTTTTTCTTACCCTAAATCTGTAACCCCTAGTATATGGTATTCGACTAATATAACACTACCTTAAGCCTTTGCAACAAGACTTTCTGTAAAATCATGATTATATAAACTCCATCACATCTGTGAAATGTCTCTGAGTAAAACTCTCTCTGTATTGTATAATAAGAATTTCAAACCATCTAAAAATGTACCATTAATAGTGCAATTTAACAGAGGATGAACACCATGGCTTAAAAAAGCACGCTCTCTCAATGTTAAACCACTATTCCACATTGCTGACTGTAACAATGTGCTGCACAAGAGCAGTAAACTGTCTGGGACAATATGCAAATTGAATAAAAAGGGTTAATTGATAAATCTGAGTAGTTTTTATAAGTTATCTGGTGATCTACTGTATATTGCTGGGTAAAACCAACTGCTTCAAGCCAGGGTGACTCCTGGCCCAGCAGTTAGACTATTGGACTACCTCCACGGCAAGCTTTCTTCTTCACCAGCTGGTCAAGTGAGTTTACTCCCACGTCTAGAAACAAAACATTCTAGTAGGGATTTCCCTGCTAAAGATGGAAGCACCAGGCCCCTACGACGTGGCGTAAAACGGACAACGTGCTCTAGCAGGTAAATGCAACACTACACTCCCTCACCGAAGTTGTCTCTTATGTAGGTAGGTTATCTGCATTGCTGAGAGTGGTGTAAGAAAACTGCTTAAAACTAACATGGCACAAGAACCACTGACTATGGAAGCATTAAAAAGATTATTTTCCCATAATGTGCAAACAAAACCAGGATAACTTTCTACTGGAAAGTCTAAGGCAGCAAGCAAGAACAGCATATCATAACATTTCAGAAAATCCAAGCTTCCGCCCTGTAAAAACCTATTGTCATTGTGATTAAAATAAATCTGTGTTGTGATTGTTCCCGGTATGGAAGGCTTCAGAGAAGAGATCAATACTATGTACATCAACAATCTGAGAAAGTGCTAACTATCAACAGGGTAAAGCTCTACATCAATTTTTATAGCCTTTTGAAATGGTCCCCTCGGACATCATCATCTGACATAGCCAAGAGAAATTTTGAGGAAATAAATGCATAAACTGGCAGGTTGATGCAGTGCTCATGAGTCTAAAACCATCCATTCAGCAAGACAGGAAATAAGAACATCTCAGTACATATAGACAACTTCAGACTACCAGATACTGTTGATATCAATCAAAGAATGAATTTTCAAAATTTATAAACCTGAAAATGTTTGATTGGCTTCGTGAACCCATTTTATAAAGGGATGTAATTGAAGGCATAAATTAAGTAACGCTTATTCGTTGCATCAATTAGACTGGCTAAAAAATTAATAAATATCAAATCTTTACATTTGTCATCTACAAAGATGAATAATCGATGAGCATGTTTCAGAATTCGCAGCTGACTAACCTATGTCTAACTTCAAATGCAGTCAACATTTTATTACAGTACACTAGTAAAATGAATTAGAAATACATGTTAATATTAAATACCTTGGCCAATAAATGGAGGTAAAAAAGAAACATTACAGAATGTTGGAGTTTTCAACTTGCTCCTAAGTCAGGTGGAATAAGAGCCATTGTAACAAACAGAAATTATTCTGGAGAGGAAGCTCACAAGTGCAGCAACAACAACAAATTAATTAGTAATTTCCTAATTTATTATAAATTAGATAAATTATCTTTTTTCTGCACTGAAAGCTGTTAAACTAAAAGAATTTTTTTTAAGAAAACAAGAATAAAAATGAAAGTTATTTTTTTTTTTCATCATTGAAATGAGAAAATTCCGAGAGAGTTGGTTCATTGATTAGCTGGCTTCCTTAGCAGATGGAGCAGCAGACTGACTGACTGACTCAAATGTATTGATCTGTCATCGTTTGGCATAAACTGAATAATGACACCAGTCAGACCACAGTAGGTTTGAGCCTGGAAAAAAAAAATTTTTTGTTTTCAATTCCTGTTCGTCTGAAAAACGTGCATTTCTGTGGTCTTTCATTTGCCGCATTTTTAACATCAACAAATTACTTTCACCATTACCAAACTACTGTTACGACCCCAGCCAACAACCTTGGTACCATACCATGAATTCGTAATTTAATTTTCTATTTTTGTCAAGGTCATTTATGGTGAATGTTTACCTGGCACAACTCGGTATCTTCTAAGTGGATACTACCATTATTGATTGTTCATGTATGATGGCATTTATGAACTTTATATAACACATGCACTCCAAGAAATCCTGACACTAGGTTCAAACACTTGAACCAAATAATTAGTATGAGAGTTTTCAAATAAAACAAACAAAAAAAACGTGGAGCTTATCCATTTAAAAATTTTTTCACTTCAAAATAGAACTACATTGCTGTCATGATCTTATCTTCACTGATTCTCAAGTAGAATGTGTGGCTATGGTATCAGCTGCTGCTGAACAATTAAGCTAAAACCCATCACCAGAGATTTATTAGTGTAGCTCTCACACTTCTTCACTAGCCAGGCCTATGGATTTCCTTCCACAAGGAAGAGTTCTAGTAGGGACTTTTCGTCTCACATCTGCATTCATCGAGAAAGGCAACAGGAAACCTTGAACCTGCAGATCAGATGACGATGAACACATTAAGGAGAACAATGAAGTCTACGCTTAAGTTACTCTATAAGACATACAATAACATACTTTCAATGTTAATTGTAAGGAAATTTTAGATTACTGACACTTTCTAAATGTGTGGGCAATGCTAAAGCTCTTTTGTTAAGACTGAAAGCTTTGTGTCACACAAATATGGCTTTAGCTTGTACTGAACGTTGATTGGTCATCTCTCAGTTTTGTATAGCGTTGTATGGCATCAATTCATGCATCACAGGTGTGTCAGGCCACCAAATGACATGCCTATGGGTTCTGTCAAAATGCACAAGATGGCAATCTAAAGAATAAATACAGACTATTTAATTAATTACTTATATGTATGACAATTTGCAAATGGTAATTTTAACACTGAAATTAGCTGATAGCTGATATTATAACTGTGAATCCCTGAAAGGTGTTATTTCAGTGATTATAAACAAATAGCTTCTTCTAGAGAAATTCAAGGAACCAGAGCAAAAAATTTCCTAACAACACCACCAAAATTATTAACTCAAAGTATATGGCTTCAGAAAGAGAAAAACTGAAAATCTAGAAACTGAAGAAGCATTTACAAGTCATATGGAAGTGAGCTAACAATGTTTGAATAAGAGAATGCTAAAAGAATTGTTTTATTGTAAATTAAATTCAAATCAGCATTGAAAAAAAATTGAAAATTTTAGTTTTTTTTTATGAAAAATATTATGATGATAACCAGTCTAAAGAATACAAACATTATATACTATATGTGCAGTAAGAAAATGAATTTATCATCTGCCTTGTAAGAAATGATGATGACTTTGCCAGTATATTGGAAAGATAATGGAGAAGAATGCTCAAGGGTAGCTGAAGTAAAATTTAGAAATCAATATGGAAGTGGAGGGTTAACTAAAAAACTTAATTAGAAGTGCACACACGCACGCACAGTGTGTGCAGAGAAAGAGCCAGTATAGCCATAGCTCATCTGCTCGCTCTGACATACCATTCCATTTAACAAGCAATACAGCAGGGAATAAATTCTTCCAGGTTATCATCATGCCGCACTGCTGTTTATAGATGAACTTGGTTCCTGCTATATTACGAGATCATATGGAAACCAACCCCAACCCCCAAAGTGCTCTATAGATAAGGAAAGCAAATTTTAACTTTTCAAAAGCTGCAATTTGGCAATTTCCAACCTCTTTTTTAAAAAATAACTATCTTGGTTCTTGAAGCTTTTATTTATTATTTTTTTTAAAAGATCTGTGTTTCCACCAGATTATATGGTTGACTTCTGTCATGTTTCATTTTTATTCTACAAGATAATTATTTTTTTCAAAAAGAATTAATCAACAAACATACAGCATATTTTTAGACATCTTTTATACAGGAATTTTTCTGGTTTCCTTTCAAAACAATCATCATGAAGTACACCAGCACCCTGAGCCACTCTTAATTTATTAAAATATCTAGTGGCTCTTGTTTCTGAATGGTTTTTACCCCTCATTTCCATAGGTCCCAGAAAAAAAATATTTATTCAACACGGCTGCTCCAAACCCATTCGTTTTCTTCACAAATCCCAGAAGTGGGAAAATGTATGTATGTATGTATGTATGTATGTTATTTTCAATATGGCTGCTAAAGTATTATGGTGTCTCAAGACATGTTTGTTGACCACTTAGGCTTACAGTGCAGAGCCACTATACAAGTTTTACAAAATCCAATCAATAATTCTCACATGCATACCCGTTGTCTAGCAACCATCTCAGCAGTAAAATCAATACCACCAGAGTTAGAATTTCCATGCCAATCATGAAGATGTATTACTTGCCAGTGTACCAGAATCCTATGGTGACTATATAAACCAAAATCTGGCTCAGTAGATAAAAGATAGCCACAAGTCATTTGAATAAACGATTCTTTAGATTGTGCAAACCAGCATCTAAAAAAATGTTTGCTAAAATAACAATTGATCTCTCACTTGTGCACAGTATATTTCAAAATTTTTTATTAATTATCATATCTTTTCAGCAAATAAGTGACTCTTCTTCTCGGTGATATGAAGAAGCCAATCAATGCAACAAAAACAAACAAACAATTATAACTTTCTAATATCACTTAGAAATACCAACTCCAAACTTGCCGTGCAGACATACCTTGTTTAAAACTAGGCTTTGTTTTCCATTTATTTTCTTTTTTAAAAGATGGACTAAAAACAAGAGATATTTTATTTTCTTTTTTTAAAAGTATTGTTCTGGTGACACTTGGAAGAAAAAAAACACTTGCATGTAAAAAAAAAGTTTGCTAAATTATTAAAATGACAAATATTTGAAAATTCTTCAGGTCTTTATATAAGGTTGATTGAAAACTGGTATATACACTGAACAAATAATACAGGGATATTTTAAGACCACCTGTACAACTGATTACTTAAATCACCGGCCACTGATGTCAACCAAAAGCTTGAGTCATACGATGATCCTATTACTTTTTGCATCTGGATCTGGCTTCTGCGTGAAGTGTACTTGAAAATTCACACCACTGTCGAGTGATTCCAAATTCACATAACAATTGTCAAACCAAGCATAAAACCTGTGAAAAATGTTCCCATAAAATACAAAGTATGATGCTCAATGATGACTTACCAATGCAGATGCAATGCCGTAGTACAAGCTAAAGATAGCCAAAGATGCTAAAGGTCATGTGACTTTAAGGGTACATATGTAGTGACTATTCATTGTCATTATGACATTACTAAATGTATCAACCAATATTAAGATATTATGCAAAATAAACCGTGTCAAACTTAATGGTCACTTTTGAACTGTGCACAGTTGTTTTATTCTCAATAATTTCATACAATTTATATTACAAAATCCCTATTGTTTTTACAATGTAGTATCCATTATTAGTGGAAGCAGCCAGAATCTTCCAGGAAATAACTTCATTGTTTAAAGAAAGATTTGTTAAGCATGAATCATGACCAAGCTTCTCATTTTTTTCCCCAGTGATATGTTAATGTCTTCAAAGTCCGCAGTTTATGGATTCTTGGCCTAAGCTTGTTGATGGTAAATAACCAATCTTTTAAAAAAAAAACCTCAGAAGTACATTCATACATGCACATAAAAGTTTTTTCTGTCAGAAAAGATTATGTTTTTTAAACAGGTTTGCCATGAGAAAAGTTTATTGCAGTGCTTTTTTATTTTGAAATGGCTAGACCTTTTGTATAGATGTTTATGGTTTGAAAGAGTAGTTATTTCAAGCATTTCCCAATCATCTTATTAGTAGCGATAGAACTACCTAATAAACCTACGTGCTGACAATATTTTCCTGTCACCATCTTTGTGTCTTAGTCCTAATAGAGAAGACTGTGTTTTGAAGTGAAGTAATATTAATCTACAGTAGATATTTTTGATTTTTTCTTGAGCTGTTCATGAACCCAAAACCTGTCGGTTGCAAAGTCTCCTATATAGTTTCTTAATTCCACTATGCCACTGTCCATCAGACCACAAATGAACATTGCACCCAGACAAAATCATTCTTAAGACCAAATTCTGCTGAAGAGGGGAGGGGAAAGATTTTTTTAAATGTAGATTCATTAGTTAGTTCTGCTACTACTGTTAGGATGATGAGAAATACCCGACTAACTCTACTTCCTGTTAATAACACATCAACTGTAAAACAAACAAACAAACAAACTCTCACGATTTAAGCCTGGTGACTATTGTAAACACCAAAAAATTCACCATGTGAATTTCTTTAAATTTCTGTCAACAGAAAGTTTTTTTTTTTCATTGTTAAATATCAGGCTGGCATCGTAGAGAATAATGACCCTGCACCGCTACATGGTGTTGCAATAAGCAGACATACACAGAAGACTAGTAAAATGGGAAAACTGGGCTTGTGTCATGAATGAAGAGAGATTTCTATCCATATGCAACTTGGATTTGGTTTTCAGTCTTAGTCCCTTTTTCTATCATGAACTTTAAAAATCTAGAGAACTTAGACAAAAACCAGATTTTGCACTGTCGTGCTTTTAGAATAAACAAGTTTTCCACACCAGCACGTTTGATTTTTGATCTTTCATTTTCCTTTGATAAGAAACTTTGTCCAGATAAAAATCTGTTTTGTATGCACAATTTCTGTCGATATTTCTTTAAAAATAACAGATTATTTTTCTAAGAATGGCTAATAATGATGTATTTGGCATATCTTCTTAACTAATGACTGGTTATTTTTCAGTCTTCACTTAGAAAATAACATTTAAAGTAATTAAACATAAAAACTGTCACACTGCATCAATCAATATTGTTTTACAATATTTAGCCAGCTAAAAAGTCAGTTAGGGTAAAATGGTTTTGTCACAGATAAGTTTTTACTTTCTGATTAGTAGCTATGGGCTAATTAGCAGTGAGCTTCAAATGAAGTTACTCACTCACTGTAAAGCATATGGCAAGATTCTTCATTTTTAAATGAAAATTAATTTGACATGACAGCTAAAAAAGTTTCTTAAAATTTCTTCTCCCTGCTACACAATAATTTGTAGATTTTGTTTTTTGTGTAGTCAACTTATTTTTAAAAGTAAAATGATAACATCCCTGCAGCTTTTCAATAATTCTACAGAGGGGTTTATTAGTAAAATAGCCAATTATATTTTCAAAATAAGATGCAGCTCACTGATTAATGCAGATAAACGGTTCAGACATCCAGGCACCTATCTGATGTCTATACTGACCTGTATGCAAATTTCAGTATTTACCTTTAGTATTAATATATATTACATAGATGTATTGATGATGAAATAAATCTGCTTTCTTGGTTTTGCTATTCTGGTCACATTCAAGCATGACCATTAGTTTCATGAAACAAAGTTCACCTCAGTACTTTGGAGATTAACTGCAGTCTGATCCGCATTTGGCTCAACCAACCTAGCAACTTATCTGAGTGTTAGCTGTGTGTGAGTCGCCATGAAGATATGAGCTGTCAACACGACCATGATCAGAACGCATACGCAGCAGATAGCCTGACCAAATTGCTGTAGGGATTGCCTACTACATATTACTAATTGATGCATCCTGTGTTTACAGATTTCATCCAAAGGCACGAAAATCCTATAACAGCAAAGCAGAACAGAGTATCGATTATTGATTAGATCAACAAGTACTGTCAAAGCTACACCTAATTTTGAATAGACTTACATTACTGCACATATATATTGTTCACATGACTCACACAGATGAACGTTATTCGTGTGCTGGTGAAAATGAATATTTTACTCACCTTACTATAAACCTAAACTAAACAGAAATTTTTTTATCCGCTCACTTATTTTTCAAAAACTGCAATGAGGAGGAAGGAGAGAGACTTTATCCAGTGTTAGCAGAAATGCATCATCAAACAAGAAGCACTTGGCTCAGGAATATATAGTAAAAAAACTACAAGTAACTGGTCCAACCATCCTGAACTCTTAGGAGAAAAACCTTGCTACTTCATGATGTACTACAAACAACCAATATTTTGAAAAATGATAACATAACTTTAAAACAGGAAAATTTCGGCCATTAAAAATTTTTTGAAATATAATATACATCAATCATTTTATGTAAACTTGTAATTTCTTTATAGACTTTATTAACAACAAATGTCCAGAATTGCTGAAAAGGGTATCATTGGCATTCTATTCATGCCTAACCTGCATGCCAACACAATATATTATGAGGAAGTTAAATATTAAAATGTTAACTAATACTAAACAAAAAAAAAACCAACAAGAACCACCACCTGCCCCACACTTTACCAATTGTAAGAACCATCTTTTCTTTCTTTTTAACTTTAAATGCTAAACATTCTACTGGATGGTTCTTTGTCTTTGTAGTTAAGGCCTATTTCATTTTTCCACCATGCTCTCTGTTTGTTATCATAAGACATGGCTTGATCATCAGCGAGTGAGCAATGTCACTACAGAATAGCAACATTTGTGTATGGTCTCAAAACTAGTTTCTTTTTTCTTACCAGCTCTGTCTCATTTACTGTCACAGTACGATTGGCTGTCATGGCAACAATGGCTACACTCAGGTTGGCACGAAGTGCATAAATGTTGCCTGGAAAAAGAGAGAAAGCATAAAGTTTAATTGAAAAATCATAACTTATACTGTTTTGAAAACAGTAGGTTTTAAGTATTAGTTTATTATTACAGAAATAGATTTATCATAATAATAAGAGAATGACACTAAATTGTTCACATATACGTACAACATTTAGGGGAAAAAAGGCTGAGGACTAAAAAGTTTAGATTTTGAAGATAGAATTGTTTAAACATCCGGGGGAGGGGGGGTAATGCTCCAGTCTGAGGGCCTCAAAATCAATGTTGGATACAGAGTACAAAGGTATGACTTTTACACTGAATTCATACAACACAGATCTTGGATGAAAAGTTTCAATTTTGTTCCATCTCCTCTTTATAATATATTTTCTAAAGTAAAGAAAACTAGATAACGTGCAAGAAGCTTAATATGCAGTCCATCTGTGAAATTTTTTTTGTTCATTTATTTTCTAATAATTATGATATACCTTTGCTGGCCATTTAGTAATTAAGATACATTTCCATAAAGCAAAAAAAGACCACAGATTTAACATACAGCTGGAAGCTAGGCTCCAAATGGTATAGTTATGAGTATTTGGTAGGTGGTTCAAACTGGATGGAGTCTTATCACTCATTGGTGGTACTCTCTAACAACACTAGCCCTATGGCATCTTTCATATTTCACATGTAGAAGCCATCAGTTAGAATCATCTTGCTTGCCTAATAAATGGCACTGTTCAAAAACAACGCCAGATTCAATTTCACTTGGTCTTGCTGTTTGTGGCTCTCTGTCACATCACACAGTGAGATACAGCCAAATACACAGTACCATGCTTCCCAATGTATTAAAGACTTCTGACAACAACAACAAAACAACAGGAAAGATCCAGGATCATCTGAATATTAAGTGTCTATCAACAATTAAAATGTTTTCTAGAAGTTAACATCAAAGCTATCCAATCTAATGTTGGTCATCTTAATTCTAAAAAAAAATAACAGCATATTAATTATATAAGTAATATTAACAAAATTATTTCTTTTAACATTGATAATGTGCAAACAGCAAACATATTGTAAAAAAAACTGAAAAACATTTTTAATACTGTTGTGAGAAAAGTAGTAAATAATCTAGTGTTCGTGATTTAAAGAAAACAAAATGGAGAAAAATTCTAAGTAATTATTTAATTTGAAGGTATGAAAGTAAGTGGATGTACCTCGCTGTGTGAGAGAGCCAAACCAGAAATTAGCCAATGGCTTCTTCCCAAAAATACATTTTAGAAATCTGGCATGACAGATTCCACTAAAATAATCTTGGCATAACATGATTATTTCATTTTAATAAAAAGCAATAGTTAACGAGAAACCTTTCCCACTGATTACTGCCAATATCTCTAGGTTAAACGAAGATTTAACAAATACATATTTGCTTAAATTTATGATGTGCTGTCAGTTTAAAAGCAAACCTAAAAAAAAAATATTCAGGACTGCAAATTAGGTGCACGCACACACGGGTCATTCAGATGAAACCATGCTGTAGTAGCATCGTTGGAATAGTACCCAGCCAACATTCATCTGAATGTTCCTGGTATATTTTTTTTAGGATCAGTATAAGGAAATAGCAATGCACTGCATAGTTCAGGCCAGTTTTCTGTCAAACTTGGCTGCCAAAAAAAAAAAAAATCTAATAATTAATGATAAAACTGTTTGTTTTTTACCCTGCTTTGAACTAAAAGGTTCTCTGGCAAATAATACATTAAAAAAAGAAAATTCAGCAGCTAATAATTACTAAGAAACAAGAAACACGACTTGGTTCACAACATCCATTTGTTGTTGAGAGACAGTTTACAGCAAAATCATAAAAAACTTCAAATAAAGCTTGTCAAACAGAGCATCAAGCACAGATGTCACAAGATGCAATATGTGCAAAATAAAGTAATCAATGCACAATCAAATCAGACATTGAATGGATTCCACATTTCACTCCAGGGGGGAAAGTTCCATCAAAAGTTTGGATTCTAGGGTCAGAATGCTCTTGGTTCATTCTATACTAGATCAGCATAGATATTTGCTGAGATCATCCACAATTTTGATGAAAAGTTGACGATTAGTAGGAGCTGTGAACACTAGCTACAGTCGTCAAGAAACTTCCCAGTAGATCCACCATAAAAAAGCTATAACTTTTGTACTGATTACCAGATAAAATTAGTGTCACAACAAAAGGATTAAACCAAAATAAATTACCTATTTATAACTTTTTAAATGACAATTTGATCCCTGATCATATCAGTCCATCTGAAAGTGCAGCACCCAAAAATGCCAATTCAACTAGTCTTGAATGCTTACAACACTCGCGTGAAAAATGAAAATCCCATATAGTTAGTTACTGATGTCATTAGTGAGTGAGACTGCCATGGATTACATGTTAGTTGTTACAAAAACAGGCAGACTGGAAAGACAATGGATGCAATGGCCACCTGTTTCTGGTTAGATTCCAAAGCACTGGCTGGTAGATTTATCTCCCTCAGGGAAGTAATACCAAAGCTCCACTCAGAGATGTAATATGTTAATCATTCCTTTCTGCCTGATGAATAGAAGTAGCTATATGAAAGCAAGGCAAGAAGAAACAATGTACTGCACATCAGATACAATGGGTAAAAAAAAACAGACTGATCGACTGACTAGAGTCAGTATAAGAACTGCTCCTAAAGATAGTGAAGGAAATTTTTATAAAACCCAAATACCTGAGAATGAATCTGTTCTTGAACAACATGTCGAAATGTGAATAAACACCAAATAATTTCTTTAAAGTGACTGAGCTTTTACTCAAATAAATCAAACATTACTATTATTGTTTCATTTAATTATTTTGATAGACATTTCTGGTCAGTCACCAACAAATTAGTGCTACAATAATGATTGGCAGCTGGTCATATTCAGCACTGTGATTGGTTAGTGAGTCCAAATCTTTGATTCAGATGAGTAATAAGAGTTTCTTTATACATTGATAACCAAGTTTCCAATGACAGTGACAATTACATCTTAGTGGAAATAATTCTGAGAGAACCCACAGACCTAAAAGGTGGTGGTAGCTGATGGCTTTGAAAAAGCCATTAATAATTCCTGACCGGCTAGCTGTCCAAAGCTCAGCCATTTGTATCCTGCCATAAATCAAATATGATGCTTTGCTCAACAAAGTCCATTAGGTATCTGTCAATCCTTTTGTTTAAGCAGATAAATTATATCAAACCTGATCAAAACTGTCTTAATTATTCATAATCTAATGATGATGGAAGATATTAAAATATTTCTTGATTAGAAATGAGATATTGTGAAGTAAGATACTTTTCTTTTTTAACATTCAGCTTTATTTCAATATTTTAATGCTAATACAAACAAAAAACCAACATTCATCCAAATAACTTAAGTGATGACATGAATAGTATATATGAAATTATAAAAATGTCTCACATTCTAAATGCTGAAACAGAAAGACCTTTTCTCACTCTCATGCCGTGCGTTCTTTCAAATCAAAATAGCTCTTTGGCTCAAGTGGGGGGAGGGTAATTTTTATACAAAATTTATTTGGTCCCTATGGTTTCCAAAATAATGTCTTTTCAAAAATCGTTTATTCTAAGGATCATCATACGTTTTCTTCCAATACCAAAAGGTAATACAGTAAAGAGAATTAGAAGTGAATCTCAGTCAATAGTGTAAGCAGTTTCTTCAGTTCGAAGTTCAGGTTAAATAACTGATTTTAAGTTAAAATCACAATCAATGTTTGTTGGGGTTTTTTGGTTTTTAAAAAAATTGTAGAATTTTTATAAATAATAATAATAAAAATACTTCTTGTTATACAATTAGAAATGATAAAATGCTGAAAAATTTTAATCCCAAACTTCATTTTGCCTATTTTACATACAATTCAAAAGAGAAGTTCGATGCTAAATTTGTTTCACCAGTGGCCAGAAATATTAATTAAACAGACAAGTTTACACAATTTACAACCCCAACCCACATTTTTTACTGTTTCGCAATAATCTGTTTATTTTATAACTATTTCTAAACAGCTAATTAGTTTAATTAGCATCTTTATTTTTTTAACATAGTTTAATTAGCTTTAAAAAATAAATAAAAATAATTTTAAAGTTTTTAAATTTCTTGTATATTGTTTATTATGGAAATAAATCAGAATAAAATATAGTTTTATCAAGAAGTTTCCAGTCTTAGTCCTTGCATCTGTTATCAAGGATTACTGGATCAATATGACATCTTTGAGAGCATGCAAGAATCTTGGATACTCGTGGCACCCGTGCTGAACATGAGACTAGTCAGAAGAGCATGTTATAAAAGCTAAATGACAATAAGAGGTTATAGTAGAAAGACTTCTAGCAACTAAATGCTCATAATTTCAAATCTCCATCTACAGATGTATAAGAGCATACAACAATGGGCGAGTGTTGCTAACTAAAGCACTTTTGCTGATGGTAACAGGGAAAGATGCCGAAATGTTGGTTCATTAGTTAGTCTGGTAGCTACTAATAAAACAAAGGAAAATGCTCAAACTACATATACTTACAGGCAATCCCTTGTGTATCAGTAAACCAAAGTCTGGTTGATCAGAAATGGGGTTAATTTCTTATCAATGCTAATTGTTGCAGTTTATATAATTGTGCTTATTTCCTACTTTAGTTTTTTGTAATGATAAAACTACCCTTCTCCTCCTCCTTCCTTTTCAGTGAAATGTTACATATGGAAAAGCCCCTGTATTCTGGAAATTTTTAAAGAATTTTTTTTTTTTAAAATTTGCTTGTAGCACCAACCAAAAAAAAAAAACAACAAAATGATAAAGGAAAAGGAAATTAGTCGTCATGAGATGGCCAAAACAACATTAATGGAGCTATAAAAGAGGCAAACCCATGATTAGCGCTGGAAATAAAATCTGTTTGTTTAGGTTAGAAAATGGAGGGTGTTTCCCAACCTTTTATCCGCCATGCACCCCTTCTCTCACCAGAAACGACTCAATCACCCCCCCCCACCCACACCAAACGAGAGATGGATATTTTGTTGAAAACTTTTATTAACACACTGATATACGTTGCATTTTGAGGATAACTGCTTAGAATTTAATTCAATGAGAGCCCTGCGCTTGATGACATCTGACTAGAAACGATATACATGGTTCCAGTTTAGTCTTCTTCAGTCGTAGGTCATCCTGATCACAAATGTCCACCCTATTTCGCTTCTTGGTCAAAATGTCCACGACGGCTCTGAATCCACATTCTACTAAATAGGGTGTTGGAAAAAGAAGCAGCATCTTTCTTGCGGCTTTTGACATCTCTGGATAGTTCTCAGAAGCTTTGTCAGTCAACCACATTATTAGTTTCTTTGTTTTATGAACGACTTTCATAGAGTCGTTGTGCTGTATTTCTGCCAGTTCATCTCGGTAACACCTATCACTGTCATCAAGTTGACAGAGAAATGGTTGTGTCAACCAGTCTGAAAATTCCACCGCTTGCAAATCTGCGAACCGGGCCTTGAATTCAGTGATCAGTGAGGCAACATGGTCACACATTACTGTCAAAACATGGTCTCTGATCGGACAATGAAACAAATGGTTGAAACTGGTGAAATCCTTCCTGTCACGATCTCCTTGCCACATCTCTAACTTGGACACAAAGCCAAAAATCTTGCACTTGGACTCAATGATGACCTTTTTGGCACCTTGAAGATTGTAGATCAAAGTATTCAGTTTGTCAAAAATGTCCATGAGATAAAGAGTCATAGCCATCACATCTTCACCACGCAATGTCAATAGTTCAATAATTTCGAGATCTCTGCAAAACTCGAAAATGGCGTCATAAAGATCAACAAATCACTCCAGGCATGGTCCTTTGAAAGCCAGCATTCTTGAGTGTGGGAAAGCAACCTTACAAACTGCTGCTCTGCATCTTTGCAGAACGCTTTGAAAAGTCTTTGTTTTCGGGTTGGCTTTAATGTGGTTGATTACTTTGATGGTCGCCATCATAATCACACTGAGCTCAGGGGAGAGACTTTTGACGATGAGATGTTCGTGATGTATGGCGCAGTGCATGGAGATCAAAGCAGGGTTGTCTCTCTTCAGTAACTGGAGGAATCCATTTCTCTTCCCCATCATCGACAGTGCTCCATCAGCAGCACATGAGACTGTTAGCAATGGGAATGTCATGGTCATTAAAAAACTTCATGAACAGCTGGTATATGTCCTGTGCAGTCGTAGCTGTCTCAAATGATTGACAGAACAGCATCTCTTTGCTGAAATCATCTGCCTCTATGTAATGAATGTAGGCGAGAAGAATACTCAGACTGTCCCTCACTGTTGATTCGTCCAACTGAACAGTAAATGGCCTTTGTCGAAATTTGCAAATGAGTTGATCCACCACATCTGAGGCCATCTCATTGATTCTGCACTGGATGATGCTGTTGCTAAGAGGTATAATCGACACAGGATCATCCAATCTTTGCAGTACAGTTTTTGTGAACACACGCAGAGCCAGTATGTGATGAGAAGTGATATTTCATAGCTAGCGGCCAGTCCTGCATTTTGCATAGATGTCTGTGACTTAAACATCGAGAGTATGGTCTTCTGAGCCTACATCTTGTTCTCATGATTGGCCTTTAGATCCCGGAATTATGACGAGTATTTATCAGCGTGCTCCACGTGTTTGGATCGCAAATATACCTCCAGTTTTGCCGGTTTCACTGAATCATTGCATAAAGTCTGATCACAAAATAAACACAGAAGAATTCTCTCGTCAGGTGGAAAGGAGATAAAGCCATACTTCAGATATTCAACTGAGTACTTACGTACTTTCTTCTTAGCTAAGTTGGCAATAATATAGGTATACCACTCAGTTTGCTCGTAAGTCCCTACCCAGCTTTTCTAGCCTCCACTCCCATTGGTGCCAGCCAATGGGAGCGCAGCCCAACTGCACCAGTCCGACCATGTAACAATCCAAGATCCGGCTCCTGGCCTTTTGCCATCAGGTCCATTGTCCAGAGTGGCGGACGACTTCTGGCCTCTGGCCACCGTCAGCAGAGCGTATTGTTTTGGAGGCAGAGCAACATGATGCTGTCTGGGGCCTGCAACACCAGGGTAAGCTGACCCAAAGAGACTATGACATAATCAGGTGACCGATGGCTACACCACCATGCCTGTGAGTGGGCTGACTTGCCATAGGCAAGAATTCATGGTCATCGCAATGCTGTTGCTAAGTACTATTTTCAGTGCGTATTTGAATGTGAACAGCTTTTTGGTAGGCATGCATCTCCACCTTTACAGAAGCAGGCAGCACTCTTGCATTTGTAATAATAACAATAATAATAGTAATTAATAATAATAATAATAATACCTGATGTATATGAGATCAAGCCTGAAAGGGCCTCTTCAGGCAACATAAACATTGTATTTTTATACCTTTGGCCATCACTTCACCTCCAAAGAGAGGCACAAACCCATTAAATTTTGTTCACCCCTATTTTACCCCCCCCCCCAAACAGCAATGTGGACCTCTTGGAATTTGCAATTCACCCCTGGGGCTCCACTTGGACCCTGTTTGGGAAACATTGATCTAAATCTTACTGTAGTCATTTCTCATGGAGATGTAAATGTGGAGTAATAGAGCAGTAAATACCTACTTTTCAATATTGTTTAGACTGAAGAAATATGAGTTATACAGCTCATTTATCATTCAAGTGCTTAAACACAATCTAGACCTAGTCGTTTAAAAAATCTAAATTATTTTTAATGCAATAATTTTGGCCACTATTATCTACTTCTAGGTCTAACAAAATGCAATTTATTACATTCTAATATTCCCTTCCTAAATGTTTTCATTAGTTTTTTTTTTTATTTCAAAATTCGTTCTAGCTGTCTAAGCCAAGATGGATGAAGGCGACATCTCAGGGAAACATGGCAGCTGTGTCTTGTTTTAACTTAACCATTTTCTGTACACAATCCAGCTTATTCAACAACTGTGATGAAACTGCTCCCTTTAATTTGATAAATCTTTCATTTTGAGAAAAAAAGAAACCACCAAATCTGATTTCAAGTCATGGCTTCTGAATGTAATTTTCTTACAGTTTACCCATCACTCCATTTGTCTGATTCCATTTCTTCTCCATTTAATATTTGTCTTTCCAACTTACTGAGTGAGCATCATTAGCTCTTCTCCTAAGGGAGATGATTTCCTAGTGGATGCAGAAGAACTACAGTTTTCTGATGCATAAACAGCCATCAACAAAACAAAAGAGAGACACAAAAAATTAATTGAGTCAAGCAAAGGAGGGAAGTTTGCAAATCTAATTTGGAACCAAAGTAAAACTTGGGGCTATCTGTCCCATCAGGAAGATTTTATCATCCTCTTTAAAACAAAGGGCAATGTGTACTGCTGAATACAGCTGCAGGAAGTTTTAATTTCATTTCTGTGGTTGTCTTGTCACTCTGATTAGAAATGATTTCACTTAAGATGATGGTGTTCTGCTCAAGTCAGTTCAGTTGTTTAAAAATATATAAAGATACTGACAAATCTACAGAACACAGAAAATTTTTACTAAAAAAAAATTATCTTTAAAAAAATGAAAAATTCAAATGCTTAATCTTTTAAGTTATTTAAATAACCATGAAAACCAACTAGGATTTCTAAATTTCCTAGGGTGAGACGACAGCAAACACTATAGAATACCGTATTTTTCAGGTTATAAGTCGATGTGGAATATAAGTAAAATAGGGCAATTTTCCCATTTTCCAAGCCTTCATTCACATATAAGTCAAAGTGGTGTTAAGTCGATAGTACAATTGTACTTTTGTACAATAATAACAGTATAAGATTTCTGTCGGGGTTATAAAACAACTGTGATGGATAACATCAAAGTGAGAGATTTGAGGAAGAGTTTTAGGCAAAAGAGAGAATGAAGCACATTGTAACAAAACAAAGTCTTCAAGCTGATCTTCGATATTGGTCCATCTCACTTTGCAACCACAGTTTGTTTTTTCGTTTTTTTCAGTCTGGTGTAATGACTTTTCACAAGTCGCAAACACATTTCTCACTATCACCATATTGCCATTCTGCTGCCATATTTCCACTATTGTTTTCAGCAAAATTCACGCTTTCCTTTTCTTTATAGCAGGCAAAGGTTGATTTTTTTTTATTTCAAAAACCGTTTATGACTGGATTCCAATTCTAAAAATCAGTGATTACAAACTATCAGCTGCAGATAAGAAATAATTTTATGAATGATTCTCACATCAATATTTTAGAAACTTTATTTTTTCTTCTCTCACTTAAAAAAAAATGTGAAAAAATTGGTGATGCCAGAACATGTAAAAATATATTCAACCATGATTATGGCCAAATGCCATACAGAACTATGATGTGCATGAAGTTTATATAGTCCTCCTGACAGGGGAGCTTTAGTTAGCATCATCCTACATTGGAATTTACCAAAAGTTTAAATTTTCTAAAATTCCATCTTTGGTCATAGAGTAACACGAGTCATTTTCTTTAACAGCTATCTCTCACTGTGATAAACAGAAACTCCTCAAGTTGTCTTCTTTAATCCTGTGTATTTTACAGTCAAATATTGAAAAAATTGTGCAAAAAGATGACTTCGTTAAGATAGACAGACTACTATACTAGGACAGATGTTTAAAGGCCTTGAAAGAGAACATAAGGACAAAGACAACATACAAGATAAAAAGTGTTTTTCACAAATCATTTAGTGCCTACTTCGAATACTTTTGTAGAATCATAGTGTGTAAAGGTCTTCCTGGCCCCCTAACTAGTTATATCCATATATTTATGGACAAGCTTTTTTTTCTTTTTTTTTTTCTCATTTGGTAAGACTAAGCTAAGCCACTTCACTGCTCATGTCAGCCTGCTCACATTACTCAGACCATACCTGGGTACGTGAGTGCAGTGTCTGCATGGTGTATACCACATAAACTCTGCAGAATGTTAATGCCACCCAAGTTGCGACGATTCTTTTGGACATTAAATCAGTATAGTCAAGAAGCAAGCATTTCAATATATAATTGTTGTTGTTTTTAATCCCTTGGCTAGAGTCTGGAATTATAGTCAGAAAGCGTAAGAGGATGCAAGCCTTCAGCATATCCTTGAGAACCCTAAAAATAAAGTATGTCCAGTTACAGCAACAAACCCACACTGAATTGACTGAGTGGTACAAAACAAACCA
The DNA here is from genome assembly GCA_018389105.1 of Nautilus pompilius. Taxonomy (NCBI): domain Eukaryota; kingdom Metazoa; phylum Mollusca; class Cephalopoda; order Nautilida; family Nautilidae; genus Nautilus; species Nautilus pompilius. The sequence goes on from JACATO010001898.1 coordinate 180,579, forward strand.
CGCTGCTTTAACTACATGAAATAGTGTTGGTCTCCAGCAAATAGCAAATCCAGGCTCTCTGTCTGGCACATAAGTCAAGTGCTTCAACTGGATCTCTCTCAGTTCTTCTAAAGTTACAATACTACAATAGAAAGCACTATACTAATAATCATAAAACAATATAACCACTTTAGAGTTTTTACTATAACAAATATTGCATTAACCAAGAGCTTTCTATAACAGTAAGTCATTACTGCTAGTAATCAAAATAATGTGTAACATGGATAAAACAAAGTCCTGCCTTAAAGCTGAATCTCTGGTTCTGTCTGGGAACTGTTTTCTAGACCATTTATTTTTGGTATTAATACAATGAGATGGGATGCAATTGGGACTTCTGTAAATTCTTTCTCCTATATAAAAGTATCTATAAAATACTTCAGTTAATGCAGGCAATTTAGCCATAAAACCTTACATGTTGGTAAACAAGGTATTTAAATAAATATCACATTACAGGTAACAGGTTAACAAAGCAGATAAATCTTGTGCTTAGATGGGGTCTGGGAGGGTAGATTCAGATGGCAATTCTTCTGCAGTATTTGACCTGCTCACTCTCTGGACAGACATCTTTTTTTGGGGGGTGGGGTGTGGTGCGAATTTTGGGGTGTGTGTGTGTGTGTGTGTAAAGTTGTTTTTGTGTGTTGGGAGCTTGGTCGGTTCCACAACTGTTTATATGGTGGCAGACATTCCCACACATGCTTAACAAAACACAAACACATACCTTAGTGTCAAAAGAAAAGTAAATGACTCTCTTAAAATTACTATTTGAGGAGAAAGTAAAAAAAAAAAAGCGCATTATAGAGATAGAAGCAATGTGTTGTTTAGTTTAGACATTTTATTGACTGACAAAAGTAAAACATAATGAGAAACCATTCAGTACAATACTATTCTATCACTTAAGTGAATTATCTTTGTTTTTAATGCATCCAAGTACAAACATTGTGAACAGATGGTGGCGCACTCTGTGGAGACCCATGTTCAATAACCCATTATTTAACAGAAAGTAAAATTGAAAATATGTACATTCTACTTTTTATAATAATCGAAATAATTCCAGACTTCTCTCATGATAAGGTTCCAAAACTAAGAAGTGCTCTCTTCATAGCAATGTCAAAGAGATTGCATTCTTATTGGAAATAAGATTTGACTGCTGTGACCTTTTAAACAGCCTTAATGATACTAACCTTTACATACCCAAAATATCTCAATAAGTTCAGATTTTATTCTTATTCCAAAAGCCAGGCATATTACAAGAAACAATCAACTTTAATTTCCCAAGAGTCACATACCGGAATTTTCTCATTCTTATATCTACAAGTTATTATCAGAGCTGAAGGCTAATAAAGAAAGAATGGAGCTTTATCAGACCATCTTTCTCTCTCACTACCTTCAGGTAAATCAGCGCACCATCTATGATTTATTTCATCTTCCCGACTGACTGTTAAATAGTGAAGCATAAGAAAAAGAACATTAGTAACAGTGATAACGTGGAGACTATTAATACCCAATATTAATAATAGGAAGAGCAATGATAATGACCAAAAATATTTAGAATTGTCATAATCATAAAGGTTTTAATTACTGAATTGCACAGAATGATTTAAATCATGTCAAAAGTTGATACTAACAGTGTCAACCAACATCAATGTAATTTATGATTTGTATAAGTCATAAATCAATGTCTTTTCATTAACTGAAGCGAGTATACTCGTCTTACAAATTTTTAAAATTCTTTTATTAAAATCAAAATAAATTTTCATCTGAGCAAAACTCACTAATCTTCATTTGAAAATAAAATATTTTCTAGGGAAACAAGATAACATGAACCAGGAAATCATATTCCATTATGTCTTGCACATGAGCAGAGTGGTGCAGGACCACTCAATACTCTATCACTGGTTCTGTGACTATAAAATAAAACTCCAACTTTGGTCAGTTTAAAAAACCACAAAAACTGAATATTCACTGCTGCTGCTGCTGCTGTTGTTGTTGTTGTTGAGCGAGTTGGACTTCCGAACGAGGTTCTTTCAATGGCATTGCATCCCGTAAAGACAAGTGGCCCGTTCTCTGTCGAGTCCTCCTCGTAACTGAGAGATGTTCGTCGAGCCGACAAACGGCCCGGTCCCCCGACACCGTGGGCCCCAAGGACCCGGGAGGTCTCTCTCACGTCGGACACCAAGGAGATGTCGTACAGCTGTTTCACGCTATGGCGATCATCAGCGACAACTCTCCTCCGACCCCAGCCTGGGATCGAACCCGGTACAGGAGCAACGGTCCCCTTACGGAGCTAACCCGCTACCACCTGCCCCACCGGGCCGGCTAGCTGCTGCTGCAAGCCACCAACCATTCAAGATTCGTAAGGCCTCAACTGAACAGCAGTGAATAACAATGAGACCTGCTACTGTCTGGCTCAAAATGATTACTATTAACTTCACAAAATCTTGCCACTTTCTTATTTCAGGTGTTCATCATTTGGCCATTTTGAGAGTTGTATCTTTTGGGTTCTTTGTCCTTACCTGTTCAGCATAACTTGTGTGTGTGTTAGTCTCACATTCTATCTGATTCAAATTTACTGTTGTTACTGATATTCTGATACCAGCTGCAATTTCTGTCACAAGTGCAACAGACTCATTCATTTACAGCTACCATGTGTATTCTAAGCTTGCTCATGTTTTCTGTAACTTTCCCTAACAACTTAAATACTTTGTCCTGTCAAAATCATCCCACCCTCTGGCTTTCAGCAACAATGCTTCACTTTTACCCATTTGTTACCAGCGGTGAACTAGCAGGCGTTCAATCAGCAATTTGGCTGGTGATTGTCCAATGGTTGTGTATGGCATATTATGGTATGACATCAAAAACCTTCATGTCCACCAATCTAGGTCTTCATGATCTCATTTTATGGCTAGAATTTATTCTTTGAATGCTCTTTCAAATCATTCCACAAGGTCATTTATAATGGAGGTCTATAACAAATATGCTTAATTCCATTTAGTTTGCAAAGACAGGTTAACTCATTTGATGCAAATGCAGGCTCACTGTCCATGACTATCATTGCTGGAGGTTCTATTGTAGCATCATTGCATCCTCATCCTTTAACTCATTGGACCTGTTCAAATTGAGCAGGATAAGCAACCAATCATGTATACTTGTTATCAAAGGTGTCAAAAGAAAACTTTTCCATCTGCATAAAGGCATAATCTCCATTCTCTACCACCATTGGACCCTGTTGCCAATTATAAGATACCAAGATAAAACAATAAACCTGCCACAAAACCAGTCAGGACCCATAAGGCACTGACTGGACAGAAAATATTTCTGTGCTCTAGGGTATTTCTTAATAACGAAAACTGCTGCAATCATTTATATGCAAATCAAAAACAGATTTACATGTCTGGCTTAGAATGATTACCAATTAGAAAGAAAACCACGTTCTGTTTTGTCTTACATGTGAAAGTGATGGTGCAGAATTGTTCATAATGTTCTATATCACTGCTTCTGGCTAGCTTCTCTCCCTCAGACTCAGTGATTATGAAATGAACATGTCCATCAAATTACACTCCAAAACTTAATCTGGTGAACATTCATATTCAGTATATATTTTGTTCTGTTTTATATTTGTATTAACAGAAACCTTTCCTTTTCTTCTGACAGAACATGGAAAGGGATCAGTAAGCGATTAGCACTCGTGTAACGTCTTAAAATGAAACTTGTAAGACTGTTATTATGCATTTTCTGACCAAAAAAAAATATATTAAATGATTAATAGTGGATAGGGATCTCCTTTGGCATGAATGAGAGCTTCAAACTATCAGAGCATGGATTCTATAAGACAACCTATGTTATTTGAAACCATTTGTCTTTAAGTACCATGCCGAGTTGATCCAAAGAAGCTAGTTATGAAAGAGTTCTGGCACATCATTTCAAGTCATTTTACAGATGCTGAATAGGATTGAGATCAGGGAATTGGGCCAGCCAAGGAAGAGAGATAGTCACATTTGTATTCTATAAACCAGTCTTGTACAAGATAGGTCCAATAGATGGTACCTTTGTTCTTCTGTAAATCTGTTCACTATTTAGATGCAGAATTAGCATTGCAAAATGGTCTGCTACAATATCTAAATATTCAGGGTTCCACTTTCAGCAGCTTGAACTGCTGGAATAATACATGGGATTCAATGCTTCATGAGATCTCCACAACATTCAAATACTTCCAAATGTTGGGGTAGTATATGATTTGTTGAACCTTTTTCCATTGGCCAGCTCCTGACACTATGCTCCAGGCACCACTGCAGGTAAACTTTCTTGTCTTAACCTCGAGAAAGCACTTGTGAAAAGATGACCACCATCTTTGTGGACAAACATATATCTTATCCAGTGCTGATGTGTGGTTTCCAAGATCTGAGCTACTGTAGCTTGCACACTACTTATCATGACATATTACATATCTGCAAACTCATCCTGTCATCACCTGCTCATGACCAAAGTTGTGCCTTCTGTAAATATTGTCAGTGTAAGAACTCTCAGAAGATTCATCTTGGTGGAGCCACTATAATGGAGGGTGGAGCTGATTAGATGAGCACCTACTATCATGCTCTTTCCCATGATGCTTGTTATCATAGTTCACACAGCTTATATACAGGTCTTATGGATCACTTAAATTTGCATACAGCATAAACTAGGAATTTTCTGTTTGATTTTCTAATTTTTTTAAGCCAAGCAGTTTGCCATATTATTTTCTATCATTTGCCTTAAATGAACATACATGAAAGGAGGAGAAAAGAAAAAAAATTTTTTAAATCCAGTTTTTATTCTTTGGAAAGTGTTAGCATCCATGTGCTAAACAACAAGTAACATAATTATGTTCAAATTTATCTACTACTATGTATGGAAATAAATATGCCACTTACACTGCATTGTGAAAAAGACCAGGATTGATGCAATATAAGGAAATCTGATGTTCCAGACAAACAAAATAGCCAGCATCTGGTTCCAGTGTCGTGTCTATTCTTTTCGCATATTCATCTATCAATCAGCTGTCTTCCTACCTGTTTTAAGGGGGCAAAAATCAGCTATATTGTCGGAGCATCTCTTCAGAAATTAGAAATGTTTGAAAGTCGAGAAGTGAAAGCAAAATCAATGAACACCATCCAAAATCATAGGGATTTTGGAAAACCGAACTATTTTGCTTAGTAATTCTGATGAAGATCAGTAGGACTGATAAGAGAATAAGACCATCGAATCACATCTGATTTGATCGCAGTGACTGATGAACTTTTGGTGTAGATTTTCCTCTCTTTACCACATCTTCTAACATAAAAGAACAGCTCAACCTATACTTATGTCTTTATTGCTTTGGTTTTCCTTGAGTCCAATGACAGATAGTACTGACAAAAATTATGCAACAATTCTAACTTCATGAACAAGGAATAAGATTAAATGTATTTTGGCATAAAGTATCATTATGTTAACAAACAAAACAAAACTGCATATTACATTGTTTTATGAAGATAAATTGTTGTTGGTGACCTCTATAATTTGTGACAATGCTATACATGGTAACAGAACCCTGTCATAATCCCACCTTTTAACTCTTTTCCTTTAGATTGTAAATGTGATCTATCTGGAGACTGGCAATTTCAAGGAAACCTTTTTTACCCTGCTGCAATTAGCCTATAGAAATCCTTTCTAAAACTTGAAGTGTTGACTGACAAGAATTTATAGTTTGTAAAAAATTAATTTAATTTTAAAAATAAATAAAGGTCAGTACCAATTTAAGAAACAGATATTCCAGGTAATCTAAGAATAGGCAATTTAACAAATGCACCATTAATGTTAAGAAATGAGAAGACTACATGGAAAACAGGTTTCCATCTACTGGTGTTTATAAAGAAAACAAAATGGGGTCTCCTTACTACTGATCATCAACCAGAGTAGGTGGTTGTTGGCTCCTGGTAAACAAACTGACAATAATAGGAATACCTGCAGTATCACCACAAAGGCAAAAGCTATTTCAAATAACAATTGGAAAAAAAAACAACATTTGTATGAGCAAACTGTACATTTTGTCAATCTTAGCTTCTAGAAGGAAAGTTTAAATACAACATTTGTGTGCTGCTTATTAAAACAACAAGTTGGGTTTGTTGCTCAGCAACCAAGGCATGTGGCCTCTGGCTCACCTTGGAAATACCTATCTATCTATCTACACTGTTGGGTTAGCAGTTTATCCAGCTAAATTAGAGTAAAACATAAATTAACATTCTTTCCCTCCTATCCCTGATGTCTGACTGCACTATGAAGCTTTTGGAAAAGAAGAGGCACTAATGACCCTCTCCCATTATTTGTGTGTGTGTGTGGATCTGACAAAAGACCTCATGTTAAAATTCCTTTTGTGCTCTTTTGCTTAAAACGAGCATCAGAAGAATCGGCAAACGTTTTGGTTTTAATTTTAAATGTGTGGTTTTAAAAATCTGCATAAAAACCATTATTTTTATTTGTAAAAATATGGATTTTTTGAAGTCACTGAATTTACAGATTAAAACATGATCACAGTAAATGCTGGTTTGTTTTAGAAAACAAACAGATTCCAATAAATGCATCTAATAAAATTTGTTGTTTTTTTGGGCAGGGTCTTCAGACATGCAGCATATTTTCCTTAGTCAATCAGTACATAAAGAACACTAATACAACATCACAACAACAGTAATAATAATAAGAGTTAAACAACTTTTAAAAATATAACTTTAATAACAAAATGCATTTTTTGAAACATTTGGAATAATTTACCTGGTTAGCAGATTTCTCATGTTGTAGAGCAGGTAACATTTCTAAGATGGTTAGTTTTAGAAAACAAGAGAGAAAAAATTGTGGTAAAGCAAAATCCAATTTAAAATAAGTCCATTAAGAATGGCTTCTTTTTACATGAGATTATTTCTATTGTATACACCAACAACGTGTACAGAACGCAGAAATGAATTAATGCTAAAATATTTCTATGATCAAGAAAAAAAAAATTTGAAAGCAGAGAAATATTAACAATAAGAAATGGGCAGCTCATCTGTCTTAAGTTATCTGTCATTGACACTCATCTTTACCTGCACATCTGCCATTTCAGTCTACTTTGCATTATTCTTTGTTTTCTTTTGGTATACTTGTTTTTGGTGATTACTTTGATTTTCTTATATATGCTTTGTATTATATTTGCAGACTTCCTGAAATTATTAGTAAAAGAATCCATAAAAGACTAGGAGAAATGGTTAAACTAATGATTGCTGATAAAAGCAAAGACTGACATTAGCAAGAAGTTGCTTGGCATGTATGGTCTGGCAAGCAAACTGCCAACAAAATGCCATAGTGGGCTTGTACATGCTTACATCAAACAAACAAGAAATACCAAAACAACATCTGATCTGGTCCATCCAGCAGCTACAAGCATGACGATGAAGAAAACTAATAAATTTAGATAAAGTCTGATAAGGTTTAAGTGCTACTATGAGAGAAAACCCTGCCCACTACTGCAGACAATGTCCTGACTTCTCTTCTTAGATGAAGCTGTATTTTATAATCAAAATGGCATGTCAGGATGTGATGCTGACCTTGTCATCTGATACAAATCAATCGGAATGGACCAGAGTGTCTTAGAAATAAATGGATCAAAGCAGCAGATAAACCTTAATATCTGGAATCCATCCAAATTTATGATTAACAAAGAAAAATAAATTAGACACATCTACAGCCTTTTCTTTCCACTTAGTGCAGTATTTTCTTTTCTTATCCAAATTATTAGACTATAAAAAGCTGTTACCCTTATAAAGAAGATGTAACTCTTAAGTGAATGAGGACTCCTGAATTTAAAGTCCATATAAGATGTGGCCAGTATGTTGACATCATTCAAATTAAATTCGTGATCAGAATTCAATAAGGACAAATTCTCATCTCCAAACAAATGTCCAACACATTATAAGTTTTACAAAAAAAAGTAAAACTGATTATTTTTGTTATTATGTGGATTGTCTCTGCACTTCATGACAAATTGTACATCAATTACTGAATGATGAAATAATCTCGCATGTGTGTGAGGATATTCACATTTTTTGATTTTGTCCCAACCTATATCTACATCTTTATTCTGCTCTAAATCATCCATAAACTTGCAAATGAAATATGCTTTGTTAAGCAACATACAATAGCCTCAAAGGATCCCATGACTTAAATTTAGCTGAGTGTAAAAGATCAACTACAGCACTGAAATGGCAATAAAATCTATATCATGGGGGTCTGTAAGCTATTACAGTTTCTGGTCTCCATGTTTTCAAAATATCTAACCTACCATATATAAATGTAGATATGGTAGTTGTCAAAAATACAGCAATCCCAGGACTTAACAATTCTGCCTTCACTCTTTTTAGTTGGCAGAAAAACCAATCTATTAGGTTCTCTGATGACTTCCCTGTACACCAGCTCACAGCCCGCATGATTGTAAAACCTTGGCTTGTAGACACAAGTGGGCGTCAGTCAGCACAGGGTCTGATATGCTGACCTCAGGACAAAACGATGAAAACAAAACAAAACATACTCATTTCATTTGAATAATAAACAGAAGAAAAAAAGAGGAGTTCAACAAATACCATCATCTTACTGAGGTAGAGTGAGCACGCATGCGTGAAATGCATTCTCTATCTTACAGAGATTGATTTAAATAGCATTTATTTTTAAATGTCTATCTCAAAAAGTAGAGGGTGAGTTTGGTCATTTTCCTTCCCATTATAACAAAACCAAGTAATAAACTCTTGTTGTTTCCACCACTTTTCCCTCATGTAATCGCAAGGGTTTTATCCTGAAGAGAACTCTTGGCATTAATGCTATTACCTGGCAATTGGTGCTTCTATATTTTCTGAGACAACCCTCTGCTTTTCATAAATAACATACCATCCTTATATCCAGTGCACATTCTGGGTGAATAATTATAATTTTAACATCAGAAGTAACATTTTCTTTTGTTTACTTTCTCTTGTTGTTTTGTAGTCAAACATTTTCACCATTAACTAGGCTAATAAAATGAACACCTGTAAGCATTTCTATCAATGTCACAGCAGATTCTTTCATTTTCTTAACCTCCCCATTACAAGTTATTAATGTTATATTACATACGGAGAGAATTAATTTCTGCAGTTTCCATCACTTCATTAGTAGTAAGTAAACTAACTAATGAACTTGTGCATCAGTCATCTTTTCCTTAGTCCAAAGGACTTTTCTTAATGTGATCTTGATGGTTTTTAGCACATAAATTTTTGTTTTAGAATACATGAGCATCTTAAGCTGATCCCAACACCGTGACAGTGCGATGAGCTAAAATGTTCATCTAAAGCAATCTCTCTCTATATATATAAAAACATACTAAAAATGTAGCAACCAACAGGTCACTAGTATGATATCTCTACTGCAAGTTAACATTGCTGCACTAAAATAAAATCTCCCTTAGGACTAACCTCTGATGATGATAATAGGGGATTGATCTTCAAAACATGGGTCCAAATGGTTGTGTTAATCCTAGTAAGGAGGAAACTGCCTGAATAGAGCTTCCACTTACCAGAGGTGTGCTAGATTTGTCCATTTTTGACAAAGTTCTCTATTTTGTTTTTCAGATGCTGACCAAAGTGAAACAAACCAATGATGCACCTCCAGAATAATTGATGAACACAAGACAAAGAACCAACTGAGAGTTATTAAAGCAAATCAATGAAGGTGGTATTTATTCCAATACTTCCTTATGCAACAATCCAAACCCTAATATTCCCCATTAAAAATGTTTTTCTTTCCTAAATGCCTTGTAATTCCACTTTTAAGCTGATTGGGAGGGAGGTGACAGATCATTTTGGAAGTGCCATTCAAATGAGTCAGGCGGGTATATTGAAACATATACTATTCTGCAATGTTTGCTCAGAAGTACGATAAAATAGTCTTCAAATCCATCTGCATAACTGACAAATACAAAGGTTGCATTGGTTGTTGATGACTGCATGGTGTATTCTTAACAAAGTAAATAGAGGACTCATACCATCAAGCTTTAAAATATGAAGCAACATTTCAACAGCGAAAAGGTAATAATGTACCAGTCTCTGTTCTGATAATTGCATCATGTAACAAACTGCTGAAATATTAATAGGCAGGGTCAATCTCAATATTCCATCAAAGCTATTGTTGTGGTGAAACAGTGATTTGAGGCAAGAACAAAAAGACTTGTTCGAACTTGTTTTAACTTGGGTCTACATTAGTTAAGGATGCTAAAGAGATATATTATTTTATTTGCTGAAAATGTACAATAATTAAACATACAAAAGTAGTACTTTGTTGTTTGTTAAAAAAATTAATGAATAAACATAAGAGCAGTTATAATTGTGTTAGTTGGTGAAGCACCGAGATCTGTTATTAAACAGAATTAATGTAATCAATAGCTAGTAACCTTTCCTCTTCTTTTTTTTTTTTTTGGAATTACATATCTATCTGTATCAATAATTTAAAATAAAATTTAATAAATTTAAACTTTTGGTACTTTTCAAAACAGGAAAGATTAATGACATAACTCTTGTCAAGTAGATAAAATAATCTCAAGGTCAAAGTTATGCATTATTTGTGCAAGATGGTGCGCATTGCACAAGTCTGACATCATTACCGTTTCTACTCTTGCTCATTTCAAAAAAACTAAAAAAGAAAAAGATGGCACTTTCCAAAGCATCAACTTGCGAATATGTATTTCCTATATGCATCTGTTAATTTGTGATTTGTAGTTTTAGTACTGAAACCATATCATCTTTAGAAGGTGGTAAGTTAAACTGTGAACTTTAGTCTTTCTTTAATCATCATCAGATTATGTTAAAATTAAAATTAGAAGAACAATATTAAAAATAATCCTGCCAGTAATCTTATAACTAGAAATTCTGGGGCTGATTTTCATCAGTGGAGAGCTTCAAGATTTGTAAGTTTCCTTTCTTTTGATGTGTGCATGCATAATGCATATATAAGCTGTTTATCTCTGCATTAGTTCTCTGATAATAGTAGTCTATGTGTGGTGATTAAAATACTGTATGAAACTATTTACTTCTGAAAACAAACACCATGACTCACCACTACTGCTTTATTATTTCCATTGCCTGGGTTACCATATTGCCATGGTAGACTGACCCCCACTTGACCAATACCAAACAAATGTGGAGCAAAAGGCAAATAATAATAATAAAACCAAATTTATTTAATTATTCCTGATCTGTTTAGTTTATTCCTGTAGATAAACTATTTCAGTTAAGTATCATTTAAAAAAAAATAATCTGAATTTAGTCTGTTTCACCTAAGGTGATGATGATATGGTTTATACAGCATTTACCTATCGCTTAAAGGTTTTTTCAAACAAAAAAATTACCATTTTTAGCTTAAAAGTGCTAGAAAACACAGTTAAGTTCGCATTTTCAAGTTTTAATAAAGATTCATAGCATCCAATTTTATTGTTCTGCTTGATCTACTGCCCCAATCAGTACACTTTCTTTATCAAGCATTCAGGAATGTACCAGAGTCAGAAATACCTGATTTTTTATTTCCTCATGATGTTTGCAGATGTAAGAAATATATTCCACCATCAATAAACTTTACTGAAATTGCTCTATGCCAGTTTTAAAAAAGACATTTTCAGAATTTTATTCTGCGCAAGGCGACATGTTGATTTAAAGACTTTTCAATGGAATGAGGATGATATCTGAGAAAATGCTATGCCTGCTCTTTCTCAAACTAACCTCTTTACACCTTTTGTTTATTCAGGAGTCATGATAATGTCAGCATGCAGACTCTGGGCTTCAACCCAAAGTTCAACCCCTGCTTCTTTTTTTGGTTATCAATATTTGAACTGAATACACTGTCATCAAATACTCTGATAAAATGAACAAGTGAAAATCATGTAAAAACAATGTCATTGCCCCCTGAGATGTCGACACCCTGGCTTTTCCATGTGCCATCATTCACATCACTTAACAGGATGAAGCTTTATCAAGAAATATGGACACCAATCTGAGATAAATACAGTTATGAATGTCTTTGGCAACCAGAAATTTGGCCATACAGCATATTCTATCATACTGTTGTTTCTATTGTGTCTTTAAATGTTTTTGTAATGTAACAAAATGGAATATTTACTAGATCTCAATAATGTACACTATTATCATAAGCATTTTCTGGTGTGAAAACATCTTAACAACATGAAAGAAAGAAAGAAAGAACTGAATCCTCTGTCCTTTAAAATTTAACAAACATGGCTGACTAATTTTCATGGACCATAATAGTATGTAACATTAAAATTAAAAATAATTTGTTTTCTGATGATGCAAAGCTATGTCGTTATAAAAGATGTATTTAATGCAAAATGCTGTTTTAAATCAACATTCAATATCATCAGTAGGTTTGGTGTGATAACTGAAGTTTGGAATTATCAACTTCAGGTCTTCTCATAACATTTTAAATGTTAATTAGCATTAACAACTATTATATCAGAATACATATATCATAAGAAGCAGATTGTTACCTTCTTCCCAATACAAAAATATATAAAAGCTTCAAATGATCAATCATGTAATTAAACAACATGTAGAACCTAGCTAACAGTTACATTTAAAAATCAGAATATTCATATCAAGTCAATGGATTCTGCCATTCCTATTTCAAGACAACAAACAGGTTACTTACAAAAACCCAAAAATGCCATCACAGCCAGAATGTATCGTTTAGGAAGCAGGCAGCCCAACAGCCCTTTATTCGTCTTTTCACCTCCAAACTCCTGACTGTAACTCTGTTTAATGGCTGACCGTTCATCAAAAAATTCATTCAGTTCTTGACTGCTGCCCTCCATTTTAAAAAAAATGAAGTTTTTTTTAAAAAAATTTTACCCCTTCTCTCTCTCTCTGTTGGTTGATGGTGGAACAAACTAGAAAAAACAAAAACAAATCAAAAATACATAAAAATTTATATAAAATTATATTCTCCAACTGTATAAGCACTATAGATAACTATTCAACTTGTGTGGTTTGTTATCAGTTTTGGAAAGTACAACCTGTTTTATTTTTCACATTACTACATTTCCAATCTTACTAGAATGCAATTGAAGATGGTGAATAAACAGTTGAATATTTTCTTTTTACTTAGTGTTGTTATTGTTTGTTTTTTTTTCATTTTATACAAATCTATTAAAGACTAATTTGAAAATAGAAAATATGGGAATACAAGAACAGCTTTTTTGGTAACATTTCAGATATTGCAAACAGAAAGTATAGAATGCTTCAAGCTTTGTGCTGCATCATATAAACACTGCCAATCAAAGGAATACTGAAATCCATTGCAGTTGGAACACAGTTTCAATGTGGATCCCTGTTTCCAAACTAATTATAGGATAGTTAATAAATCTGTTAGCAATGTAGGTTTCAGATTCTTTGGACAATACATTTACTTTACATATGCAGACTCCTAACAAGAAAGCGGCCAGAGGGATAGAAAGAAAAGAAAAAAAATAAGCACATTAGAGATTTTCCAAAATTTATTGCATAAATTAATGCAAAACAATCAATCTCCAATTAAGAATTGAGAAATGCCAGTCTAGTCTGTAAAACATTCCAAGATTTGCCAAGTTAGCTCCCTTAACATTACCAGTGAGAAAAAAGAAAAAAGAGTTTTCTTCATTGTTATTTTAAAAATACCTATCATGTTCACAAGGAAGTAGTTTTACAAAACATACATTGCACTGAAAAACTAAAAAAAATAGATCTGGAAATTCAACCCATTCCCAACTAATGTGACAAACTAAAGATACTGAAATGTTTGCTTATACTGTTTTTTAAAGAAACTTGACATCTGCATATATCACTACTAGTTGAGCTGATTCCAATATTAAACTTATTAACAAATTGTCAACAGCCTGTAAGAATGAGTTATTCTTATATGCATATTTTGGAAAATGCCATGTTTCTTTTCTCTTTTGAAGTGAGAATAGAAAAAAGTAATGATATTAGACATGTGCACAAATTGCCATCTTGTACAAAGTATGCAAAGCCAAATGCCATTTAACGTTATGCACAACTATGAGCGTAAAATCGTTGTTATCTTCTTGACAGAAAAGTTAAGGCATCGCCTACATGTTTTAAAAAAAAAAAAAATTTTTTTAAATTTACTGCATAATGGTGTTGAAGTTATTGATTATGTCACTGCAAAAAAAAAGTTTCTAGCTATTGATTATATTAATTCTTTATTAACAGATCTCAGTGCAGTTTTATTGTTATTTTTATTAGTTTTAAAAATAATAAACTAATTTTATATGCTTAATTAATTGTACATTTTCAGTAAATTAAATAATAGGTTATCTACTTTTGGTAGCCTTAACTAATGTAGACTCAAATTCTAAGAAGTCTTTTGGTTTTGTCTCAAATCACTGTTCCAACATGAGAATGGCTTTGATAGAATATTTAGATTGATCCTGCCTGTTAGTATTTCAGTTTTGTTATATGCAATAGCTATCATAGCAGAAGCTGATATATCAACATTAAATAGAATTCTTTGTTCATTCAAGTATATGCACATCTTAAGCTAAGCACCACCTAAATTTCCTTCATATTCACAAGTGAAATCTTGCAGCAATAAAGTATTTTCACTGTTGAGTCAAATCACAGTCTCTTTGATTATGTTGCTGTATTCTCTCAGTGTTTGGCACATTCTGATTATGTCTGCATGTGGAGTAGCCTTGGAAAAAGAGAGTATGATATCCTGATTGTTATGAGTATAAATTCTGGGTATTGTCTCTAAAATTGGCAAAGTGTTAAAAAATGGTATACAGGTGTCTCCCGGTATTCGCTGGGGTTATGTTCCTAGAGCACCCACGAAGAGTGAAAAACCATGAATATTGGACATGGTCCATAAAAATGCCTATAAATATCAAAATATAACGTAAAATATAAGTAAATATATAATAATAAGTTAATAAAAAATACAACACTCAGAGAAACACTCGAGATAGCTACACGCGGTAAACTGGGATGATGCGGGGCTGTTGGGCTGCATCTGCATAAGACAGCGCCTCATGGGCAGCAGCCAATCAGCAGCAAGGAGAAATGAATAACGTTCTCGGATTGGCTACTTTCAAACCTCCAGCCAATAGCGTTTATTTTATATTGATATTTTGCTGAATTTACATTAATATTTATATTACAAAATTAGTAAATTATATTGTTATTAATAATTTAGCGTTAAAAAGCCTGAAAAATATATATTGCCACGAAAAAAGCCATAAAAAATCGCTGAAGATATTTGCAATTCCGCGAATATGCAGGGGTTTCCAAAAACAATTATTAGTTAGGTTCTAAGGAAAATTCCACAAATAACCGGGGCCACGAATGCCGAACCGCAATTATGCGGGGAGGTCGACTGTATTTATGTAACACAAATCCAAAATGGCTGATAATTAGATAAAATAATCCTGGGCTTTCCTGCAAACAGACAGAGTAACTTTATATGCAACTCTGTCATCAGTAATCTTGTTGCTGAATGCTGCATCCATAACAATGTTGATGATAGAGCAAGTACTGGTTTTCCCCATAAAATGACTCCCTATCAACCAGAATAGGGTCCTGGCAACTCATTGACCTGGTTACCATGCCTAACACCCACTTCATGCAGGGTACAATATCTTCAGGACAATGCATGTGCCCTGATTTTCTTTACTGGCTATAAACCCAGACTTGAACCTGATAGAGGATCTTTAGAATGATTCTAACTTTAAATGTAAAGAAGAATCTTCCTGTTTAGAATATTGTTTAAGTGGCATAGGCTTTGCACAGAGTATACCATACCACAGAAGTTAGAAGTGATACTGATATTAAATGTTACGAGTGAGTTTCCAAAACATTCAACACTTCCATTATAGAATAATGATGCACTTAACACTATGAGCTTCAGATTGATTCTTTATAGTGAGAAATATATTTTAGATTATACAGCAGTTCTGCCAAAATCTGTTTATGGAAAATATGATGATACTTAGCTTAAATGGAGGTGAATGAGTCTCAAAATAAAAGAAGCATTCTTTTTTTTTTAAATTATAGACAAAAACTTTAAAAAAATATTCTAATGTTATTAAAATATTAAAACAAAAGGGCTAAGTCAGAATTTACTTATTCAACTATGAAGGCTGCTAAGTGATTTTTTCTAGAACAATCAACCTTTAACAAGCAATTGTTATTCAGGGTTGTTTTTTTTGTTAAACTTTGTTGTTTTAAACTAAGTGTAAATAAATTTGTCAATAAGTGGGAGAAGGTTTCATAATAGTGAACTTGAAGAACTTTGAAGAGCAGATGCAACTATAAAGCTCTGCTGCACATTGATTTGTTTGTTTAATTTCCTAGGCTTGCTCCACATCCTAGCATCCACACTAGAAATGCCTGGTATTAATCATCACCCAGGGCAACAAGATAAGCAACACTGTGCTGCTGCGAAGCAAATTTTTTCCATCCAATGCAAACTTCTATGGTTAGGTACTGACTGTTTAGCGCCTTTCTTCTCAAGCACAGTGAAGGAATTACACAAATTTATCAACAAATTACTACATTTCAAATGTTCCCTAGTATAGCTAATAAAGTCTATTTAATGTTCCATACAAAGAAAGAAAAAAAAAAAGCAATTATATATAACATTACAATCTGGACCAATATTATCAGATAGGCGTACCAACAAACACGTGGTTATCTACGCACCTTTACTCAGTTAAGCTTTCCAAAAAGCAAGACTTGCAAATGTTTTCCCATTATTTAAACAAATATCTTTTTCTATTTGTAGATAAGTTAGCCTGGTTAATAATTACACTATTATTAATATCTCCAAATCTGATTTTTTACTGATAGTTTTATTCTTTAATTTATTTTCAAAGCATTCTTCCTTAATAAAAAAAAGGGGGGATGCTCACTGTTATTAGTAGCACAACCAGCCAGCCTCATACTGATGCTGCAAGATGCAATTATCCCCGACCTATGCAAGAATTGCATTATTTCAGTTTTCCTTTTAAAATATTGAGAGAGCAAATAGTGGAAAACAGCAGCTCCTACACTATACACAAATTCAAGCATCCAGGTGCACACCTGTAATTTGCAAACATCCATTTTTTTGTAACAAGGGACTATCATTATTAATGTAAAATCAATCTGCCATACTCAGCAAAAAACAAAACAGAAATAAAGGCTCCATCCTCCAACCCAAATCTTAGTACCTTAAAGTATTTGTTAACAATTGGTTTATAAGTTATGATAGAAGGGTACATTAAACAGTAAATTAAAAACCAGATAGAAACTGAAACAGCAGGCTGTGCATTTCCCAAAGACCATAAACCCATGAAGATTCAAATGATAATACCTCATCTCATTATTCCTTTTGGCTGAATGGCCATGTAGCTACTTTAACAAGAGGTTTATTCATTTTTTAAAATAAAAGCTTTAATTCTAATGGGCCAATATCCTAGACATTGTGCCATAAAATGTACGATAAACTGCTGGTTTATTCAATGCAATAGAAAAGGCCATTGAAAGTCATCAATAAACAAACTACCAGAACACGATGGGTAAAAAATTATAAAGAATCCTTAAATTTAAGCGTGCAAATATGAAAGGTTTCATTGGTTGACCTCAAATAACCCCAAGCAAAACTATTTTCTTTCAATAAAAAACAACGAGGAGGCAGGGGGGTGGACATGGTGGAAGCTGGTTGAACACTCACACCTGATTTCTGTTTAATAGATATGTAAATTGATAGTCCATATCCACCCAGGGCTTTAAATAGGTAGAAACTTCAATAAGAAATAAAATATCACTGTCAGAAAATCTTACAATGAGAATTTAACCATGGAGAGAGAGAGAGAGAACAAACAACAAAGAAAGTGGCTGGCCTGTCATGGTCTGTTTTACTTACTTAACAGACTATAGAAAAACAGATGTGTTCACTACAATACTGACTATTCATGCATTCATTTAGCCAAAGCTTATGTTTAAGAATGGAATCTTATAGTGAATGGTTTGGCTACTAAATGTAAATTTAGTTCAATGACCTCTTTAAAAAAAATAACAAAAACAAATGAACTCACCTGAATTTCTTTTCATGCACGTGTTGTTGTTATTTGTACATATTTGAATTAGGCAAAAAACATCTAAGTATACTATTAGATCATTTGCAATTTCATTTTATGAACTGAGACTTAATGACAGAAAAAAGTTCCTCTACTTACCTTCAATCTAATGGTCAGCTACAGGAAAAAAAGCACTGTAGTCTGATCATTGATATACCTATTTCTAAGAAACATTAAGCAATACTGCCTTCTACAATGAACTAAGTAAGTTTATTGACAGGACATAAATTGTCTTATATGCCAATTTTATTATCATTGATTATGAGATCAAATAATTTGTAAAAGGTCATCTTGATTGAACATTTCTGGGCTAGATGGTACCCACACATGATTATTGCTGTCAACTGTGAAAACCTGGACTCAATAGCAAAGCAAAATTTAAATATTCAGGGAAGAGGCCATGGTAGCATCTACATTTTAGTCCATTGCATTGGTGAAGAGTTTGTACCTTATCACTTTTCTGTCATATCCATGATGTGGAGTTAATGTCTATGGTTCATGGGGAACACATACACATTCTTTGCCCCATATGCAGATTTTCAAAATTTGGTTTCCACTCTCTTCTTGGAAGCACATGGTTACCTTAAGACTTCTCTTAAACTAGACAATCATCCAGTTAATATATGGAAGAATATCCACAGCTTTAGAGATTTTCTGCTGGTTTCTGTCAATGTCTACTCTCAACATCCATCACTTTCCATAAACCACCTGTTCATGGCTATATATGGTCTGAGGATTTCTCTGGGTCTATAACTTCCAGTCATGTGCTTAAGTAACTGGAATGATCTATTTGAGTCTTTGAGAATGTCTATTTAACTTACATGAAGTCTCTGTAGAATCTTTACTATGAACAATAAATTTTGTCTAGACATTTTCATTAACACTTAACAATAACCCAAATAACAGCTGCATTTTTAAAGTCTATTTATATTCATTTATTCATAGATTTCTCCCTACTACATCAATGCCACAAATAATCTACTCATTTGAGAAAAGAAATATTAAGGATAATAATTAAAATTTGCAAGGTAATGGAGAAAGCTTTAATATAGTGTCTGAAACTTCTTCGTGCTAATAATTTAAAAAATGCTTCCACAATGGAAGGTGACAAACTAACTGGCTTGAGCAGGTCTTGGATGTTATACTTGTAACAATACAATTTTGTAGTAGTAGCAGAAAATAGATGTTTATATCCATGCTTACTCTATCAGGAGTAAGTAAAGGAAAGGTAAGCAAGTTTTGTCAGCTTAATGCTAATGTGGACCAATATTTGACAGTAAAGATAAAAAAAATTTGCTCCAAGTTAACATCTGCTTATCCATGGTCATAGTTATGTCATGAAATATTGAAATGAGCTTTGCATTTAAATGTATAGTTCCTTGTATCTCATTAACCCCTCCTTTCTGGGGGAAATAACCCCTTCAATTTTTTTTTCCAGTTGATTAAAATAAAGTTATATGTTTATAGATAAGCAAGTCTTCTTTCAAATTGCACAAATGGCCTCAGAAGACCTTGAACCCACAATCTGATGATTGCCTAGCTTTTGATGCAGATTTTCTACCAACATTTCAACCCAGTGCTACCAAGATGCAATGGTGACCATGAAAAAAAACAAAACAAGCATATGCTATGTTATTCAGCTTTAATTCACCTTTTACAGGACTCCCTGGACTGCCATCAACCATTATTTCATGAACAGGTATAAAAGACAATCTTTAATTCAAGGAATGCAAAAAGTACTTATTATTGGTGAAGTCTTTAAAGATGATAAATAAAACCCATATTCACAAAAAACTGGGGTCATTATTTTCTAGTTTTTGCTCACCCTGACTTCAGGGCCCATATTAAAAATAACTTGCTAATTAAACCTGACTTCATTTTTATAAGTTTACAGAAAAAATTAGTATGCTGTTGACTGTAAGACCAGGAAGTATCCTAACCAAAATATCCTTGACTTTACTGAGCAGATTTCTGAACTAGATTATTTGGAGAACACTGGTCAACAAATTAGGGATCTTCAGGCAGAATTCATTGGAAAAACTTTTAGCTTTGTAATCATTGATATTAACAATTACTTAGTGATAATGATGAATCTTGGCATTGTCAGCAATCGGTCATGCCACAGATAAATGATAACTTGAACTTAATTCATAAAGATCTAGCATGAAAAGCTATTTTTGTCAAGGATTGCCTTTTATATCATCACTTAAATAAAACTGGTTAACTCCAGAAGGCTAGCTTTGTTCAAGATTAAGGCTTAATCCATCACCAATAAGAGTTGTTTAAATTTCTAGAAAGGAAATAAATTAATGCAAATTGATTTTATTATTGATCTTTCTGCATTTCCCATTTGAAGTAATTATATTCTCTTATGCAAAATCCTGTAATTAATCAATCATTCCTATTGTTTATAAAAAATGAGTGAAGACTTTAAAAAAACTTTTTAAAAATTAAACAAAATTTAATTTACTCTCATGTAAAGAGAATGCACAGCCTTCCTGTCAGAATAAAATGAGCACCCACAAAAATAATGGAACAACTAATGCTACCTGCAAGGCTACAAATGGCATGCATCATGAGATAATAGAATCGGTAAAATGCTACACAAAGTCACACAGCTGGATGATCAGAATGGTCAGAGGGAGGCAGGTAGTGCAAAGACTCACCAATGGGACAGTGCATAACATTGTTAATTTTTATCAGGCAAATGAAAAAGCAGCTAACAATTATCAACCGGAACAGACATCAATGGCCATACAATGAACCAAAAGAGCCCTTGTTCACTAGGTGAGATCCAATTAATGCACAAGGCTTGCAAACATTACCAATACTGTAAATGTGTCACAACATACAGCTCAATGCTATTTGCATAATTGTGGCTTGGCAAAAAATACTGCTTTTGGAAACCAATGTAAAAGAGCAGATTTTCATAGACCCCAAAAATTATACACAAACCAATTGTATTTTGGTGGTCTGTTCTGTTCTCTCGAGTTCTAGATCCATCAATTCACAAAAAAAATGGACAAATATGGGTGTGAAGAAAGGGCCATCAAGCATTTCAGAGCCTACAGTTTAACATAGTGATCTTAATGTAATAGAGTGGGAAGTAATTTGGGATGCCGGGTAGACTGACCTGGTGTTCATTTCCATTGTTAATGATTATCTCATGCCACTTTTCAGACAAAAGGTTTTGCAGTTCAAAATGCATTTCTGTAGAGAAAGGGACTGCGGGTTCTTCCCTAGGCACTTAGAGGAAGCTTAACAAATCTGATTAAATATTTCTGGAGCTATCTTGATTGCCAACTGCAAAAAATAAGATCACCCCCAACAGTTGTGGCAGATCTGAAGGAAAAATTGACTGAACTTTGGCAACATTTAGACCATGTTATCATGCAAACTCTTATTGCATCCATGCTACAAGATATTAATTTCGTATGACTCTTTAAGTGTATATACGTGCCACAGTAAAAATTACTTATGTCTCAAAAGGAGCTCGTTTTCTTCCGACAGCCTTTGTAAGTCCATAATAACTTTCTGCTCTCATCCATATTTTTCTAACTGACCTTCTATGCTCTTCATTCTGGTTTTGATGATGGGCCCCCTAGAGCAATCTCTCTTTGGGGTCAAATGTGTCAACTGATTTCTTAATGTCACAGTATTTTTGCACAGAGTCGGGTGAGCTAAACACTGGGAAGTCTTCTTAATGCGTGGAATTAGAATCTTTTGTGAATTTGTTACAGTAGCTGTCATTCAATACACACCCTCCAACCTACTGATTTTTGCCTTTAAAAGAATTTTTTTTATAGTTTGCTTTTTTTTAAAAAAAGAAAAAAAGCAACTAACAGGGTCTTTTATTTTTCTGGCAAAAAAATAAAAAAAACATTTTTAGTATGCCACACAATTTTAAAGAAATCTAAAAGCATTTCCTTTAAAGTAATACTTTTTCACCATACCTGCTCGATGTTGCTTATTCAAAATTGCTTTCTCCTTCCAAGACAATACTTTTATACAGCATTCCAAGAACATTACTATGAACTACTGACAACTCTTCAGCCAGTTTGTAGGGAAAAAAGTAATGGAAATAAAATTTTGATTTTTTTTTTTAATTTAAAAAGCCTACACCAGATTTGTTTGTGTGATCAGGAGCTTTAAAGGTTTATTATACGAGGACTTTCTCCCAATGAAACTATCTCTGCGGTTACAATGCAATACAATGCTTGATTAAGTGTGTTTATAAAATTGCCAACATGTAATATTCTAAACAAATGGCATTAAAAAAACACTTGCAAGGGAGGGATGGATACAGTTAATATAATTAATAACTGCTTTGACCATTAAAATAACAATTTTAAATTGTTAAGACAAAACAAAAAAAAAATTAACAAAATATTATACAATAACAAAGAATGAACTGCCGTGACAACACCCTAGTGGTACACAAATCTTTTTTTGTTATTCAAGGCTGACATTTCCTAGTAAATCTACTTAATAATTAACATTTTTGTCCATCACCAAGTTTACTTAAAAGTATTCTGTGAATTTTCACATATTAATTCCAGGATGTAATTTAGTATGTAAATAATACTGCATGCTTTGAAATATGTTGGATAATGAGGAAATTTCTATTTAAAATTTCAGACAACCCACCGTATATTATCTGGATTGATATTGTAAGTCATTTGATGTAGGTATAGTTTTTTTGTTGTTGTTATTGCAATGCTTTCAACTAGCATCAAACAACAGATATTTGAGAATGTTTTATTTAAAAACAGGACAAATCTACTTCAAATGATACTTTTATGATTGATGCTAACTGATTTAGTTTCAATTACATTATAAACTACTTACTGGACATGATAAAGCCAGTCTTTATTACCCATTTATTCAACTTTTCAGAATCGTAGTTTCTAAAAAATTTTAATGCTAAAGGTCTACATGTTAAAAGAGTATACAGTATGCATAGCACAAACTCTAACTGTCATCACTAAGGTATGGAAATTTAGTCAAAGATCAACTGATCAAACCGAACCAATCAGTTTCTTTTTTTTACTATAAATTTGTAGAAAAGATTGAGCTAGGAATTCATCATCAAATCTTTTTTGTATGCTCTCAGATTTTGTTTGCTCAAATGTTTGGAATACTAAAATCAAATTAGATTGAGAAATGTTATAGACATTAATAAATTGCATTGTATTTTCTACAACTTAAAGTTTAACACAGATTTACTACAGGTTAATATGTTGAGTGATTAAAAGTATTAGATTTATCAAGATTAGAATTCTGATGTTTTAGAGAAGGCCTAATAGATATTTTCAAAATAATTAGGGGGGTTTAATAAAGCGGACAGGGTCAGCTTAGATTCTGGAGCAAATAAACACAAGATTTTTTTTTAAAAAAGTAATGGGTGTTAATGAACCTAATAAATTTACTGTCAAGTGTAGTTACTAATGATACGGCAAAATCAATTTGGAAATCTTGCTGATCCCCACGAGTCCTGTGCTGTTAGACCAAACCAAAATGTCATGAAAACATCATTCTTGAATACTGCTGCTACAGACAGACCATGTTCAGGTGGCTAACCATTATCCACAAGGCAAGCATGTTGCACACATGCTAACAGAGTTTCTTGTCTTAGCAACGTTGTTAACCCTTCCACCCTCCTCAACAGCTATCCCGGATTCGAACCTGGGTCCACAGTAAAGAATGACAGCTTCAGATAACAGCCTTTATTTAAACGAGAAATGGGGGGGGGGTTCTCACCGGAGAATTTAGGCGGAAGATGAAGGTAGCATATGGCACATCCCGGAGCGACTGGCGCCCTGTCAGCACGTAACATAAAAGAAAAAAAAAAAACTTTTCACTTTCGGAGGAGAAGAACAATGGCAACAAACAAACAACAATACAAACAACAACAACAACAACAACGCGCCCCGCCCCCCCTCCTCCAATCAATCAATCGACTTGATGACACAGATTAAAAACCAGCGTAAGTCTTGTCACTCACCTGGGGTATGCCGTTACATCCGTGCCGACACGAAGCGGGAAGCGGTTCCTTCCATGGGTACCCACTTCTCTGACCCAGCCGAATTATAATCTATTCACACCAGAGTTCACCATTTCCGTCGCACCGTGGCACATTAGGAGGAGGAGAGGGGGGGGTGGCCATGACGTCACGGCCAGACGCTCACGGCGGGCATGCGCGTCGCGTCCCTGCAGCAGGCTTGTGTCCGCCTCACCTGTTGGCCGAGCAGCGGTTGGGCGAAGTCCGGAATTTCCACGGTGCCAGCCGCCGACCGTCGGCTCCCGCACTCTCCGCTGCAGGCCCGGCCCTGTCCGACAGCCGGTCCCGGGCGAAATATCGGGCTCGGAGGGCGCCCGAGCCGCTGCCCGGATCGGAACCCCCGGTAATATTCCGACCAATGAAACGGGGTTTTACAACGCCGGTGCTCATTATAATTCCGCCCGATGACGTCTGGTCGACATATTAGCTAGAAGCGGTAAGATTACCCGGGCGAGCGACGAACGACCCTTCCGTTCGCCAGAACTTTCGCTTTTAACTCCCCCCGAAAGATGGTCAGGATGGGGCCGACGGTTTGGCCGCAGCTGGCTTTAATAATAGCCGTCGTCGGTCTACAGGTGAGTTTTCTTTGTCCTTTACTTCTCCCCCTCCTCCTCCTCCCCGGGATCGCTTTTATTATAAAGCCGGAGACAAGGTCGAATAAATGTCGGCGCAGGAGGCTGGCTGGCTGGCGTTCGCCGTCTCCTTCCCCCCACCCCCGCCTGGACGGCCGAAAATCGCTGAATATCCCTCTTCATCGCCAGCCGAGTATGATGACGATGGTCGTCCGGTGGAGACTGGCTTCTGCTTTCGTCTCTCTCCCCTTTTGTCTTTCCCCGATCGCAGTCAAGAAAATGGCCTCCCTCCTCCTCCTCCTCCTCCTCCAGTCATCCGTCAGTATCACCGATAGCGAGCCAAGTATAGAAAATCGGAAATATATTTTAAAAAAAATAATAATAATAATAATAATTTTTTTCTTAAGAGAACTGATGGAGGAGATACGCGGCCGTGCTGCATCCCTGTCGATGTTCAAGTGATATCTCGTTAGGGAAATAATTAATTGGCAGTCCATCCGACTCTCTCTCTGTGTGTAACAACAACAACAAAAAATAATAATAATAATAATCAATTCAGCTTTGTCCTAATCGCATTTCATGTGAGGTAGATCTGTCTGTCTGTCTGTGTGTGTACACATCGTTACCTCACCGTAAATATTAATAATATTACTATTAGGTAGGAAATTATACATTAGAGGTTATCGTTGGAGAGGAGTCCGTCTCTCTCTCGGGCTGCATGGCTTCTCCTAGGTGTGTGTGTGTGTGTCCGTCTCTGAGAGACAGACAACTAACCGCTTGTCCTTTCTTCTTTTTTATTTTATTTTGTCCCAGTCAGAGAGATTCTGGAGATAAGAATAAGTCGGGCAGTTCCTCCTCCCCCCCCCCCGACTGACATCGATCAGGCGCCCGCATAATTTACTTACGTACATATTTAGTGGTCCCCTAAGTTCCTCTGGTCATATCTCAAATTGATTACAAGTTTATTATAATTGAGTTGCCTTAACGAATTTCCTTTCGCTGCTGCTTCACCCCCCCACCACCATTGTTACTTTTCCCTTAATGTATTAAAATTAACAATAATCGATTTTGTAACCATTTAGTTATCTTTCAGTATTAATAAAGCCTCATTGATTTTTATTTTGGTCATTAACCCTTGTAATGTGAGAAACCACCTATGCTGTCAAGCAATGCATATCATTACTGGCTTGGTACTGGTAAAGTCTAATATATATATATATATATATTAATTACGTATATTTAACTTTCTTTGTAAACTGAAAAAACGAAACATTAAAAAGTACCCCCCACCCCCAAGGTTGTGTGTGGATTTAGGGGTTTGCCATGTCCCAATCAAGAGGGACAAAATGCTCTTTTCTGGAAATTCTTAATATTTATATCCTTTTGATGTGACATTTTGCATCTGATAATCTAAATATTTCTTTCAGTTTTTCAATGAATATTATCATCTTTTCTGTAGGATCGGATGCTAGTAGCTCCTGTTGAATTACGGTATTCCAGAACACTAATTAACTGCTCTTGCACCATGTTTCTTTCACTGCGATGAAGTGACTACTATAAACCACCTCTCCCCTTTATAAAATGTAGTATTTTAAAAATAATAAAATTTGTTCATATTAAATTTTAATAATTTATGAATCATCCAGTCTTGCATTTTACAAAAACTTTAAAAAGTCTTCAAAAAAAAGAAAAAAAAAGGTGTTACTTACAGAATAAAATGCATACTTTGATTTACTGTGCACGAGTCTAAATTTTCTTTCTCATTTTATCTCCCACAAGAGTGCATATCAATGAAGTGAAAAATCAAGAAACACTTTTCATAAATTATTATATTTGGTTTTAATAAATAATGATTTTATTTTATATGGGAAATTTTTTACTAGTTATGTCTTAATGCATATGGCATATCTTCAGGCAATAAATGTAAAATCTCAGCAGTAAGTTATTACTAATGTGTAAGGGGTTCTTCATGTTTTATATTTAAACATTTACGACTATTAAATTCTAAAAATATGGGCACTTTCTTACTCAGGCAGCTTAAAAAGCATAACAATGTTTGTTTTAACTACTGAAAAATAAGATGCCTTTTTGGTTATCCTTAAGTTTTACCTGAAACCATAATTGCAGAGATGCTAGTAACATATGCCATTCATTGCTTATCGTGTAACTACATTTCTGAAGACTTTATAAATGGGTGAAAGTACACGCAAGCCTTGCTTGCATATTTTTATTTTAATAACAGCATGTGCTCTACAGAACTGCAAGGTAACTTTAGTCATAAATAAATGGCTAACCTGCATATTGTATAGAGTAGTGCTCAAATGGAGTGAGCTTGAAATTAATCTACACTTAATTCAGTCAATCTTGAAACGTTTTGTTTGATTTTAACTTTTGAACATTTGAAAGTTATAATCAACTGCTAATTAGGGAATCTATACAATGAGTTGTTGCTTTTGCACTGATATTCATCTTTTGTTTGTAAGTTGTTTTAGTTATGGGAAGTATTTCTATTAAACTAAATTTTTAACTATAATCGTATTTAAAATATCATTTTTATTTGTGCATACAATATACTTAATAGTAATGTTAAGTAATTTGTTAAAATCCATGATTGAAAAAAAAAAGTTGTTTACTACTTGACAAGTGTCTCTTAAACCTTTTTGATGTAGATTTTTGATGAATTATTTTAAAAGAAGTTGTACCTTTTGAATGTTTTTTTTTTTTTTCATGTAGAACATCATTTTTATGCTTAAATGGGTCCCTTGGTCACATTTTGACCAATGAATGGGTGAGCAACAGGTTGTTTCAATGTAAAACTAAAGCAAATTGAAATAATTACACTTTCAGAATTGTTCCAAAGATTTGAAATAAAAAATCTTTATTTTACAAAAGAATAAATTGTGCTGATGTAGGACTACTGCAACAGTGAGATAACTTTACAATATAAATTTCCTAATTTGAGAGCACATTCCAGATTTAGCTTTTTATATATAAATAATTAGTCTTAGTTGAGTGATCTAATTTTAGATTATCTGGCTTGAAATGTAGTATTTTATAAAATATTAGCAATTAGTGAATTTTGCACCCATATAAACATCTAACGTGTATGGTTTATTATGGAAAAAAGCTTAAGAATTTTAATCATCTCTAGGCATTTGTTCTCTGAAGTAGGATGTGGAAGAAAATTGTGGAAGTTTTAATTGCATTTATTTAATTAGACTCTTCAGTAAAAACTGAAGACTCAAAAAATGTTTCTTTGATTAACACTGGATGGAAGGTCTGCGACTTCAAATGTGTACTGCCATTTGTGATCATCATGCACATAAATACAAAAGGTTTGGTGTTGTCCTTCCCATAAAAAGGAATTTTCTTTTAATGTAATCTCTCAAAATTGAGTTGAGCAGTTTAAATACATGCACGCGTGCATTCTTTTTATCATTTCTAAATAGAAAACTTAGATATTAAGTTTGTTTACTTGAAGTGCTGAGCAACTTTGCTGCAGTAGGAGACTAGTTATGATATATATAGCTGAAAGACTTGGAGTGGAGGGTGACATTTGAACAAATTTGAAACCAAGGTTTTCAATTGTTTCTTTGTATATCCAAGAAAGTAGTCTGGTCATGTTTATAGCTATGTGGCTTAGTATTTCAAGCTCATGGTTGTTGTAACTAAAATTTTTGTGCAGGCTTCCAAACATCAGATATGATTAACCATCTTAAGTGTTCACGCTCTGATGTTAATTTAATACTTAATTTTCAGTCTATAAAATTAGTGACATCTGAAAATGGCTTCTAGTTTAAGAGTCTCTAGCACTCATGATAGTTATTAACTAACCACAGATTCAGTTTTAAATGATTCTAGCTAGGGTTGGCCACTTTAACTGAGTGTTGTTATCTTATGTAGTTCTTAATGATATGTACTGTAACTTTGTTTTCTTCCTACCATGGAAACTAATTGACCTAACAAAGGATATTTACTTTGGCAGGACTACTTGGGGAGTAGACCTTTGTTGAACAATTTTGATAGCCTTTATAGATTACATTTTCTTTTTCCAGCCATTTTTATATTTTTAATTTATCTGTATTGGGGTTTTTTTTTTTTTAAAATTCTGTTTGGCAACTTAACTGGTTGGATCACCAGAGTTTGAGGGCATTGATAACAGCCCATTAAATGAAAGGGTAATTGGTGGGGGGGGGATCTGGTTCTTAGGCTGATATTTAAATTTTTGCTTGCAGCTAAAAAAGACGTGGGATTGTAATACTTCCAAAACTTAAAACAGATTGCTATTTGTGGAAATGTTCAGCCATGGCTGAGCAAAAGCTGTTTCTCAAATTACCCCAGTCTGGTCTGGTCTGGGTGTTCTCCTTTTTTGTCTTGGATGACCCAGGGGTTTAGGAATACAATATACAGTAATGTCTGGAATGTTTTGGGAGGGAGACTGACTAAATGAACTGTAACAAGGTGAATAATAACTGCAGTCTATTATCGTTTTAATTTAAAAGCTATGTTCAGAAGATTTGATTGTAATTTATCATAAAATGTAGATAATTTTGCCAATTTATAGTTACCAGCGGTATTGTATTTCTCTTGTCGTGCAGACTTATTGGATGTAAGCCATGCCAGCTTTGTTGGAGGTGGAAACCATGCTGTGAGCTATAAGGAATAAAATTGGGTTACTAACTTGAACTAAGTTTTTAAAACAATCTAACAAATAAGGGAAATTATTTTCTGCAGTATATCCTTGCGAAAAAAAGTTTTTAAACAGTGATACTTTAACAATTAGCCTTATAAAGTTGTTCTGGACACGTGAGCAACCTAAGAGGAGGGAAAGTAGCCCTAGATGGGGATTTCTGTGCTCTATTTACTAACAATTCATTCCCTTTATAATTAAGAGAATGCGTGTGAGCGAACTAAAAAATCTCTAGCCCCCTGACAGTTAAATCAGTTCTGTGAGCGTGCTGACAAATAGCTAAACAAACTATTATAACAGATCGATAAAAAAGGAAAATAGTTGACAGATTTTAACCCATCATATGGAATCATAGTTCACTAGACCATAATGCCTTATCTAAACACTAAAGTCTTAAAGGAGATGTTTAAAAACAGTAGGTTTTTAATACTTGTTTCTAATCTTTGTTGATCTAAAAACTCCGAAGTTTTTCCATGTTCTGTATACTTTTAATTGTGATAACCACAAATTCCATAAATTTCTGAATTATTTCTGTACTTAATAATAATACAATAAAAAATAAGTTATAGATGATTAAGCAAGCATGTGAAAGTGAGAGATTGTGAAGTCTTGGGGGAGGTGGATAAAATATATTTTAAATTTGGAAAACTGCTTTGTCAAAACTTATAAATTTTCAATTTCTTTTGAATAATGTTTTCCATATACATCTATTGTTCTGGTGATTTTAGGTTTGCTATTTTCGGCTTTTGTTGGATGTACAATACAGAAAGTTCTGTATCAGAGCACGTGGACATTTCTAAAATTCGTAACTGGATGAGTGATCATATGATATTTAGTTTGGAATTTTGGAAAGAAATGTTTAATAAATTTAATATTATAAATTTAGTAATTATTTGGCATTTTGTTTGCATCATTTTTCCAAGTGTTTGTTTTAGATTTAAATCTATTCATACAGTAGTAATATCCTGTATATACCTGTATTTGTTTGGTTATTTTTTTATAGCAGATTTTAACTTCATTTTCTTTTCTTTTCTTTTTTTTTTTTTTTTTTGTCATTTTGTATTTAGGCTGTAACATCAGTCATAGAAATAAATGCCCAGAAATTTGAGCCAATGGTGGCCTTTGTATGTAACAAGCCTGCAATGCACAAAGTTGTAAATGGGTGGAAAAGAGATGATGATGTGAACAACAGCTGTATCCAAGATTCTGAAAAAATTTTGGCTTATTGTAAAAAGGTAAGATTTGTTTTTAATTAGTTTATAATTGCTGAAAGTAAAAGGATAGTTTAAAAATCAACTAAAAGGAAGCCTTCGCTCCTGTGTAGTCGTGCCAACCTAAGAAAGCGATTCCTTAATATTAACTTCACCAATCCTTATCATAAGAGGACCAGAGATAGTTGTGACATGTTAGCCCATTCCTGAAAAATGAGACACTGGAACTTAAGGTTCTCTTGGCTGTACTGGTCTGGTGAAGATTTCTTAGTGGAATCTCTGCATGCTGGTTTTATTCCCGAACATAGCTTTATGTACAAATTATGGTCTGATTGCATGAGCATATTGAGATTGGACATTATCTTACGTATGAAGAGAGAACTCAAATGAATCATGATCTCTTGATGGGACAAAGCCCCTCTAACAGTATCTAAAGGTCTGAAAACTGTCTCACTTGACAGTGACATACTGTACTTTTCAGCCACTCCCGATAGCAGTGTCTTGCTGGAATAAACTGTCAGTGGTCAAGGAAAAAAAATGTGCCATCAGTGAGAAAGTATAAAATTTAAATCTTAATTTGTCAGTAGATGCAAAATGGCAATAATTCATGTCAACCATGTTGCAGTGTGGAAATTGCTTCTCTTCAGGTTTTTGCAGATTGGGCAGAAAATGTGTAGCCATTTATCAGTGCATGGCAGGTCTAGTTGTAAACTGCCAGATGCAACCTGATCCTAATGCCATGCAATCAATATTAAGCAATGTAGTTTATGCAGACTTGTATTGCATTCTTAGTTATCTGGTTGTATACTATCCATCCAAAGAATTCATTGCAGGTAAGTTTATCTGATAGATTAGCACAGAGCTAGTAACATTCAAAGATACAATAAATTCCCCTGGACGTATTGGCATTCATTTAACCCTTTGGAGTTGACACTTGGAAGTTTCTCAGATTCTAGCTATAAAGACGGACTGCTATTGTTGATTTACCAGGATGTTGCTTTATTGAAAGGTCATTGTTGATTAGTACGCACTATTTATAGGGAGAAATTCAGCAAAGCTCTTTTGTAGAGCCAACATCTGTCTTCTTTTTTCGCTTACTTTTTTGGCCAATAAAGTTTGGGGGTGACAATCATCAGTTCTGTTTGAATAATTGATTGGTCTACTCTTGTAGTATTCAAAGAACCACCTGCTTATGAATCTATGAAACAGGTATTGTAGCCAGTTGTAGCTTATATTTCTGCTTTTGATATATAATTCAAGCAAGATGCTTCATTACAAGTGCAATAAAAACAATCAGCTAAGTAAAGTTAAGTCATTTTTACTATATATGGTCACAGATTGGGTATTTCTGACAATTCTTTTACTTTGTTTCAGCTGTATCCAACTCATGATATAAAAAATGTAGTGGAGTCTTCTCACAAGGTGACCATTCCAAACTGGTGTGGTTTTGGTGTTGAACATTGTCACAAGCATGGAAATCACACAGTCAGGCCATTCAGATGTCTAGGTATGTGGATGAAATAGTAATCAGTGTTAAAATTCACAATCATGAGTTTCTAAATTCACTTCATTTAGGAAACTGATATGTATTTTTACAAATGTTTACATTTTTCCCACAACCCTGAAAATGTTAGTTTCTTGTGATGGTAGATTTTTTTTTTTATTTTTTTTTTGGTTCATATTTCTAGTTTTAATCAGAAATTTTTTATTATAATACAGTGGAATCACAACCTCAACGAGCTTGTTGCCAAGGTGTGTGCATGCGGTTTACTTGCAAAATGTTTACAAAAGTAAATTTAAAGTTTTAATATTTTTAATATGTAGTGATATTCACAAGTTTGCTTAATATTCAGTGTATTATGAGGAAGTTCAGGCACATGTAATTAAAGTATAATTTTAAATACTCTAAATGTTCATCACCACTTCTGTAATATTGTTAGATATGAGCTTAGAATGCATAAACATATCTTTCCTCCTCCTCGATAACTGGTTCAGTTACTATTTTTAGATTCTCTATTAAATCAGTTGCATCCAGTTATTTTTTCTGAAACTATATAAATTTTTATTTTAATTTATTACTATATCACCTGTTACTTTTTTGATATAATAAATTGTATAGTTAAATTTTTTTCTTCTTCCAGTTGGTCCATTCCAGAGTGAAGCTCTTCTTGTACCAGATCACTGTATTTTTGACCATTATCATGATCAGAGAATCTCTGAAGACTTTCAGGCATGGAACAAAACAGCAATGAAAAAGTGTGCATCACGGTCAATGGTCACACAGAGCTTTGCTATGCTGTGGCCATGCAAAACCCCTGGTCATTTTAGTGGTGTAGAATTTGTTTGCTGTCCTAAGGAAGGTAGGTTCTAGTTAAATAAAACTTTATTTGCTGCCCTCTAAATTAAAAGAAAAATGTGTTAATTGATTTAAATCGTGCTTTTTTTATTTTTAAATATTTTTAAAATAAATTAAAAATTGAATCATGCTTTCAGATTTATTCCTTTAGGTTTTTCTGGTGATTTAGTAACAGATTTGATGATTTTTTGAAAATTTAGATTCTGCCAAGCACCTAGCAGTTCCCCCACAACCACCCTCTGTTCCAGAAACCACCCAGGAAAGCCTTGATGACTACTCTGCCTACCTTAAAGGTGACAAATATCTTGATAGATACAACAACGAACATCAACGGTTCAAGTTGGCAGAAAAGGCCATGCAAAAACGGCAACATGAGAGAGACAGCCAGGTAAAAGAAAAGAAAATTTCAATTGCATACCTTAATTATTTTTTTTTAAACATGAATTTACCTCAGCTCCAAGACCATTTCGTAACTTCTGTAGATGGTTCTGATATCACTCTGGTGAAAGGTCATTCTTTGATAGTCAAAATGTAACAATATTAGCACACTAGTAAGATGACAAAATTCAGAGTTCATCTTGAGTGCTGAATCATTAGCCACCTTAACTCTTTCCTTTCCAAAGTCATCAATCTCCAGTCAATAATCACATCTCACTGATTGCCAAAGCCAGAGATTGTCATTGTAATGTAGTCTTGTGACACTAGATAGATGGCTGGTCAGTAGCGCTGGATATCATCAGTTTAAGCATTGGTGAATGCCCTTGTGAGGGATTCCAAATCATGTCAATGGAGAAGAAGTGAATGTATTAGTGGGAATGACAAAAAAAAATTGACAAGGAAAGGGTTATGTTATGGTATTGGTGTAATTGCTCCTTTTCCCATTCTACTACCTCAGCCGATGAAATTCGTCTTCCATTTAGAATTGAAGTTTCTGGTTGTTTCTCCAGCTTTTTTTCCTTCACTTTCTGTTTTTAGGGGTGGTTATAACCCTATAAATACTTCCATGTTTTAATTTTAAATTACTGAAAAAATATATATACAAAATAACCTGCTCTGTTGAATGAAAATACCAATTGTTCATGGGTGAAAAATGCTTTAGATGAAATTTTGATATTGAATTTAAAGAGAATTTTCTGTTGGTAAGTAAATGGTAGTATTAATTTGCTATATAAATACTAATCAGTTATTATTTAAAAAAAAAAAAAAAACTGAAGGTACCACCCAAGCTCTTACACTCTAAATTGAAGGGTTCTCAGTTAAATTTTTTTGGAATCTAAGCCCTTTGATGATAACCTGTTGTTTATTTGTACTACTTCAAAGGAATAGCATTGATTTGGGGGAGGAAAAAAAAACTTTTGCTGCAAATTACATGTTTCAGTTATAACAATTAAAAATGGTTAAGTAAACTTTTTAAACAAATGATGACTAAAGGATGTGTACAAGCTTATCCAAACTGGTTAGTTTTTTGTATGCAGTAGCCATCTTTGATTATTCTAGTGGATGACTGGGGATGCTTTGAGAATGTAATTTTTATTAATTAATGATTTTATCAGTTGAACAAAAAGACTAAATTGTGTACTGCTATTTGATAGACATCCATTTTAAATATCACTAACTCGTGAATTTTCAAGGCAGTATTACTAATTGTTTACTGGTTTTTATTATATAGTATAGTTTGGCAGGTACCAGATAGCATAGGTGCCAGTTTGTTCACAATAACAATAACTTGCCTATAATAGTAATGTATAGTAAAACGAAAATTACTGTGTAGCAAATGGTGGTCTGTCTTATGTACAGTACCAGTAGGACTAAACAGCATAGCTGTACTGTTGTGTTAATGTTAACAAAACTTTCTTTCCATTCCATGGCTAGTTAAAGGAATATTTATTCGTTGATGACATAAAATAATTCAAAGAAATGAATGTTTATTTGAAAAATAAGTAATATAAAATGGTTTCACAGAGCATTAAATATCCAAGCGTGGGTAAGGTGACTGGCTCAGTTTGGTGCCAGATCAGAGTTTGGCGGATTAGAGGAATCTTACTGTAATTGACATCTTGGTAAGTGTAGCTCACTCAAAATAAAAAGCACATTTAAAAAAAAAAAAATTTTTCTTTCTCTGAAGAATTAGGATTTTGAAGTCTGAATTAGTATGTCTTTCACTTTAATTAAAAATTTTATTTGTGAATTCTTATCTGCAATTAGCTCTCAATGTACACATTTCTGCTGGAAGTGATTGGCTGCTTTTTTAAAAAAATTCTTTAGATGATGAAGGAATGGAGGCGAGCTCGTGACAGAGTCAGAGAGATGAAGAAATCTGATCCAAAGCAGGCCATGGAACTTAACAATGAACTGACGGAGGTATGACTGACTACATTTCTCTGCTCTCTCATGCTCATTAATGGTCTAATAAATGGTTGTGCTCTTACTGGTTAATTACAATTTTTAGCTGAGAAAATAAGTTGCATCACAACTACTCAACCTTTACCTCAGATATAGCTCTTAAGATGGTGTTTTTATTAATACTTAAGTTTTATGTTAACTTTTGAATAGGATTTATTAAGTGGATGCAATGCTTCAGGTAAAAAATCTTACCTTTTATTTTCTTGCAGTCACAAAAATGTGCTAATGTATTTAAAATTTAAATATTTGCTCTTGTTTCAACAGGCAGTACTTGACATTTAACAAACATCTGAGATGTGTTAGCTATGATATAATAACTATGGCTGAAATAAACTTAACATCAGCGACAACCCTTCTTACCATCCATGTCTAAGAATGACTTTACATTAGGGTTTCTGCAAGTCTGTTATGCGCATACTCTGACTTGATGAATGGGATATTTTTCCTTCCTTGTTGCAAGGCTGTGGCAACCTGTTGACAGGTCTGTGGTACACCTTTGCATTGAAGATTACATCTTTGCTGTTTAGACATGCTCAATAAGGTTTCACTCTGCTTGAGTGGCATTGTTCCAGTTTTAAAGCTTGTCAGCCCTACTGTATGGGAACAAGCATTGTCCTGGAATGTTATGGAAGATTAATAAATGTAGAATATTGCTTGCATGTAGCAGAGCTGTTTAGATTTTTATTCAGAACCACTAGACATTACAAAAATTAATATTTGCAACACCCCTTACTAGGATGCTGCCAAGTACTGTTTTGTGCAAACTGACCATATGGATGACTGTAAATTGCTCTACTATCACCAAATAACACTGCCTTGTCTATTCAATCCTGTTGCACAGCTGTCTACACTGAAAATGAACAGTCATCTGATGATGATGATGATTGATGCTTTGGTACATCTCATTTTCCTTCAGTTTTTTACCTACTCACTGCTAAATAGTGGTGCATTAGTCTTTGATGTGGTACTAGGTGACTCACAGTAAACATAGGTCATAGTTTGTCTTTTGAATAAGTTCTTCATCCAATATGTGTACCTAAGGCATGGTTTTATATTTTCCTGTTACCTTTATGGCATCTTGACAATTTGTGGGTGGAGCTTTGAAACAACATTTTATAAGTAATTGTTATCACTTATCAAAAATCTGTAGTTCTTGGCAAAAGCTTGATGCACAAAAAGAAAAATGTAAGAAGAAAATTATGGTGCTCTTTGCGTGTCTTATGACATAATCAAATCTGGCTGAACTTATGTAAAATGTGACACCCAACTTTTTAAAATTACCTATTCAAAAAAAAAAGTGTCTTTACATACATGATATGCTCAATTTAGCAGCATGAGATAGATGATAGTAGTGGGTTTCTCTTCCAAATGGCTGTTTCTTAAGATGTCCTGGGGAGGCTGGCTTGATCCAGAATAGTAGTACAATGCAACCACAACTGCAGCATGGACAAAGGCCTGGAACCTTTACGGGGTGTCCTGCGAGGAGCCGTCCGTGGCTTGTGAATCTGGTCAAATACACCCAGTGTGCGCTTTTGGGAGGCACACACCCTTTTTGATGATCTCACTCGCTTCCAATGTGGACAGTACACACAGCTCCATTGATGACAACACCTGATCAAAAGGTTGGAGACACCCATCTGTCGACTGTGAGGAAGAGGAGGAATCATCGGAACACCTGGCTGGCTTCGCTGTCCAACCTTTGCAGCTGACCGTCAATGCCTGGATATGGGACATGAGGTGGATGAGCTTGTATGCCTCCTGAGCGCATTGCTAGCGCTGCTGAGGATCATCCTCAGGTGTCTGCGGTGACACAACAACAACCACAACTGCAAAGGCTTTTTGAGATTAAGAGAAATAAATATTTCAATTTCATAATATCTGATGATAATAGAGGATGTAGAATACATTTTTGTTAATATTTACTATTTATCTAGGAAATTCTTTTTTAAAAAAAGATTCTTTAAAAAAGCC
The DNA here is from genome assembly GCA_018389105.1 of Nautilus pompilius. NCBI lineage: Eukaryota > Metazoa > Mollusca > Cephalopoda > Nautilida > Nautilidae > Nautilus > Nautilus pompilius. The sequence continues at coordinate 218,069 of JACATO010001898.1, forward strand.
TGCAGGTGTAAAATTTATTCCTATTGGATAGAAATATAATTTTTATTACTGACTTTTTAAAATCCATAAAATATGATAGCTCACACATTGTCTTGTAGCGCTACAAAAAGATTTATCAAGCCTATGAAGAGGAGGGTATTGCTGAGAAAAAGCAGCTGGATGCTTTACATCAGCAACAGGTTCAAAAGCAACTGAATGAAAGGAAGCGGATTGTGATGGAAAAACTGCTGGATGCTCTTGTCAGGCCACCCAAGGTAAGCAAGCTGACAGTTTTCATTTAGTGTACACTTTCAACTAACTGATGATATCATGACACTCAATTTGTATTTAGTTCCATATCTTTTCTAGTAGCAGCAGCATCTGGACCTCGTTTACAAGTAAAAGATTTTTTTTTTTTTTCCCTCCAAGATTTACAAAGTCAAGAAGTTTGCACAGCGTTATATCCGCATTGAAGAAAAAGATCGCCTTCACACAATCAACCACTTCCAGCATGTGCGAGACACTGACCCAGAAGAAGCCAAGAATATTCGAAGTCGTGTAATTGAGCATCTAAATCGTACAGAAAAACGTATCAACAGCTTTCTGGAAAGGCTAAAGCAAAACAAAGACGTGGCCAGGGAAGTGCTTCCTGAAATCGGTTAGTACATCCTAATGTAACTTGATAAATGATCCTACTCCTGACCATGGCTGTTGTAGTAGCATCCAATTTCAAAAACAATTCCTCATAAGTAATAGTGTATTATACCATACTCAGCGATAATATGGGGTATTGGGTTCACTACTGAAACATCTTAAATGATGTCAGTGTTCGAATCATCTGACCATGTTGAGTACCTTCAGATAGTGGCACTTTTCATTGCAGTAAATTACTATGAATGCAAAATTTGGCTTTATCAAATCATAGCCAGTAGAGGTCACATTGATTGCATTTATTTTTAATTTTGCAACTGCATGATAAATCAGACTGAATTTAAAACTGAAATATTTAAGTTAAAAGGGGGAACAAAACCAAGGCTAGTTCCCTTTAGGCACTTTGTATTTTGTGAGCCTTGAAATTCTGTTTAATCTTAGTTGGTATTGCAGTAAACGTTTACAACATTACCAAAAACTGTTGGCAAAAGTTTGCAATAGCAAATCATTTAGTGGCAAAAATGAGGATCAATAGTTATTCACTACCATGGCTTTATTTTTTTTAACATTTGATTTATTAGTTAATGGTATTCAAACTAACTAAATTTCATTACTTGAATTCTCACTGTGACAGGAAAGAGGGGTTTGTGGAACTAGTTGGACTTGTATTCCCAAAATTACATAAATTTTTTAGTTTTATTTTATAATATTCATAGAATCCCTATAACATGAATTGCATATTTGTTAACTTGCAGAAATTGTTTTTTAAAAAATCATGAAACACTTTCTTTTCATTAAGTAAAATGAATCCTTGGTGGCTACCATTTTGCCATCAGTTAACGTATTTGTCTCACAAATAAAAATTGATTTATGAAAAGTTTTCTGAGGTGTCAAACTTAGTTGTTGGTGTGCGTTAGTGCTGCTATTTAATAGATTGTTATTTGTACTGTGTTTCTTCTCTCTTCAGAACAATATCTGGCAGGATATCATAGCATAAACACAAGCTCTATTTATGATGTAATTGAACCTGTGTCTGGACCTAACCCTGAGGTTAAACAGCAGCAACAGATTTCTCTGTCACAATCAGATGAAAATGATGGTTAGAATTTTTTTTTTTTTTGCTTCATCTTTTGTTATAAAATCCATATTGGAACATGTCTTTCAACTGGAAGAATCGATTGCTTGTTTGTAAACTGTCTGTTTACTAATATTACAACTTCACTGCTTTACATAGCCAGATTGACCAACCAGCCGTACACAGTTGAAAACACCACAAGCATTGATTTGATACTTCAAAGTAACATAAATTTCTCATTTAGTTCTTGTTAAATATGACTAACTTTATACAACATTAAAAGGCTAAGTCAAATTAAGATAGTGCTTTCCACTATATTGTGGTTTTCCTTACTCTTTAGTGTGTAGGAACAAAATGACTGCCATTTAATGTTATACAAATGTTTCTTTTAAATGTAAACTGAAGTTATCATAATTTCTTTTTTACTAGCAAAACTAAATACTTAACTGAATTTGTTATCATGAAGAACAATTTTGGCATATTGGAGTGTTAGGGTCTAGAACTTAAGCCTGGTTCCCACACAAATAGTTTACCTGGCATGGTTTTTCTCTTGCTCTCCTGCACCAGCTGAATATAGGTAAACTATTGAAGACATTTTAACCAGGTCTAATTTTAAAATATTCTAATACACTTTTGGCACAGTGACTTTACATAAAAAAAAAACAAGTCCTGTATTCCAAAACTTCTAGAAGATTTGATAGACATTTAAGTCAGGTTGCAGCTCATCCACTTAAAAAAAGCTTTCGATAAATTTTTTTTTACGTTATAAGAAGAGTTAATAGACGTGTGATACAGTTTTGCTATGGATAAAGAACAACTCTGTAGACTTCATATGAGCAGGTCAGTGTGGTGGAGCACTTTACCTTGAAAGAAACCTATAACAAACCTGAATAATTTATTGATGTCATACAATCAGAACAGAAAGAATTTGTCTGCATTGAATTGGTGGGTGTGAAGATATTTACCTGAAATTAAGTTGCTTGTAAGGTCTTTTTTGGCTAGAAAGATTAGCAATTTTTAATCAGATATAGGACTCAGCACCTTGATAATAGGGATTTCTCTCCCTGGTGAAAATTTTAACATAGAAGTTTTTATTTTGTTTGTTTTATTTTGGTTAGATCTTCAGTTTCCTCAGTAGTAATGAAACTATTGAACCATAAGGGGATTGGAAACATCTAAACTTCTGTAAATAATGCATGACTGCTATCATCATATTTTTTTATATCATTACATTTACCATTTAATAAAGATTCACTTAGGTAAATTGATGGTAACTATATCAATGTTAGTTATTGATATTACAAAAGTTACAGATGTCTGTGATATCTTACCAGCATCTAAGCCGCCTTCAGTCTTGCAGAATAAATTCTCAATTTTTAATTATAAACTAAACAAGAGTAATCAAATCTATTAATTTGAATTCTTATTTTAAGTTGTGGAATGTAGTGGGAATAATCTAGGGGAGATAAACCAGAATATGTAGAATAAATGTAATCAAAAAAAAATAACTAATTTTGAATCTATCAGTTTTTTAATTTCATTTAAAAAGACAGACAAACAAATTAATTTTGAAGCAAATGGAATGTTATAAAATTCTTTAAAAGTACTTAGCAATAACAATTCAAAATCAAAAAATTTTTAACGTGCTATGCAAATGATTTGAAAAATGTAGTACATGAACTCTCAAATTGTTTAAAAGATAGTTCTGTATTGTAGCCATACTTTATTGCAATTTTGAAAATGTAATAGAACATGCTAGGATCTTATTCGGCATATAAAGTTTGTAAACCAGTTTAGTACGATTTTAGTTTCTTGCTTAGTATTGACCTTGTTTTGATGCATTGTTTTAGGCAAATACTGAATTTGACTGAAAATGATTGCTGCTCTCTAGTGGTGGAATAGGTAGGCTGGTAATGTTAATAAGAATATATTTAGCCCTAAAGACTGAATTTGAAAATAATCATTATCATTTTATTTGGTAAAATAATATTCCAAATTACATTGAGCCATGCCATTTTTGTTCACCATTACTGTTGCTTAATTTTACCTTCTTTTTTTTTTTTTATTTTGAACATGTTGGCCTTTGTTTTGAGTTGATGAGAAACTTAAGGTTAGAAAAGATCAGTTATATCAAAATTTCTAAAGCAATATTTAAAGAAAAAATTATTTGCTGCACTTGATTTATATTTATGAGCACTTGCAATTTTAAAGGGAAAAGAGTAGTTATTGCATTTTGATTGACAAAAAAAAAATAAAAGCATATTTACATAATTCACTATGTGGAGGTAGTTTAATACTAGAATATTATAATTGTATAGTATGTTAGTTTCATAGGATGTGTGGTTGCTATGCAACTTTAAAGTGAAAACATTTTGGATAGTAACAAGACTAATAACTACTGAACATAAAACCAAAGAATTTTTAGTACCAATGTCTTGAAAGAATGTTGTTTCTTAGCGGTAGTAACTACTGTTTTGATAGTCTTACACTTGCTGCTGTCACTGTAAATTAGCAGTCAGTAGAATTCAAAATCTTGGGAACCAACAATTTCAAAACCAGCCTTGGCCACTATGCAAATTAATGTCATTGCACTAAAATGTGGATTCATTTTTTTTAGTTCACAATACTAATAAGGTAAAGATGGGGTCCATCCCTCTAATTTCTACATAGTAACATTGCCAATAATTTTCATTCTTATGTAAATCTTTAGCTTGCTCACAATTTAAAATGCACATTCTGGTATCTTTTTTTTTTTTAGATTTGACTTTTGCTTCTCTTTTTGATTTTGTCACTTTTTTCTTGAACTTAAATGTCACATATCTCTACTACTTATTATCCACCAAGAGAGGTACTTTTTTTTTTTTTTTTTTGCAATCTCTCAAATTTCATTCGTGTACACTATTATTTTGAAGGTGCAAATTCTCAAAACAATGTAATGCCCACAAATGGAAAGCCAGAGGAGGCTGTGGTCATAAATGGCTTTGATCCAGAGACCATGGAAAATGAGCATTCCTACGAACACCATGAACAGCCATATGTGGCTCACCAAGTGAAGCATGAGCAGATTGCCCAGCAGGTAAAATCATATCTTTTAAACACTGACATGATAGCCCCCCACACTGCAATTCCCTGCTTGTTTCTGTTCTGTCAGATGTTAAACTTTCATTTTTTTCAACTGTTTTCCTTGATCAGTTTTCTTAATAGCAAAACGGATTGTGCTAGTAACATTGCATCTTGCAGTGCAGAGTTCAATTTGCAACCTGAATTAGATATGAAAACTAAAACATTGTAATTACAAGTTCAAACAGATTTTTAATGTTTCTTTTTATTTTCCCCAGAATTCTAAGAATTTTGTGCTAGTGAGTGAAATTAAATTTTAAGTTGAGATATTGTGGTGTTATGCTGATAGCCATTGGGGAATGTGAACAACTGAGCAGTGTCATCTTTTTTCAAGAACAAACTTGGTCACTGTATATGTCAATAATACAAATTCAGTCAATCACAAAAAGTTACAAAATGAAACTAATATATCTGCTTTTTCTCATCAATCCTGTCTATCACCGAAATCTAATTCAATTCTCTCTTTATTTTAAGTCTCAGATTGCCATTCAGGACTACAGCTCAAGCAGTGCCAGTAGCGTTTTCGGTATTGCCATTGGTGGCGTTGCTGTGTTTGTAATCATTGTTGTGGCTGTGGTGATGCTTCGAAAGCGCTCCCAGAGACAGCGTGTGACACATGGCTTTGTAGAGGTTGACCCAGCTGCATCCCCAGAGGAGCGCCACGTGGCCAATATGCAGATGAATGGATATGAGAACCCCACATACAAATACTTTGAAATGCAGAGCCAGTAAGTCACTGGCTGCTCCAAGTATGCAGTACAGATATAAAATCCTATACTGCACCCTAAGATTTGAATATACAACTCCAGCCAGCCACAAATCTTCTACTAGATCATCGTTCTAAAATTTCTATATTTAACATGAACCTCTTGGAGCAACATTCATACTAAACCCTACTGGAGTACATTTAAATAAAATAAATATAAATATTTGGCTTTCATCAGAACTGGATCGTGATGCAAATTGTAGCCACCAATCATTGTGTTAATGTGATGACGTACAGAAATCATTTCTTGCAGTTTATTGGTTGGCTGCGGCCAGGAACTGTTGTTCTGCACGTAGCTGCCCTGTAACGTTTTGTGATTCACCAAGAACTATCGGGATCTCACCAGCTGGCAAATTGTTGGAACTGTACGCATAGCATTTTACTTTCCTTATCTTAGCATTGGGAGTTGCCAAGTAATTGAAGGTTGCCACGATCAGACTCCACTCTTCATTTTGTACTTTGTTTTCTTGATTTAAGGGTGAGCATAATTTTCACTTTCACCACCACCACCACCTCATTTATCTTGCATTTCTTTGTTGTTTTTTCCTGTATAAAGTTGCTTCATTCTCCGATTTACACCACTGATGTGCTGGCCCGCCCTCCATGTAATTGAAATTTAAATGTTTTGATAATTTGTATAGCCATTTTTGCAAATTTTTTTTGAAGATTTATAGATGTAGATGAGATTGCTAAAATACTGCTGTAATACATTTATAGTCTGCTGTAACCATTTCAACATGCCCTATATAGGTCACAATTTATACCCACCGGTTGTCATAGAAAAAAGCAGCATCAATAAAAAAAGTGGGGCACATGTGAAATTGTTGCATAGTGTCATTTTTTAAAAATGTTGTATAAATTTGTATGTTATAAAAACAACAAAACAAAAAAAAAACTTTTGCTAGAATTTAGCAGTTTATAGAGAATTTAAAATAAAATACCAGCGATAAGTTGTATATTTTGTTTTGTCTGCTAATTTTATATTTAAGATTTCAAGTACTTATTTTTGGATTGGCAAGAAAAATTAACAATGCACTGACAAACTTTGGTTATGTCAAACTTCACTAACCCACCTTTGCATCAGATGTTTTGCAATGTGACATGCCTTTGCTGGCAGGCGGAGGTTGTCGTCATGCCAACAGACATACATTCCAACAACTTAGATTGTCTTTCATGCATCAAGCTGCTCAACCCTCGAGTAGGAAACAGAACTAACTACTTAGAATAACAGCTTCTTTTTTTTAAAATGATTTTCCTAACTGATTGAGATATATATATATATATATATATCAAAAAAATAAATATTTGTTATTCATGTGACATCAAATGTAGTAGCAGTAGTTTTTTGTGCTGTAATACATTTTGTCTGTATCTTTAATAAGGTAGCTTTTGTTATATCAATGTAATTGCTAAGTGTAAAATTTTAATAAAGTGTTCTCACCATAATTGTGGGTGTTATTTTGTCACTAAGTCTTAACTCAACCAAATGCTCCAGCTATCTTATTTTTAAGACAGGTATACAATTTTATAGATAGAAGTTTTAAACTTAATTTAAAAAGAAATGTAACACCTGGAAAATTTTTGATCTTAAGTTATGAATTTTTAAAAGAAATAGAGATTAGTGAAAGTTGAGATAAATGATTGTTTAACAAATTAAAGCAATGTGGTTATCGTAATTTAAAGAATGATATGGGGTGAGATGTTACTTCCAATTGTGAAAGACTTAAAATGGACAAGTTGGTAGTGTTTTGTGAGTTTGAAAAGGAAAAAGTGAATAGGTGATGGACTGGGGATCAAACTGGCAGACATCTCACAACAGGGACAGAGTGGACCTAATTTACTTCACTGACTTGCATTAAGCGTTTATTCACACTCTGTTGGTTACTTTTTGTTTAAGCTTAGCAATGTAATTCTATTTTAGAAGCTTGAGACTATTGTACTTGGACATATTTACTTTCTTTCCCCCTTGCAAACTGGTATTTGTGTGCATTATTCAACTTTAGCTGAATCCGACTGCACAGGGATATCAGTCACATTTTTTTAGTAATTTGTTACCAGCTAATAGATTTTGTCACGACCTAACAAAATGGGTGTGCTATGAGCAGTAGTCAAAACAACAAAAAAAAAAAATTTACTCTTGGAAAGGCTATTTTTGAGAGCTGATAATTGACCTCTGGCCTCCTTGATCAGTGAGGGAGCCTACAGCTTCAAGTAGATACTTTCTGACTAGAAAAAATATATCTATAATAAAATTCAACTAACTTAAGAAAATTAAATTAGCTCCAACTTTTATGCGTGCACAACATTTTTTTTCTAAATTGCAATTTTACTCCCAGAATGGTGCCTTTTGACCCGTCTCCACTACTGGCTATAGGGCTGTTTTCAAATTTTGTTTGTTAATACCAACAAGCGATTAGAGTTAATTTCATGTTATCTTCAGTAAATCATCCTTCAAAGGTTGGGGAAGGAGATGAGTTGTATGTATTTCTGACTGAACAAATGTTTCAGCGATTCTTGTCACCACTATTAGGGTTTCCTATTGAACCCTGATGAAGGCAGGTGGGAATGATTGCTGAAATGTTTAAAATAGAAAGCATGCCACACAATGTTATGTGGAATTAATGCAGGGTAGTATTCTGGTCAAGATGAATGCTAATTCAGTTTGACAGTTTTCATCAGGGCGGTTAACCAAGTTTGTCGGTTTTTTCCTTATTTTCTGCTGTTGTATGAAAATTTTCGAACACATTTAAAATTGGCCACAGATTTGTGGACGAAGCAGAAATATTGTGTATATTTCTTTATGAAAAGAAGTATACAATATTAGGCACTTTCGTAGTCCGCGTGTGTGTATATATGCACTAAAAAAGTAAATTTTGATGGGGGGAACACGAATCTTTAACTGTTTTACTTAATTATAGAATTATGGATCATTTGCCCTGTCATTTAGAAGGGGATTATGTTTTTAATTACAAGTGCTGCTTATTCTGTTTAATCTATAGCTTTCTTTAAAGTTATTTCTGGCTGGTTTTTTCCATCTTTAACGTTTTCACCACTTCTTTTACTTTATAAATTTTCCCCTGTTATTAGGGTACATTTCTAGTAATATAGTTACTCAAGACAAATATGCTCTTGGATACTGGTGTTGACTTAGGCAATAAAGATTGGCTGTGCTATCTTTTGCTTGATACTTTAACTGTTCTAGCTGCTGGACGTATTGCAGTAAACAGCATAGCAATTTAACTGTATAAGTTGTCCTGTGCAAACTAATGTAAATGCTTTAAAAATTTTTGCTGAAATGACATTTCATGCTCTGTCGTATGAAATATTTTCAACTTTTACCTTAATGTCAACATGGATTCCTCCAAATTTTCTCAGATTTGATGGCACAAACTGTATTACAGAGAAAAACCTAATTTTCTTAGCCTTGCCTTGCAGATTGCCTATAGGTTGATTGTCCAGACTGGCCTGGAAACTATTTTGCATTGCTGTTCATCAGCACCCCCTCCATGTTAGCCCATGCTAGCTGTTTTCTTTCCATTTTGTTGGTTAGCAGTTGCTTCAAAGGTTTTTCATTCATTTGCTGTGCGGTCAATCAAGCCACAGAATTTTAATGATACTAACTAGTTTTGGGGTCTTTTGAGGATCTCTCTCACTAGTACTGTCATCTTTTGGTTGGGCTACTCTTCTTTTTTTTTTGGAGAGGTAGGACACAAGATTAGAACTTATTTTTGAATAAATTTATTAAAATTGTTACATTCAAGTATTTTGCTGGTTCTATGTTTAATTGGTAAAACTCAGCTCTATCGAGAATAGTGATTAAGCTGTTTTCACTCATAATCTCTATGCTATTCTCTTGAAGGTAATAAAGACACCTGTAGATTTAAAAGTTAAACATGAATGTGCAACATCTGGACACTTCAAGGAACTGGTGAGTAGTGTGTGTGTGTGTGCGCTCAGATGTATTGTTTAAAGGTGTATTAGTACAAATACTCTTACACCTTGGGACGAGAGCAACCATATTAACATGTTATGAATGAATTTATTGATTTTGTTTGATAAAGAGACCAGATCAAACTATCCTTTGGCTTAGTATATTTGCTTTAAATAAAGGAAATAATCTTAAGTAATTTTTTAATAAATGTTTGTATAAAATAATGTATTGTCCAGGAGTTCCACCATAAAAGATGGCATAACGAGAAATAAATACATACCCTACAACTGGTAGCACACAACTAAGGAGTGGTCTGCTCAGTTGGTTATCATAAAGGTGGATTTACCCATTTGTCGTTAACAGGAAAACTGTTTAGATGCGAAGCGGTGATTATGGAAGTATAAAATTTTGAGTCAACTTTTCTAACAGCATACTTGTCTTTGAAAGTTAATAACAACTTGGCTTGTGGCCATTGTTCATTATGTAGCTACTGATGCGAAATAAAGATGCTTCTGATCATTGGGTCTGATAAGAAGTGGTTTTAGTCCACTGAGTCATTCCATGTCAAATCATGCAGGATACATATTCAGCCTAAACGTTTCTGTTTCTGTCTCTCCAATGATGGACCTAAGTGAAATAAGAAATCAAAATTTAAGTCTTGTGCTACTGTTTCCAAGGTAAAAGGGAGTTTTTTTTTAAAAAAAAAAAATAGCTAAGGGCAGATATTTTGGGAGAATTACATTTTTTTTATTGCAGTTTAGTATCACATGGAATTCGAACTCATGAATGTGAAATTTGCCCCACTTTTTCACCCTTGAGTAGTATTTTTATCTCTTGAATTTCTGTAAAATTAGAAGTTGTATGAAGTGTTTGGTAGAATGGAGCATGCTTGACATGATGTGGTTTTAGAGCTCAGGCAGCTAATCCTAGAAGTTCCCCTGGTGAGAATGATAGTATGAATGCAGTTGGCCCAGTCTGAAGTTGACTTGATGCTATCTTGTGGATTGTCAGAATCTGGTTTCCTTGAGGTCCTGAAAGGTAAAGGTGTTGCCTGTGCAAGTGCTAAATTACCTTTTTATGGATAGATGAGGCAATGTAGTGGCTTCTAAGTTTGAGCCTGAGCTGAAAAGCTATAGAAATTTCATATTTACTCCGGTTTACAAAACAACCTTCTGCTTAGCCTTTTTTTTTGTCACCTTAGTGTCTAGCACTGTCCCTTATAATTAGCGCCCCTACATGAGGTCAGCTTGAATAGTAGACCAGTAGTTTGTGTTATGTCAGACCTTTTTTGAGGCATTAGTATGTTATTACGAAATGATTTACTGGTAATAGGTTAGACAGCAATCTTTGCGCTCTGAGGAGCCAATGGTAAAAGGTGTCAGAAAATTTAGAGCCAGTATTTTTCCTGCATGTTCTAGATCAGGAACGAGGAACTGACAAAAAATTTGGGGGGTGAAAGTCCTGGGTTGACTTGGATGTTTATGACTCACCTCTATGTGTTTGAGGATCAGGTTGCCTATTCTAGCAATCTTTCAACATGCTCAAAGGTTGAGGGGAGCCACAGCATTGCAGGATGGCAAAGTGGTAGTGCCTTCTAAAATGAATAAAGTAGGCTTAGATCCACTAGTTCACAGGTTAGCAGACAGGGCTCTCAATAACAAGGAGGCTGGCAAAGTTCCAGCATGCTACTTTGTTAAATCTGGCAGGCTGATGACAAAGTGGAGGCAGATAGATGTTCCTGTGGAGGATGAATGGAAGGTAGTCTATCAAGTTCCTCCAAATTATAGACAAGAAATCTTGAAGCTTTGCTGATGGTAGAACAGTTTTGGGTTGCAGAAAACTCCTGATTGTATTTTCCAACATTTTTATTGGCCTGTTGTGATACAAGAGTTGACACACCTGCCAAATAGCGGGTAAACCAAATCAGACATTACCCACCACTCCTTTAGGGCCTGTCCCAATGTTGGAAGAACCATTTATTAGTCATTGTGAACTTTGTAGGCTCCTTGCCAAAAATCCAAGGCTAGAAACAATTACCCATTAACAATGTTGTGTACTACAACTTGGGTTTTCTTACTGGAGATAATGGCCTCAGTGATTACTAAGGCTCATTAAGTTTTTTTACCTTATTCAGTTATCTGAAAGAGATTCAGTCAGATCAAGGCACTAATTTTATTTCAGGCATATTAGAACAGGTATTACACAATGCGTCTTATCTGCCTGTTGTTTGGCATCTTAAGATATTTTAGAGTGGTATCATGGCACTATGGAGGTCCTACAGGAATTTCTAGACTTTAAACCTTTTGAACTCATTTGACCACAGGTCAGGGGCCCTTTAACTTTGTTAAAGAGAAATTGGCTAAATGGAACCTGCTAGATTGCATGTCAGATTTCTGGTACAGGCTAAATAAAACTTGTGAAGTAGCTAGGGAGAATCTTTTGGTAGTGCAAGAAAAAAATGGAAGCAAGGTACAATGGGAAGACTTGGGAGAGATTCTTTAGGCCAGGGGAAAGGATGCTAATCCTTTCTATCCTGGTATGACTCCTACAGGCTAGATATAGTGGAACATATGTAGTCAAAAGAAAAATGAATGAGGTTGACTACATTATTAAAATGCCAGATAGGTACAAGTTAAGATGGTTATCACATGAATATGATAAAATGGCAGTATGAGAGAGCCCCTATGTGATTTAGCCACTGTTGACATATGTTAATATAGCTACCAATGAGTGTAGAAACAGATAAACACTGACTATACTATGAAAATGGAAAACTTGAACATTCTAGTGTTTTCATTGATGAGGCTTTTCATTTAGAATCAAAGCAGATTTAATGAAATTGGTACAGAATTAATGAGTCCCTGTTCATGGACAAGCTACAGACTACTCATTTGTCATGACGTCAATGAGAGATGCATGCCTGATGAAACAACTTCCTTATAGGCTGGCTCTGGTTAAAAAAGAAATAGGGTATATACTAGAAAATGCCATTATTGACCCCAGTCATATTGAGTGGTATTGGTTCAAAAACCTGATAGTGGACCAGTGGTTCGGCATTGATTACAAAAAGGTAAACTCATTCACAAACTGAAATTCTCAGGATAGAGGATTGCATTGATAAGATTGGTCATGCAAAATTGGTAAGTTTGATCTGGGTAGAAAAAGCAAAAAATTCTGCATTTGTTACCCCAGATGGTCTCTATCAATTCAGAATTGTTTTTGGAATGAAAAATACACAAATAATGTTTAATAAATGGGATGACTATCAGGTTTAAAAGGGTATGTGATGTACATAGAGAATGCTGTTATTTATAATGACTCATGGCCCCAGCAAGTAAATAGCGTGTGCATTCTTTTTCACTGAATTTATCACAAAGTAATTTTATCAATAGCCATGTTGTAAGCCAGGGGCGGGTTATCCCAGCAAGGTGAAGGTTGAATGCAAATTTGAGTTGGTTCCTACTAGCAAGAAATTGTTTGTGTGATTTCTGAGAATGGCAAAGTTTTATAGAAAGTTTAGCCATAATTTCTCTGATGTTTTCGAAAAAACAGAAAAGTTTGTCTGAATGCCATCTGGCATTCTTTGGTTCTAATGGATTAAGGCTACTCTGGTTAATGCTCACATCAGTGATTTATTCTAGTGTTACTGGTGTAAAGGGTATACAGTATAGATCACTCAGAAATATTACATCCCTGAAAAATATTCTTGCGCTGGTGTCATTTCTACAACATTTTTACATGTTTAGTATACAGTATGCATGAGAAACATATATTAAAGGTATAGTTATTGTACTGAAAAATTCAGATCTACAAGAGAAAATCCTATTATATTATGTCTCTGTTAAGGAGGTGTATGTTATGGCGTTGTCATTCTATTTGGGTCACAGTGTCCCTAACGAATGACAGCACAACAGTGAAGAGACTGGCAAGGTGAGAGGAATGGAGATGGAAGTGTCTATTAGGAGTCTGAATAGCTCTTGGACTTGCAGGTGTGGAATTGAATATTGTGAGACAGGTACAAAGAGTGGAGAGCAACAGTTAGGAGACATGCAGCACTGCTTGCTGATTAAACCAGAGATTACCAGGCTTCAGTGACATACGATCAGATCCTTCCCTGCTGTAGCAAACCACATAAACATGCTCTTCTCCTCACCTGTCCATTCTCATCGCTATTCAGCACTGGAACCTCAGTGAAGAATCTGATAGGTACTGTACTTCTACAGACTATAGAAGAGTTAATCTGCTTACTGGTTTTGATGTATTAACATTATTAGTATCTGTATTTTTGTGGTGTTTTGATAAAACAACAATGTTATAATGAATGCTGACTGTAATAATACCTAGACTTCAACTTTGATCTAACTTCCTTTATGCTTTCTTTCTGTATCACTGTGAATAGTATTCCATTTAGAATTTGATTTCTGAACAGCCTCTGAAGACTACAGTACCACCATTTCCATCACATGATGACTTTCCATGACAGGTTGCTGAGAATGACCAGTTGGCTTGCAGACTGTAATCAGAGGAATGATAACAGATTTTAAAAATTCAAAATTCTTGTACTGTGCAGCACAACCAGCTGAAAAGTATTCCACTCTGCTTATTTTTGTGGAAGTTTTCTCATCAACAGTTCTTTGGATTTGTACACAAAACATGCCATGTTCTATATCATTGGATGGTATATAAGGACTAATTTTTCAACTTGTTTCTACATTTGTAATAAATTACTACTGGATGGATGGTACAACTCATTTTGTTCCAGTGAAAACTTTGGATCTCATTCTGAATAATGAATCTATAGCTGTTCAGCAAAATCAAGAACTATGCATGATCTCATCAAGACTCTTTCCTGTCCCTCAAATAATGGGATTGACTCTTTGTGATGAATGAATGAGCTGTTAACTTATTCCAAGAACCAAACACAAGCTCAATGGAAGCATTCTGAGTCACCAAAGTTACTCTTTAGTCTCAAGTCATTGCTAAAAGGATATCTCATCTTCATCTAAGTTTTCAAACCATTTTTTCCAGATTATATATCCCTCACAGCATTAGACAGAATTTTTCACATCTGTGCATGTTTTATTCTCAACACTGCATATCATCGTTTTTGTTGGATCCTTACAACTTCTAACATTGTTGCATTCAAAAGTATTGAAGCATTCTGATGAATGGTGCATACAAACAGAATGAGATTCTACTAATACAATATTTACACACCATTTAGGTTTCAAAGAACAAAATTTGGAGCACCATATTTTTGGATCTGGATGCCTTATTCTAAATGCAGTATAAAGTTGATGAAGATTGCAGAAAATAAAGTGCATTTAGTTATGTGCATTTTTGACAATGTTGACTCTGCTTTTCCTTGTAAGTAAAGGTCTAGTAAATTTATCAAAGAAGCCCTGTGCTGCAGCTTTAGTGTCCTGTGATAAAATGTCCCCTATTCATTGTAATGATAAAGATAAAATCTCTTCCTTCTACTTTGGGCTACTTAGACCATAAATTCAGAAACCTCCAAAATCTCAGCAGCTTTCTTCCTGCTCAATGATTCAGGTATCAGTGTTAGTATCAGACACTTTGGTTTGTAGTCAGATATTTTCATGTCAACATTGACATCTGTGTAAACCTCTTTAAATACACTAAAAATCTTGTCTAACTTAATCTTAGCTTAGTTTACCTTTCCACATTTAGATATTGCATGTGTTTTTAAAGAGGAGAATCCTGGTTCTTCAAAACTTGAATTTACAGATTTTCTGGCAAGACTATCAAATTCAACTTCATTATCTTGGAACTCATCTATCCCAGCATCTGTTCATTTGGCTCAATTTTTGCATAATTTCCAGCCTGGCTCAATTTCTGTGTTGCTGTTTTGATTTATTTGCAATATCCAGAGATATTACATGATTTCCCTTTTTGTTTGTCCTTCTAAAATATGTCACATAATTTTTAAAACTTTCTCAAAGATTGAGCCTGCTTATGATGTAAACAAATGGAATTATCTTTGTAGAGTTGAAATTCTATTATTCTAGCTCTATATAATAGTGCGTCTTGCATTTCATTTGACAAATCACTCAACTTTACAAGTTCAATGTTTTTTGAATATGTCGCTTTATGGCATTCTTCTCTGCAAAATTTTCCAGCACCACAAGAGGTCTTCAGCTTCTAGTTGAGTGAGGAGTCTTCATCAAAACTGTGATGGATTATCTGGAGTTTGAAAACATAGATGGAATTATAATGCAGTGGGTATCTAATACCTTATGAAAATTTTTACACAATAGATATAAACTATTAACATAACCAGGAAAAACTTTATCCAACAAATTCTCATCTGCAATCAAATATTTTGTCCACCTGGTTTCTCTTAATAAATACTGTTTGCTACATAATGCAATTATAACAGCAACTAAAAGGCCACCTGAAATCAGTGAGGGAGATCATTCAAAGATGATGAAGTACTATGAACAATAAGAATTAGGCAAGCAAGCAACTAGAAATAAAGAATTTATATACCTGTAAATAAAAATTTGAATTTTTAGTAAATGTATTTTACTTACGGAAACTATATCTGCATGAAAAATTAAGAATACATAACAACAATGCTTGGAAAAGAGCATGTATTCATACTGTAGAAGCAGATTCTCAGAAATTGGTTAAATTTTCCAAATGTATAATTTAAAAATCTTAGATATACAATGATTTTATTCAATGCAGGATTAAGTTCTGATGAGAGTGATGTAGGTTTATTTAAGTTACTACTATTTATCTTCCAGATACTCTGTGATGTAGCACTGAGGATTGAATTTTTAGAAAATTATCACAAGAAAATCCTTAAATGAGACTTTGAATATTTTTGTGTCATGCTGACTGAAATTTAAAACAGTTGCCTTTGAATTATTTTGACAGTCCTAAAAATTAAGAAGTAGCCACACCTATTCCACAGATCAAATTCAATAGAAGACTTAATAAACAGATGAATTCTTTATATGCATCTACTGAGTTGTAAACATTCTTGAGTGAAAATTTCCCAGAGATCAATCAATAGCATTAGGTGTGTCTTTATTATTGCTGTGAATGTCTTTGAAGAGAAAACAAAGTCATTACAAACACATGTTGTGCAAAAGTGACCACTGTTCAAAACAAAGAAATAAAAACTGAAAATGGAGTAAATAGAGAACAAAGAAAAAGGCATTAACTATGCAACACCTGTATATATAAAAGATGCTTGTGCTGTAGCCCACATACTGGAGTTGGCAGGGTTGGGTAAACAAACCTGAAACTTTGGAGGTTGGTACCAAGTTGTTTTGCTAAATGACACGCAGCTAGAATAGCAGTAGCAAGGTGTATTCATTTGATTCATGTTGTTTTTCTTTAAGTTACAAATTACAAAATTAAAATCCTTACAGTAGAATTTTAGTTAACCTCAAATAAACTTACCATTGAATTATTATTATTTTTTAAAAACCAGTTTTGTTTGTCAACAGAAGAAAGAACCAAAGAAAGAGAAAAGGTGAAAAGCAGCAAAAGGTCAGACATTTTCCCAACAACTTCATAGCTCTTCAGTTTGTCGTAAACTGGTAACTATGTGGAAATTTGTGGTGATAATTTCTGCTGTTCTCACAGGTAAGATTTCTGCTAAAACTCTTTATAAATGGCTTTTTAAAAAAAAAAAAAATAACGTTTTTCTTTCTAATACCTGATATTTCAAATGTCACACAAAATCACCTACACTGTTTAGGTTGTGTACAAAACTGGTAACTTTCTTTTTCCCTTTTTTTATCTGTTATTTTGTTACTTTGAAAAAGCTGATTTATAATTTTGATCAATTTAAAAAACGCTATTCTTATTTAAACTTCAAACCGTAACACAATAGTTTATTAGAAAACAGATTACACTATTTTGGCACGAGGTTACCCTCCAGTTAATTCACTCTAAGAGAGTCCACTGGTGGTGTTCTATATAATTATCTCCCTTTCAGATTTCCCTTGCATTTCACTGTTATTTGTTGAAGGTTAGAACTTAAGTGCTAAATTTGTGTTTTGTTAAAAGAAAAAAAGAGAAATATATTTTGAAATGGTGGTACTATGAAGTCTTATTAACATTTAAATTGCTGATGGTTTCCCTAAAATAAAACAGAGAGAAATGAATGCCTATCAGACTTTCCAGAAAACCTCTAACTGACATCTGACCTCCCTTTGTAGAGTATCTCTGATGCTTATTTAAGTGATATATTTAATTTTCAGACTGTTGAGTTCTTTAAATACAAATCTATAAGATTTGAGAATCTTCTACTGATGTGTAGTTTGGGAATAGAAAAACTGTATCACTGAAAATCCATAAAACAACAGTCTTGAAATGTAAAGTAGCACTGACAATTAGAATTACTTTACAGTGGCCATCTTTGGTTATGCATTAGTAGCAGTTACTGAATTTCAAGTGCCAAGGAAAAGCTTGTTTGCATAAAATCAGATGCAGAACAAAATGAAATGCAGCACTCAGGACAACTGCAGTTTTTATTTCTCTGTATCCTTATGTATAGATTAACAGTATTCAGTTTTAAGAAATGACTAATTTTTAGATATATCGCCTTAAGTATTCCCATTCTCCAACTCCGTTTCTTCATATCAAAGATTAAGTAGAGGGATCTAATTGAGACTTCAAATTTACAAAATACAAAAAAAAAAGATATCCGACACTTTTGAAGTAGTGATACAGAAAACTGGGTTTATTTGCAGATTGTACCCCAAAGTTGCACAAATTCAC
Source organism: Nautilus pompilius (assembly GCA_018389105.1). Taxonomy (NCBI): domain Eukaryota; kingdom Metazoa; phylum Mollusca; class Cephalopoda; order Nautilida; family Nautilidae; genus Nautilus; species Nautilus pompilius. Next base: position 236,351 of record JACATO010001898.1, read on the forward strand.
AGCAGGAAACACTTGGAAAACCATTTGTCTGCAATATTGTTTGTTTGTTTGATTTTTTTAAAAAATCTCTGAAATAATTTGAATTTAAAAAAGGTTTTGAATAAGTGTGTAAAGAATTTGATGTATTAATTGTCACTTTAATAGGTACTGTAATCCATCTTCAAATAATTAAAATTAAAAAAAGAAATATATAACTCTCAGAATGTCTCATCAAGATATTTGTAGTCTTGAGACCAACCATTAAATTAAAATGTTGAGAATCTGTTGGTCAACCATTGGACAGTCTTCTGTTAAAACACTTTTGCTAGATAACAGAAGCTCTTGCGTTCCCAGACCTGTATATTTTAATCTTTTAGGTGTCTGGTATGGATTGCTTCCCCACCTGTATGCCACACAAACAAACACAAATGGGATCCCCATTTTTGGATGCCAACAGAGTGCTGTAAAATTTTGTCTGATGGAGGTGATGCATATGCAGGCTTGGTCTGCTGAGCCAACTCTGTGAGGGATGGTCCATGAGGCCAGGAGATTGTGCCACGCTTCAACATCAATCAATGGATTCAGCATGAAAATCAAACCAGACAAGTGCTGAATCTCAGCTCTCCCTTAGACTCCATTACAGCTATATTTATATTCCACATTTCAAAACTGTCTCCTCCTTTGCCAAACTTCACAGAAACTACACTACACAATATCACACATTACCTGGATAACACCGGACACCATCACTCAATACAGTATTAAACAAACATTATTTTAAACCAAAACCATTATACAAGGAGAATCCCATCATTCCATTGTTGTGCATCCTATCATATTAACTTATATTTAGTCACATTCTCACTATTTACATGTTTTGTTCGTTTTTTATTCTTTTTTTTTCCAGAATGTTCAACTTTGGACAAAAATTTTGGGACAATACAGGGAAAAAACATTTTGAATGATTACGGTTAGTTTATCAGAAATCCTGTTCATTCTTCTCTCTTTCTTTTATTAAAAAAACAAATCTTTCCCCAAAAAAACCCCCATAAAAACCTCATTTATTATTATTTATTGTCTAAAAGATCCCCAAACTCCCCTAAAAAAAGAGAAACATTACTATTTGCTCTCTATTTATTTATTTATTTAATCCAAATAACAGCATCAGGACCAGTACATAAGCCAATAGCCTGATGTAGCTTTCTATTCAGTAACAAATGTGTGTGTGTTTATTAACTTTATTGATCTTAGGCAAAAAATCAAAACTATCTTTAGCATCTTTATTATTGCTGAAAATTGTTTTCAGAATTCCATCAAGAAAAGGTGCCAATTAGTACTCATGTGTACCTATTGGTGATGTGTCAGGTAATACATATAGGAATCACAACTAAACTGAACTAATAACATGTAAATTTTTATATATGGTCACAATTAATATTATCATCTTTTAGAAATAATGAATAGCTTTTAAGTCTTCTTTACTGGTGTTCTACATTAACTCAGGTTTTAAATTAGATAATTTCCTAAATTTGGCAGTATTAGGTAAAAGTTATAATCTATTTGGTGACTGTGGAAATCTCTGATCTTGGCTTTACAAATACTGACATTTTAAAGGATTTATAAGAATATTAATGATGGGGGGGAATATTTAACATTATTGCCATCAAGGTAAAATATTTATAATATCAATTAAAAAAAAGCATTCAAAATTTGAAAAATGTACACTGAGGTTCAGGCTTTATGGAGTAACAACAGCCATCTCTCAGCACGGGCATTTCAGTTTCATTAAGCTAATAATTTGAATGGCTGAAGATAACCTGTCGAGGAGAGAGGGTAACTGGTGACTTTTGGAGAACAGTTTTTGGAACGAATAATTTTTGATGCGGCTAATTTTCCTGAATGTTTTCCTTCTATAAGCAGTGAGACCTACACATTTGTGGTTAATACTGCATCCATTATATCCTGGAGGATTTCCATGTGGTGACCAGCTCCACTACTTGTTGCAGGAAGCCCTACATTCCATGACTGCAATCTAAGCAGTGCCTGACCCATCAGGAAACCCAAGTTTTAAAGTGACTGTGCCCATCGGTTTTATCTGATGGTAGCTTTTTTTCATGATACAATGTTATGAAAAACTTGTTTGGCTAACATTTAAGTTGTTAAATCCAATTGTCTGATGAAGTAAAAATGCTCAACTCCCCCAACCAAAATATATAAAACTTTCCTGAAATAAATAAGAATAATAAACCTAAGGCCCCAAAAAACAAAAAACAAAAACAAGCAGACAGCAAAACAAACAACACTGAATCAGCTTTTGAAGATTGATGGACATTTTACTGATTTACTTTGCATTGTGGGTAAGCTTCCTAAGTTATCAGTAGATATAAACCATCTTCAGAATGCATACATAGTCACTTTAAATAAAACTGCCGTATCCCTTTTATTGTTTATTTCTCATGTCTATCTGCACTATCCTGATTTTGAAACACCCAAAGGCCGGTTTGTTGAAACATGAATGTTATTACATGTTCTGCTTTATCTGTTTCCTGTGTTGACAGATTGCTTCATTTCACATGATGTGAAATTCAAATACTCATCATTCCAAGACAAAATTCACTACGGATCAGCATCTTTAGACAGCAAAGGATGGCTACCTAAGCAGGATACTATCAAACACACCAAACCATACTTGGAGGTGAGTTTAACAATGCAGTTACCTTACACAAGTAAATATTTCTTTCTGGCTTTCTTAAACTTGTCCTTCTTTTTATATATTGACCTATGCACAATTAAGTTAGAAATGCATTCAAATTTGATTGTCGGATCTAATATCAGAACTCTTTTGAACTGAAGGTTATTTATCACATAGCACATCCATTCATACCACTAACTTTCCCCTTTTATAAGTTGTTATTGTGAAGCAGTTTTGCAGAATAATTTTAAAATTCTGCATCTTTTATGTCTTTATATTATTTAACATTCATCTGGTAATTACACTGCCAGCCATAAGTCTGAACCAACCTTACATAGCAAGTGAAAGATTATAAATTTCCTTCCATGGCCTTTCTTCATAGGTTAGTTACTACGTATGTTGAAGAACTGTATTATTATTTGTAAATCTTTAAAAAATAAACAAGTTTTTGGATGTCCGTCTTCAAGATGTGAAAATAAATTAACACTAATCCATGCAGACTTACAGTGAATATTTCTTTTCATTTCTGCTCTATAATTGTTTTACAGATATTACAGTGCTTGTGTTTTCCTTTGTGACTATGTTTTTTTAAAAAATTATGCCCATAAGTTTTTAATAGAAATGGCTTTGGGAATTCAAAATAACTAGGAGCATTTCTTTACATTCATACTTCTTGCTGTCTCCAAATGGTTCTTATTTAGTTTTTCAGTTTGTTGGAAAAGGTTATCAGGCTAAAATCTAAAAAAAAAATTATTATTGTGCATGACAATCAGAATATATTTCCATAATTCTCCATCAAAGCTAAAGGCCAGTTGTGTATTTTCTTCAAGTTCCGGATGTCACTAAGATGCTATTTAGTTCAATAACAAAAAAAAGGGGAAATTAATTTTGTTCTCCCTTTAATTGCAATTCAAATAATAAGAGAAACAAATAAATGCATGAAGCAAAAGTGATGATAATGTCAAATTTTGTTCTAGATGCATGCAAATAGACCAACACAACAAACAGGTCTGAACATGATTCATGGTCTCACTATATCTGGTCGTTCAGATTGGTACCATGACTATCCCCTAACAGTGCACATCAAGGTGTGTTCTTGTGATGATTTCTGCTCATCTAAACAGTACATAGATTTGGGAAAGGTAAGTCTGATTTAAAGAAATTTAGTCAATTCTCTAAGAAAAAAATGTATACATACAGCTTTGTTTTAAATCTACTAAAGATTATTGCATTAATTGACTTACAATTTTAAAACCTCAGACAAATTTCTGCCTGTACCTTCTGTATCAATAATAATTATAATCGTTCTAACTCAGTATCATAGATGGCATCAGTAATAAGCCACTCTTTCAGCAACTGGTGGTAATTTCTTCTTGTGAATTAACCAGCAAAAAGCTTACAACGGTTATTGTTTTTGCTTCTCTCATATGGTGGCTAAAGCTAACACAGGACATCGTTGATATAGAAACACCCTTTCCTCTTTCTCCCTTCATCCTTGGTACCAAACAGCATTCTTTTCTTATATAATTTTAGCTTCACCTACAGGAAGAAACTACCTAATTGAAGCTTTCATTCTCATTTAATCCAAAGTTCAGTATTTTTGTCATCCCGACCAAAAGAACTTTCCATCTTTCATTGTAAAATCTGAAATTCAGGAAAAATTGATAAAAAAATTGTACCAATTAAATCTGGTTTTCGGATTAATGTATAGAGATGATGTTATTTTAGAGTGAAGACCTGGCCAGTGTTATCGGAATAGGTCTGGTGGGGCTTTTACTGAAAGATAATCTAAGTAAACAAACTGGGTTTTTTGTTGCTTTTTAATAAAAAAAAGGCAACAGAAATATTAGTTTTCTGGATGTCAAGTGGGCATAACGTAAGGTAGCCTTTTTTAATGGAAACAAGGACCCCCCCCCCCCCCCGAGTAATGTTTCCTATAATTATTCCTCTCAACACACAGCTGTCTTTCAAGAAAACCATTTACGTTTTTCAGGCATTTGAAGGGCCAAAGCCACTGAACAACCGAACCACCATTATGTTTGCACCTTATGGATCAACAACTGCAAGCGTAATAATTGTTTCAACAACCTGGCCCAGTGGAGCAAATCCTGGATTGAGAGTTGGAGCAGTCAGGTGTAACAAACAAATAAGTGAGTGCATAAGATTAGTTTCCCTCCACCAGCTGAACCTTGTTAGCCTTTGTACCTAAAGGAGACGCTGTTTAAAGTCATAAGTTTGGTTTTCTTTCAGAGGAACGGTCAGCGATTTTCTTTTATTTGCCTCAGCGCAAAAGTTTTAAAAAAAACCCAACTAATTACACAAAACAATTTAAAAGAAATATAATAAATTAAACTGTATTTTTTATTATTATTAAATTTTTAAAAAAAAATACATGGTTGAAAAAATAAGCAATAATCGGGATTATAAGTTCACTTCCATTCTCTAATATGCATATAGCAATTAGGAGACTTCTGAAGCATCCACCATCTTTGAAATTAGAAAAAGTATCATTGTTTTAACTCATTAGAAAAATAATGTGAGCTATATATTTATTTATGAGACTTGTTTGTTGTTGTTTGTTTTTTTGCCAAAAAAATGATAAATCAAAATTGCATTTTTTTCCTGATTATGTTTTAATTCTTTACAAATAGAAACTAGTCATTTATATATATACATACATACACACACCTAGTTCATTTCCCATACATTATTTCTTGTTGATTTTAATACTGAGAATATTTGGTACAATTTCTGTAGCAGATCTACTGCTGCCAATAATTATTGATAATTTTACTTTTGATGTGATGTGATTGGTTGATTAATTATAACTTTTGCTTTTCTTGTTAAAATATTTTTGTTATTTATTAATTACGGGATGGTTTTCTACCATATAAGTGATATTATTTTACACCTTAGTGTATCATTTGACTGTAATGAACAGATAATATAACTGGTATAATCTTTAGGCTGTTTAGTTGTAAAGTGAGTGATGGTTTTTAATTTCATTTTCATGTTAAGGAAACCTCTTCCCAAACCCCAATTAAACTTCAAGACAGCGTACCCCTTAAAAGAGGCACCTTTTTGGGTTTCTTCTCTATCCAGAAACAGTAAACCAAGCTTTGGGAGGGGGGTCTCCTGACTGGTCTGTTTGTTTAAGAGAAGAGAGCAAACTAAATGGAGGCCTTGATAAGTTTTACGTACAGATTACACAAACGTTATTAGTTTTGAAATTTAGATGGCATCCAAATGTAGAAAGTGTTGAAAACATCTGACCAGAGTTTTCCTTGTAGTATATACAAGTCGTAACCTGCTATCTCCCAAAGTTTAACCCCAGCTGACAAATTCAATGATGCTAATTGGAATAATGTGTATGATATGGTAAGAAAAACAAAATCACAGATACTAAAGATTCTTGTCAATAGAAAAATTACTTTGTAAAATTTCTACAAATTTGTTTTTTTTTTTACTCAATTATCTTTTGTCTAATTGTGTTTACTGTGTCTTCTTTTAATTAAAAAAAAAACAAATTTCAACAGACAGACCAAATGGTACCATTATGAACAAAATTAAACCACAAGGTCCCAGTCAACGCTTGTCCAATGAAGGACTGAGATCAATTAAATATATACTACAAAAAAACCTGTGAACAGAGTTTCTGGTTAAAATGCATAAATTAGCTATATTGGGTTTACTTTCATACAAAAAAATTAAAAAGAATTTGATTTTAAAAAAATTTATTGCAGAAATACTTTTATTAAAGCAATAAAATATTTTCATAAATCCAAATTTGATCTGAAGTATATTCCATACAATCTGTATTTTTATATTATTACTGCTTATCACTAAGCACTGATGTTTATATGATTCATTCTTGCTGCATTATGTTTTTGAGTTTATTATATGAGATGCATGCCTGTGGTTATATACAATTATTCTTTTGTTATTTATTATTATGTAATAAAATTATAGAGGTTTTTCCACGATTTATCAAACAATTCCACAACAAACTGCTGCTCTTCCAGAATAGGCTTGCACAAAACAAATCAACGAAGCAATGAGAATATCAGTTGTCAGCAAGGCTGTTCTGTGCATTATTGTGATGAGAACAAATCTGGCTAGCAAATGGCTCCGAAGTGCAGTGGGTTAAAAAACCTACATCAAAGCAGTCAACAAATCATACAGTTAAGACCAGTGGATCGGACCAGTCATACGGTTGGAAATATAGAACCACCTAATGGGAATAGTCTGAACTGACCCTCTATTTTCTTTAATACCATTAATGTTGATAATCTAGCAGGCATTCTTTATGATAGAGCGTGGAAAGATTGAATTTTTAGCAAATAGTTTAGATATGCAATCTGGTTATTTAAAGGAGAGTTGCTTCGTACCACCAGCCATCATTATTAATCACCCAAATCGAGATGAAAAAGCATTTAACAAAGAAAAATGCTTTCATCAATGGATGCTGGCTTGTTACAGATTTACAATGCCAAATCTTGAATAAAGAAACAAAACAACTCAGAAGCTGGTCGGTTATCCATGCTTTTGAAATCTCTAGAGGAAATTAGAATTGAAAGCCAAATAATCAATCATATTCAAGTAGCTCATGAATAAAACTTGGAATGATTATCAACTGATTAATTTTTGACAATATCTAGCCTTTGTAACATCATTTGGTGTGTGAAAAAACTTTCCAAATGTTGTTGAAACATGAAATTTAAAGAAAATGCAGCTTTAAAGCTTTGCTGTGGACATCCGTTCTCTTTGTTACTGGTGCCCATCATGTGGAGAAAATGGTGACTTTCTGTCTACCTATAGTGTATACCAAGGATTAGCTTTTAAATGCTAACAATTTAAATCAACTTTAAAATTTCCTTTGTACACCTTAATAGTTTTATAATTTTAGAATCCTTCACCTTTTTAAATTGTTTGTTTTTAGTGAAGTTAGATTAAAATATAATCTATACTATCATTTTATATCATGTCAACCACATAATGGATAAATCAAAATTGAAACTTCTATGCTTTCTAATTTTAATTTTGTATAGTGTTGTTTTCTATTTAAAATGGCAGCTATCCCGAGTTTTCGGAAGTTACTAACAAAGAAACCCTAAACTAAATTTAAAAAAGAATGAAATGTTCTTCTGGTTTAGGTAAAATGGCTGAAGAACCTTATTCTATAATTTTTAAAAAAAAAAAGTTTCTAAAAGCCTAAAAATCTGAATTCTTACTTCCTAATCTGACCTTCACTCTCAGTAACTAGATAATGATCTCCTCTTACCACTTGTAGCTCAAAATTATCAAGAACCCCAGACCTTTAAAAAATTTATTTTTTCCTCTTTGAGTGATAAATTTGAAAGAAAGATGGTTTAGGGGTGTTTTTCAGAAATCAGGTGGGTGGGTCCTTTGAGATGCCGAGAATAGACCGTGGGTTTCTTAATGTTTTGACCTTTGCTAACTTAAATGGTCCGCCTTTTAATCTGACTGACCTTGGTAGGATATCAGTCAAATGTATCACCTCAAAAGTAGCATCACTCTATTCTCTACCCCAAAATAGAGCAGCTCATTAAAAAAGATGCTGACAAAAAACAGTCTCTTGTTGTGACATTGCTGCCTGAAATTATTGTTCCATAGTTAGTTGGATCTGCAACAAAATTAGGCAAGATACTGAATGCCATACACTAAAATTAACAAATAAATATAAGTAAAACTGGTTGCTGGATTTACATTTTAATTACCATGGTTACTGCATTAAAGAAAAATCAGGCCAACAGATGACCATATCTCACACTAAAAAAAAAACAAAATCTGTGGTGCATTCATGAACTTTTAACCTTTTTAAGAATTTACTTTTTTTTCTTCCCCATTTCAGCTCCAACAGAGAAGATTCATGAAATAGCATGTAAGACAAATGCACGATCCAAGAGCTTCAAAGAATTTTGCCAACCTCCATTTTGCTGGTAAAAGTTGATATTTTTTTAAAAGAAATAACAGGATTTATCCATAAAATTGTGAAATAGATTGAACAAATCATTCACCATGACCAACTAAACCCAGGAGAAATTCTGTATAATCTCAGAACAATGCTGCCATCATCAGAAAGATGGAGAACAGTTTAAGTTAAAATGAAAAGTGCATGATAGAAAGTAAGATAATGAAGTCTCTCAACCAGGAATTCCTATCTACCAACAGGTCGGTTGTTGATGCAGGGTGATTAAAGCAGACTTGTCTTTTGTGTTCAAAAAATGTGAAGTTTGAAGACACAAAAGAAAAAATAAACAAACAAAAAACTTGAAACAAGTGACTGCAGTGTATAATATTACAATAATTAACAAAGCTTAAACTAAGGAAAGGTCCATATAGTAGAAGAGGAAGGAAATCATTGAAGCATAAAATAAACAAGGATGAAATGTTTGTAGGTGGTATAGTATACTGATTACAAGGAAGCTTGCTTGTACAAAGAAGAGCTGTCCATAGGAGGAGGCAGCTGAAACTTGTCAAAGCTTAGCCCTGAACTCTTGATTTGAGAAGTGCGCCATCTTACTTAGGCTAAACACATCTTTTGTTGGTAGTCTTAGTCTGTTCTATATTTCAACAAAACTGTTGCCTTAAAAATAACTTTTTAAAAGGAGTTTTGCTTAAATATTTAACCAATAATAAAAGCAACAAAACTAAAATTACAATTTAACAAAGAATAATTATAAAACCACAGAAAATTTTTTTACCTATCTTTAATCCATTGTTAACCAAAATAATACAAATGAGTAGAAACTGCAAACAGTATAAATGGTATTCTTGCCGTCTGTAACTCAGATGATGAAGTTATTAAAATTACTGAAATAACAAGTGAAACAGATGAATTTGTGTCATTCAGATTAGTTTTCTGATAGCAGATTGATTCATAATCTTCAACCTAAAGATGGACCTGGCTCCAATCTTTACATTATTTCAATGAAACCCATCCTACACACATAGTGCCATTAAAGCTAAATATTAACCCACCAACAGATTGAAGTAAATTGCTTGCAGTTGCACTAGATTGTTTTCAATTTGTGAGAAACTACAGTTTGAACAATGTGCATTACAAACTATGTGAAGTTTATTAGATTTGATAATATAAGTCTTAAAAGAAGATGATTGTCATAATAAAAACAAAGGAATGTATCATTACCCAGCTTTATATCTTAACAGTTTTTGCTATATTTTGTTCTCTACATTTATTAAAAATATACAGTCATGTTTTACCTTTGATTTACATTTTAAAAATATTTATTTATGCTAAAAGAGAGAAAAAAATTACAATATCTTTTATTTTTAATTCCAAATTTGTTCAGTAATTTTTAGCATATGGCCTTCCCATGTTGCCCTGCACTGAAAGTTCATACATTATCCTACAACTGAATAATAATAAGATAATGGATGAGGTAAGAAATTATACTACATGGCTATTTTTCATCTTCTTTACCTACATTTGTAAAGTTCTCTATAATTATGTCAAATTGTAAGGAATGATAAAACTTAAATGCTAAGATAGCAGCACATTCTTGGTACAAAAATTTAGATTTAAACCAGAAGATCCCAGAAGTATTTCATATGGCATGCATTAAAACTAATTCATTTATGCATATTTTTCAGGGTAAAATGTAAATGTACTGCAGCTGACAAAGTTGATCAGGCAATACCCATGTGGGGTTATGGAAAATATACTGAAGTAAGTATACACTGTTAATAGACAGATTTCCATCTCACTGATGAAGTGTTGGCATATTAAATGCTTTTCATTTTTCCTAATCCATCTGACTAAAACTATGCCAGTTAGTATTCACTGAATGTTTTTGGACATCACACAACAAAGGTTAACATAACATTAAAATAAAACAATATTTAACATAGAAGATTTGGTGGTTTAGCTATCAGACAATGAAAGATAAAGAAAAAATGTGCACTGAAATGATTATTTCATAAGAATCCAGTTAATTAGCATCAATTTGATGCAGGAAAGTGCAACAGATTTTTAAAAAAAATAACATTTATTCCTATATGGCAGAGCTGGTGTTATAATGGCAGCAAAATATCATAGTCCAATTCCACCTAAAGCAATATATATATTGATATCAAGGAGTTCAATAGTTTGCTTGTTTAATTATGAAGTTTCTGAGGCATGGAGAGAAAAAAAAAGACTGTAACTGACATTTTATTTCAGTCCTACATATACTTGATTTCTGCCATGCTGGGAAGGTTAGAAAGCCAGAAAAAAGGTTGCATAACTCATTGTCAAACAATGCCCAACTCAGTCTTTAATTAGTTGTGCTGGTCCACCAAGAAAGTTTTGTCTGTTGCTGGCCAAAGGATTCTCACACATGGCCTACACATTTCTGGGATGAAGCTGCTGTTGACAGATCTAAAATATGTTGCAGTCATCGAAACAAAGGACTAAGAGCATTTAAATAGTGTTAGTTTAAACATGGTGTTGAGCTTAAATTGATACCTCAAAAATGTTTTTGATATGGCACATTTTCTTTGCTTTATTCGAATTTATACAATAAATGAGAGTTTATGAAATAATGGTAAATCACAAATGATTTTTATTCTCTCTCTAATCAAAATGGTAGTTTTTCTTATCTTTAAGAAACAAAGATTTCTCTCTTTGGCATCATACATAAACCTAATTTCACTGCATTAATAAAGACCCAACCCTATTTAACTGTAGTCTTTAAGAGTACTGGTGGAGATCACCTAACATGCGTTCAGTAACCTGAAGTAAACATCAATTACCTATTAGTACCAATTGATAGTAGTAAGAAATTGATGTATACAAAGTGTAGGAGGAGATAACTTGCCAAAGGGACATTACTCTTCCTTTTTAATTATGATACATGAAACAAAGTGTTTAGCATCATTATTTCATTACTATTTTTGCATTTTTACTTGAGTTCATGAGTGAAAAAAAACAAAAACAAAATAATATGAATGATATTTGTAGGAAACACCATGTAGGAGCTCTTCTTATTCTTTGACCCCAGTAAACTTCGAGATTTTCTCACAATCAGAAGAACATATCCAGGGATCGCGCTACCCGCTCGCCAATGGCGATTAGCGCTCCAACCTGGCGGACATATCTCCTAACCTAACCTGACGAACAGCATACTTTATTGAGTTAAATAAACCATTGAATTCCCATCATTGGGGGTCACAAGAAGGTTCGTTAACAAAAGCTCCCCCCCCCCAGTCAATTTCCGGTCAGATCGAGGCTGCCCCGAGTTTCCCGCGCGTTTGGGACACGGCTGTCAGCGCCGTCTGCTTACCTCACTGGGACCGAGCCAGAAGAGGTATCTGTGAAAGGGAGAACCAGAGGCGACCAGACACGGCGCACATAACCTTGATAAACAACCTCATTAACTTAGGGCTGCAACTTCGCGGGCTTTTGGCTTCCATTGCCGCCAACTGTTAGACCCCGCTGTTGGGCCCACGGATGATCCCCGGACGAAATGCTGCCCTACAAGTAGCCAGATGTCTGGGGTTTCGTTTCTGTCTCGACCCTGTTCTCGCCCCACTGGTGCATCCATTGTTTTGACTAACGATCGCGCGATGAGTGGGGAAGCGGCCCGGTGATGGAGAAAGTTCTGAAGAAGATACCGAGAGGCAGGAGGCCAGAAATTCTGCCTCTCTTTGAAACTGAAGTTCTAGTTCAGAGGGGGTTAACAATAAAGTCACTTTCAATTTACATTATGATCTTTTGTCTTTATTTTCCCATTCTAAACACCTGGCTATGAATAGCAGAATTTGGCTAATCCAAATCCCATTTGGCTAAAAGCTTTTCTGACCTAGCTCCATCCAACCCTGCATATTTCAGATTTCAGTAGGAAACATTCAAAAGGAGGATATATACACACATCGTTTATGCACATATTTTCAAATCTATTTATTGTAACATTATATGACCAAGATTAATGATGATACAATTCCAAAAAAAAAAATGCATGCAGTATTTAGTTACCGTTGAAAATTAGTATCGACTCAAAGAGAGAAATAAACAAAACAGAGCAGGATATTTGAGTGTTACCTGGACTCTTCAAAATCAACCTTAATAAAAGCACTATTTTGTTGGTTTTTTTTTCCATTTAAGGACACACCTATTTGCCATGCTTCAATGCATTTCTTCAGCAAGTCATTCATGGAGACACATCCGTTTCAAGTATTTTTGGATATCAAGAATGCAAAATATCATGATTTTTATGGCATGCAATGCAACGGAAAGGCTACAAATAAGTAAGTAGACCATGTTCAGCAGGTAGGCCAAGGTGAGTGCTGTAAATAGAACTCAGATTAACGGCTTATTTCATATTTATTTTTGGTTTTAATTTCTGAATGCCTTCCAAGAAATAAGGCCGGTTTTATAAACTAAAGCTACATAGTAAATTAGACAAAAGAAGGAAATATATGTGTTGCACAGCCACTTTAGGTAAGCATTGTGGAGAAATGAAAAGACAGATGCTTTTATAACATTTGTATTGTATCCAAACTAATAATGATCTGAGTAAGATTTTTTTTAAGTGAATCATATTTGCTGTTTATTAGTCAAGATTCAGTTATTTATAAAATACAAAAAAACACAGATATTACCATTCATAATAGTTCTGAATTTCTTCATGAAAACTTGGTATGCTAATCACTACATCCACTCGTGTTTATTAAGATAAAAAGTACTTCACATAACAAAAAATCTGTGTTATGAAAGCATATCAAGCTTTTAAAGCCACAACACAATATAAGAAATTGTAACTAACGTAGATAATCGACTATAGTTTGATTGATAAATCTTCCACCCTGCAATATTTCTATTGAAAATAAAGTAAATCTGGCAAAGAAGTATTATCTTTCAAGCCATTTATCAGCTGGCTGTAGTCCAACTGGACATTAGCTCTGAGAAATGGTCCCTGAATCAAAATATTCACTGCTGAGAAATTTAGAATTCACAGACAGCCAAACCACATTCAGTTAAATGAGACATTCCAGGGTATTTTTACAGTTTAGTTTAGTTAATATAAGCCAGAAAGCCATTTCAGTTTACAAAAGATCCAAAGGTAAAGAAATATGAAAAATTTTTTTTTCTGAAAATGACTGAGTCACTGCCATTAAAACATCATTTGTAGTTTATCCTGCTAGCTTGTAATATTTACTAACATATTTATTAAGTACTTTACCTTTAATACCTAACTTGATACATGAACTTATTTGCCAATTTCTTCCAGTACTTCAGCAAGCTCATACAATATATTCATGTTCTTAGCACTGCCAGAACATGCACACTTTTTCTTAACTAACAAAAAAAAAATATTTTAAAATATAAATATGGATTATTAAGCTTAATTTTCTGTTTTCATTTTCAGTTATACCAAAGAATATATGTGCTACTCCTTTATTCCTACCCTTTTGGATAATCAATAAAAGAACACAGGTAAGTGGAGTTAGTAGATAAGGAACCAGTTGGCAATGAAGAATCTATCGAAACTAACATAAAGTAAAATTGCTATACCATTTATCTTGATAATATGGGAGATACAGATGCAAAAATATTTTAAAAATATCCATAGGCCAAAGTAGAGAACTGGAGCCTCTTTAGTGTTTCTTAACTGAGATTATGCATATATAATCAATCACCCTGGTACATAATCTTCAAATCTATTCCAAGATACTTACACTTGTGCCTGATTTGCATGTTCCACGAGGTCTAATGACTTACAAGTATATCTGACAATAAAATGCTAACATTTAACCATTTGTATCATGATTTAAAATCCTAAATCTTAAATCTTATTTCAAGAAATACAGTACAATCACACTGCTCTAAACATTTTAAGGTGGTATGTCTTAGGACTCTCAAAGTAAGCTTTTTTCTTGCATAATTCTAGCACAGCCTAGTTCATACAAAAGACTTATTTAAAGCCGCCTAAAGAAGCATCAATTATTTGCTAATTGGTTGACCAGTCTAAAAACAATTTAATAAATGGTTGCTTTATCTCCATTTAAAGATTATCCTAGTATAGTGAAACATCAAAAAAGTCTCAAGAACTTATTCAAGTCGGATTGTCCATTCATTATATTTGTGCTATTGTTAACTGCTGAGTTTTTTTTCCAGATTTTTCCAACCTTCAAACACCTGAAGTGAATAGAAGTATTCTGATCTGGATGCTCTAACCTAGGATTATTAGTTTCCTCAGATGTCTTAAAGATTGAATGATGGTAGAATGTGGTTTATGCGATTTTTTCTTTCCTTGCTACTATAGCATCTGACCTAACTTGATGTTTCTGCAATTATACATGAAAACAAATGAATAAAACAATTCAACACTTTTTAAGATATTTCATTTCAACCTTTTTTACTTTTGCCTTTTTAGCCAATGCTTCCATGAAATCTAGAAATCAGACAACTTTCTGGTGACAGTCGAGGGAGATGCCACAAAAAGCTTGGAATATTTTGCAAATATGACTGTTACTTGTTATAACAGTAACAAGTATAAACTTGGTTAACTCCTTTTAAAATGCTAATTAGAGTAAAGAATACAGATATTTATAAGATTTGAATCAATCATAGAATGTTACTGAAAAAACACTATACTCTCACGATAAACTTATTCAGAAGGTGAAAAAAGCAAACTTTTGTTTTCTATTGCTGAATACATTGCTTTAGCTCTTCCGAAGTGAGATTAGAAAAGATAGTGGTGCCAGAAATAGTATCATCATGCACAATTATGATACACATTAAGTTATCTTTGGCCTTCTTGATAGGAGAGTTATGGTGTCACTTATACATTGACGAGATTAATTATAAGAGTAAGTTATTACAAATTTGTTTTTACTTGTGTAGTAAAGTAGGTCTGCTTTTTAAGTTTTCTACCTTTGATTCTTGAGATTTTTATAGTGACTTCAAGATGTACAACCGTGTTGCATTCATTAATCCTGTAGGATCAGAGTTTTTTTTATAGTAGTAATTCCTGAAAGTGACCCAGACTTATTCACAATTGTTGTTCCATCTACAGTTACCTGAGGTAATAAGAATAAATTTTCCCATGCCTCCTCACCAAAACAACTGAAAAGCAAATCTTTTAGCGCCAACACTAACTGGCATTTTCACAATATTTCTGAAGTCAATTTCAGAATTCAAAAACACCTGGGTACAAGAGAGAGGGAGATAACTTGAACAGTGCAAGCAAATGGACACTAAATACAGTCATAAACAATTATCTACACAGCATCTATTGTCACAGCCACTTGACTTGCTGTCACTTACCTAGCATCAAACTTATAGCAGGTTTCCCTGGTATGACTTAAGATGTTTATAGTCAAAGCCAAGTTCTGGTAGTATACAGTTCTCCAAAATCAAAGATAGTTCAGTTCCCCTAAAATGATAGAAAATAAAAAAAAAGAAATGTAATTACTTTAGCTTTCTTGCATTATTGTACTATTCAAAATATATTACCATAAAGTTCTATATTATACTTCCATATCCTTAGTATGGTGTTTATCCTGGGAGTGCAAAGTATACCTCTTGCACCCTGAGAATGAATGCTATTTAAAATATTTTTATTCCTTCTTTAAAATCATAAATACTCAACTCACTTTTCACTGCTAGGACAATTTTGTGTTTCATGTCTTTTAATAACTTTCAGTATTTCCCTTGTTGTGGTGGTGTTCTTATTGCTCTCTGGAGTTGCAGTGACCTAGAAGGCAACTGCACAACAGTGAAGGGTCAGCCAGGTGAGAAGAATGGAGGTGAAAATGGCCATTATTCAAATATCCCTTGGCCATGCAAGTGTAAAAGGGACTATTGTATAATGCCAGTATAAAAATTAGTGCCAAAGCCACTTGCACAAGTTCCAGCTTCGTTTCACGGCCACCAAACACCTACTGTTTGAAGAAAGATCAAACTAAAGATGACCAGGCTTTAGCAACATCCGTGCACCCTGCTGAAGAAATACCTCCTTGGCTAAGACAAACCAAATCACTGTGCATCCTAACTGCTTTCTCATTACTGCTCAGCAGTGAAACCT
Source organism: Nautilus pompilius (assembly GCA_018389105.1). Lineage (NCBI taxonomy): Eukaryota > Metazoa > Mollusca > Cephalopoda > Nautilida > Nautilidae > Nautilus > Nautilus pompilius. The sequence goes on from JACATO010001898.1 coordinate 253,073, forward strand.
CTGAGAGAATAACAGCCTTAAGGGCATTCAATAAATACTATACTTCATACTTCTACTAATTGTAAGAGGGTTAACTCAATCACTGATCTTGTAATAGCATCAGTATCTTTTTTTTGTGATGTGTAATAACATTATGGTTTATTCAAACTGTGTTCTGTTTTGACTGAACAAACATTGACCATAAGCCAAATACAAAAAGGCTTCCTTTTTGTTTAAGAATTTATGAAACGAAGTGTCCATTTGTTGACTTTACAAAAATGATCCATGTTTCTAAAATCTCAAATAGTTTGATAAACCCTTTGTCTTCACCTACTTCAGTAGCCATACATGAAATTCCAACTAGCCAAAATGTCAGAAGTGTCCCATATCTTGGGTCTAATCTTATTCAACCAAAGTCTTTTCCCCACAACAAACAGATCTCAAGAATCATGGTATTGAATGTTTCTATAGTTAGAATTTGATATTGCAAAAAATGCTGCTTTCTGTCATCCATACTGGCAAATACCAGACAACAATATCAAGCTTGTGTCAAAATCAGATGACATTTACCAAGAAAGGTTCCAACTTATGGAAGGCTCAAGAAGTTATGCATGGTCATGAAAAATGCTGTGCCCATAATGATGCCATGTATAATAAATTCCTGTCTGTTGGCAAATGTGAATATTTGGAATCAGCTAAGTTCACAAAGAAAACTTTCAACAAAGTGCCTCATTGAAATATTTACATCTTTACAACTTGCAAGACAAGGAATACCCATTCAAAGTATAGATGATGTCAATCCAAATTGTAAACAATTACTCAAGCTCTGTACTTGTGATAATAGTGATTTGATGCACTGGTTAAGACAACAATATGGAGTTCACCAAAAATTCAAAATGATAACCTGAAACTTATGGCTCATTCATTATTACAAACATTTGGAAAAATTATCAAAGTACTAGTCATAATGGCAAATGAAGCATACACATTATAGTGAGAACTGTTTCTCAGAACTTTAAAATGGATGAGTATGTGCTATGACTTGATGTCCTTGAAATATGTAATGCAAAAACCATCACTGTCACAATTCTGAACATTATTCACTGTTTCAATTTAGATATTGCATATATCCATGGACAGTGTTATGATGGTGCATCAGCTATGACAGTTGAGAAGGATGACAAAGTGAATTGAAGACACGGAGCCTTAAGCTTTGGCAACATAGTGAGAAACGCACTCACTCAACTTCACATTTCAAGATACTGTTTTCCAAATTCCAGTAATCTTGTTAACAATTCGATAAACTTTTGAGAGATAGTGCTGTGCAACTGTGCAAAAGGTTTCCATAGAACTTAATGGCTCCTAATGTCATATAAGGACATTGAGCCCCACTAGATTTACAATGCAATTCCATTCATTGCTTGGTATGCAGAAACAAATAACTGGGTTACCCGTTGCCTTATTTGAAGTTAAAACTGAATCAACTGATAATAGAGTAAAATAAACAGCAACAGTAAATGGATACTTCAAGCAATTCAATGATTTAAATTCTACATCTTACTGGATATTACTACCAAAATTTTTTTCCTGAACGATATCTTCAGCAAACAGCTGCAAAGCTGTGCTATTTCTACTAGAGAAGCAAAACTTTGTCAATTCACAAAAACAAGTCTTCATAAAATAAGATTAGAAATGTCTTTTGAAAGTGTTTGAGGTCCAGCAATATCTTGCAAGGGATTATAATGCAAATGAGCCAAGAATTCCTCAATGGTAGTATCCTGAAAGATATTAGGCTAGTATCAGAGAGACCAATATGATATGCATAATACAATCTCATTTGACAAGAATTAAAGACAAAAGTATTCCTATCCTGCAAGCAACAGAAAATGTCTTACAAGCTGCCATTATCATTATAATGGAACATAATGGTGATTATAATGACTTTTGCCACCTGATACCACAATTGCAATCAGTAATAATCATGAAGGATACTATGATGGAAATGTAAACTTGAGATCAGTCTTGACAAAAATCTGGAGTAATTTTCTTAAAAAAATTATTCTGCAGGTCACCAATTTTTTTTCCATCTCATGAATCCAGCCTCAAAAACAACATGTAATAGAAGTTTCTCACATCTGCACCATATGAAAAACTACCTATGATCCACCATGACTCAAGCCAGAATTACCATTCCACTTCCAATGTGTACAAAGAAGTTGATGTACTGATAGACTTTAAAATCTAAAAATGAAGTGCAGAGAAATTGTGTTTGTTTAAAACCATGAATACTGTTAATATTATTTTTCGCATATAAATATACCTATTTGTCAGTCATTAATAATGAATAATGTAATAAAAATAAATAGTTGTAAATAAAAATTGGTTAAAAATGCACCCTGCACCTCAAATAATATAAAAGATCTAAGCCTGTGTATTTTTAAAATAATAGAAAACATCTTTTAGCTTCATCAACTGCCAGATGGCTAATACCAGATACAAGTTTGAAAATCTATGACATTAAAAATTAGTTTTAGTTACTTGCAGAGGGACAGAAAATCTTTCAACTTACTCAAAGGCCCCACTCTTCTGAAGAAAATATAAAAGGAAATCTTAAAGGAATACACTTACATTTTATCATTTTGTAAGGCAAACTATGCATTAAACTTAATTCCTTTTCTGGATGTTTGTTGTAAAGCTTCAGAATTTTTGTAGCCTGCACGTCCCAAAATGAAAAAAATAGAAAGATTTATTTACATACAACTTAATTTTAACAATTGTAAAAGTCTGAATGAAATCCAACAATCTTTTGTATACCAAACTGGGAAGACTAATTTTCAATGACCTCTATAATTAAGAAGTTTCATTGCCCAGATCATTCTTGTAATTCATCTTTGCACCTTTTCCAATCTATCAACATCCTTAATTAGATCAGAAGACCAAATCTGGACTGCATACTCTAAATTAAGTCTAATCAATTCTGCATGTGGTGGAATAAGGACTCATGGTGTTTTCATGTTAATATTTCTGCTTAACAAAGTAACAGATCTGTCCACTGTTCACCACTTGTGCACATTTTATCTCACTTTAAAATATGCTGAATAGTTAATTCTAGATCTTGCTTCTCAGCATCTTTGTCAATAGGACTATCAGCTAAGTAAAGCTGCTTAGAAATGACAAGACCCTTATCAAAACATTTACGATTAGAGGTTGAAATGCCTTTATTCAGATCATGGACCATTCATTTAATGTGCTTAAGTCTTCCTGAACTTGATTAACATCATATTTTTCTACAAAATAACTACTAGACCATCTAAAATTGAACATTATCTAAGGGATTTATACAGTAAATGGTCAAAATTACCTAATAGGATAAATCTTACCTTTACTATATACAAAAATTATTTTGTTTTACCAATATATTGGTAAGCAGCAACAGTTATATCAAAGTCAACTGTATTTGAATAACTCTTTTCATGTACATTTGTAAAAACAATAACAAATATTAATCATAATGTTTTGTTTTCATCAAACTCAGTGTCTGTATCATCAAAATCCTCCTCATAATTATTCCCAGGTTGCTCAGCAACCAGCATTTCACAAAATGTCTTATAGTCTTGTGTGGTCATGTCCCCAAATTTTCTAGCAAAATCTGAATCAGTAGTATCAACAATCTCACCCAACCTTGGGTTCAGTTTCATTTCTTCCTTAAATTTGGATTTGCGGAAGATACCACATCGTTCCACCCAAAGATGTCGTGCCCGGATGTGCTCAATTGAATGGCTAAACAAGGAACTATACATCATTTGTCGTTGTGTGATGCCCAAAGAAAAGACATAGTGAAATTTTTCATTGATGTTTTCCCAGTCATCAACAAGGATGAAGGGGGAGTAAATAATTAAATTGATCACATCATCTGTTTTGAAAAAGTTTTTCAGCTGCACAACTCTGGTCATCACTGATTTGGGTTTGACTGTTAAAATAGCAGGCTCTCTGGTGATCACCTTGGCTAATGACTTTTCAGTTATGCCAACCTCTTGTAGGCAGTCAAACATTCGAGTCACAGTTTTTCGATTAATCACAAATGAAGACTCTCTAAATATTCTGCAGAGTTCCTTAGCACCAAAGCCATATTCTTGAAAACAAAAGATTGTGTCTTGCCATGTTTTCAGTGGGATATTTAGGAGATGAGGATTGGCACAAATCAATTTCTCCACTTGGTCAGTAGATATATCAGCATCAAGTAATGTATGTATGTGCTTTGAGATCTTTTCAACTGACATGCATCCTAACATTTTGTCTCTTTTTACTACTGCAGTCTGCACAGCAATGGCTATATCCAGGGGAGATATCTCTGCTTGGTGATCACCTGAAGAATCAACATCATCACAGTAAAATCTGTTAGTAGAGAAAATGTAATGAGGGCAGTAGAATACCCGCTGTGTTTTCAGATGTGTACCAGAAACTGGCAAACAAAAGTTATAAGCAATTCTTTTCCACTTCAGCAAATGACCTGCAATAAAAATAAATGGAAGGTTAAAGGAAAAATAAAAAATGTTTGTCAAAAACATACTATACACCATGAGTTATAGTCAGTTTCAAATTCATATTAAGAGCCAAATTTCCAAATGAAAAACACTACAAGCCTTTTCCTCTGTTAGGTTAGAAAAGAAATCAACAGATTTGTACCACTGCATTAAAACAAATCTTTTTTCTGAGAACTATAATTGGCAAGATGACCAATGCTGACCCATTTCTACTCAAAACACCAGACCAACGAGTATTAGTTTGCTTTTACCGACCAATAATAGAAATGATGTTACTTCAAGAAAAACAAAACTTTAGTACTTCTGTATTTGTAGATGCAGCTTCTAGGCACCATATGGTTTGCTGATTTAGCATTCAGAGGCATTCTGATAAAGCATATATTTTCTGAATGTATAATTAATAATTTAAGTGTATACATTGCCAGCTCTGTTTTAAATTTACATGATTATCATTAGTTGATTTATATAAAGTCATCAATTCACATGTTGGATTTGTAAAATATTCCTAACATCTATGGTTCATGCAAGTGTTTTTCCTAAGATTAGTTTTTGTGGGAGGAATGAACATTTGTATCTTACTTTTTTCAAATGTAATGATTTTTTAAAACTTTTAAAGCTGAGCGATGCACATTCTCCATGGAAACAACTTTTGGCAATCCAAAATGCATACTGAAATTTGAAGCCTAACTACATAGTTAAATCATAAATGAACATATATGAAGGTATGTTTGTATATTTATTACTCAATAAAAGCCACACTGATAATAAAAAATATAATTTATCAAATATGTATAGTTTCCATTTGATTCAGCATAGTTTTTTTAACGTCCTTTGCTAAGTAAATTAATAACAATCGAATAAACCAAAAATGAAGCATAAGTTGTTTTTCTGGTTAATTTTATTTAACTTCTTGCTGTCATTTTAAGTCAGATGTATGGCTGATGGTGTACAGCATAAGTTTACAATGCTTCTTTTCAAATGGTTCATACTAAATATGCTAATGTGCAAAGTTTAATTTCCGATGCTTTAATTTTATTTTTTTAATTCTAAAATTGGAATTATAAATATTAGAAAACTGAATCTGAAAGCAAATCCAAAGTCAAATGGTTTACTGTAATTTGTTCTAGAATAAACATTTTAAAATTTACTTTTAGCTAATAAAAGATATTAAATAAATTTAACTGCTGCTAGTTATAATGTCATTTTAATAGCTTTCTGATTGGAAAAATTAATAAATACAAGTGATTTCATAAGTCAAATAGTTCATACAATTTACACTGGATATGCATTCTGCTCTGAGTATCCCCATGAAGTATGGAAAGTAGATATAAAATAACCAGTCCTGTGTTTGTGGGGGCTGGTGGTAGAGAAATCAACAGTTAAAATAACCAGTCCTGTGTTTGTGGGGGCTGGTGGTAGAGAAATCAACAGTTAAAATAACCAGTCCTGTGTTTGTGGGGGCTGGTGGTAGAGAAATCAACAGTTAAAATAACCAGTCCTGTGTTTGTGTGGGGGCTGGTGGTAGAGAAATCAACAGTTAAAATAACCAGTCCTGTGTTTGTGTGGGGGCTGGTGGTAGAGAAATCAACAGTTAAAATAACCAGTCCTGTGTTTGTGTGGGGGCTGGTGGTAGAGAAATCAACAGTTAAAATAACCAGTCCTGTGTTTGTGGGGGCTGGTGGTAGAGAAATCAACAGTTAAAATAACCAGTCCTGTGTTTGTGGGGGCTGGTGGTAGAGAAATCAACAGTTAAAATAACCAGTCCTGTGTTTGTGGGGGCTGGTGGTAGAGAAATCAACAGTTAAAATAACCAGTCCTGTGTTTGTGGGGGCTGGTGGTAGAGAAATCAACAGTTAAAATAACCAGTCCTGTGTTTGTGGGGGCTGGTGGTAGAGAAATCAACAGTTAAAATAACCAGTCCTGTGTTTGTGTGGGGGCTGGTGGTAGAGAAATCAACAGTTAAAATAACCAGTCCTGTGTTTGTGGGGGCTGGTGGTAGAGAAATCAACAGTTAAAATAACCAGTCCTGTGTTTGTGTGGGGGCTGGTGGTAGAGAAATCAACAGTTAAAATAACCAGTCCTGTGTTTGTGGGGGCTGGTGGTAGAGAAATCAACAGTTAAAATAACCAGTCCTGTGTTTGTGGGGGCTGGTGGTAGAGAAATCAACACTTAAAATAACCAGTCCTGTGAGGAAAGAAACAGCATAATACTTGCAAATTAAGACACGTGGTGAAGCGGTCCATTCAGCAAACAGAAGCATCATAATTAAATTATTTTTATAAAATAAACAGGGATCTTTGAAAGATGTTTCCCAGATCAAATGAGAAAACAGAGGCCCCTGGTAAAGGACTTATCGAGTTTTCCCAACACAGAAGAAAACCGCCAGGAGACCTAAGCCACTCTACGGTGTTTTTGTATTTACGTCAAAAACTTTCTTTTTTTTTTTCCAAATGTAAACAATCGGATAAATAGTTTTAGTAATAAATAAATCTCCTTAAAACTAAAGCGAAACAGTTAAGTTTTCAGAATGTATGCATCAAACGAGAAACGCTATGGAAGGCTACATCTGAATTAAGGAATTCTCCCGACCTCACCGGAGTTGCCTCCCTTGGGTAGCAGCTCCTCGCCGAAGTTGTGTGTCGGGCCCGGTAACGACGACACGGCTCGAGTCGTGTTTTTTTGTTTTTTTTCTCTCTCTCTCTCATAGAATTACAGTAAGTCTTGTAAAATTGTTTAGTCCTGCACGGGTTAGCCTAAAATATTAGTCGGTAACGCCGTTAACTCTCAAACCTGTCATCTCGTCCCCCCCCCCAACTATGCCGCCATTTTATTATTGCCCGACGCGAACGCGGGTAATATTATTCATTTAGCTTCTGAATGTCGGACCCGAGGAAGGAGCAGACGAGACTGTGGGAGCGGGTGTGATGTCCCACCAGGTCCGACTATCATTATTCTCCCCGTGTCCGTGCCTCCTGAGTCGGAGTTGGGCGGGCGCGTCTGTGTACCGATAATCATATATACCTATGGCACATAGTGTGTTGATATCGTATCCTTACCGTGAAGTGAGTGATATCCTGTATGTTATACACTACGGCTGCCAAAAAGACTTTAAAAGCAACAACAACAGTGAACAGATGCGGTGTCTGTCCTGCATCTGCATCTGTTATCTATTTCGACCCCCCTTTTTATTATTATTATTATAAAGATATAAATGTGCGGTGTGAATGTAAATGCTGTGAAGAAGCAGCAGCAGCCTCTCACATCCCCCCCTGCCGCCATGTTTTGTTTCCCCTGTCTCTCTGTGTGCCTTTTTTGTTCTGTTTTCCTTTGTTCTTTAGCCTGTTGAAAATTAAAATAGAAAAAATGTGTCAGTAGGTCTTGTAACAACATCCAGTCGCGCTGCCACGAGAAGAGCAGGCGGAGAACCAGACCCAGGATGCCGGAGGAGGGACTAGGAATACACAGTCGGTGAGGCGGCCATCATGGAAGCTGCACAACAAACCCGGGCAATTGGGGGAAACCGGCTGTTGCTGACGACCGTGTGCTTGGGTTTTACCAGTCATCTCATTCAGTGGACTGTTGGAATCTGTGACTGCGTGATTCAGAAAAGGGAAGGCAAAGAAATCCTTAATAGGGTCCCATAGAAAAAGCCTCACGATGGCTGCACCAACCAAGTATGGGGCTTCCCTGAAATATCCTAATAACTGTTACAAAGATGGCCAAAGCGGAAGGAGGTGCAGTCGATTCTCAGCATGATAAGCTGTGGATTTTCAAAACCTCATCTCTCTCTCTCAAGATTTATTTAGGGGAAAATTTTTAGAGATCATTCTAAGCCGGGGACCATCCTTGTCACAAGGTCAAGATTAATTAGAGACTTAATTAGCCTTGCGGCCAAACGGCCCTGAAGATGGTGGTAGCAGAAGTGTGCTGAAGCATTGATTAAAATTAAAAGATTCCTCTCCTTATAATAGCGAAAGGGAGAGATTCTGTCTGTGTGTAGAGAGAGAGAGAGAGCAGGTGTTTTTTTTCAAAATTTCGGTGAAATTGCCTTTCAGTCTTCTATAAGATAAGGCCAGCTACACTAACCCTCACTAGTGTATATCAGTAACTAAATTTGTAACTTTGTGGTGTCTGGCTAATACAGATGTTGTGATTATTTATTTTCACGATGTTTGCATGATATACTTTTCTTATGATGATGATGATGATTGTTTTATTAGGAGTTGGATCATGAGGTTGACAGTGAAACTATGCGGGACGCGCTATGCCTTTCACAGAAAAAACTTATGGAAGAGAAAGGGTAAAATGAACGAACCCTTACCAGTAATTCCCTTAGTTTTGAAAAAAAAGGGTAAGAAACTACATTTAATTGTGATGATAAAGACGAGTCTTTGCTAAAAAATAATGTTTTATGTTGCTTCTCATTTTTAGTTGTTTTGATGAATTTTTAAGTTATACAAATAAAATTTGGTCCTTTGATTATCTATTAAAACAACAAATAATACGAACTGGTTTAATTGGTAATGATGGTCTTATGAGACACTGCATGGGGCACAATGAAACAATTTTATATTAAATAATGACAAATACTTTAATGATTTTGTGGAATAAATGAATACACAAAAAGATTGAGAATTTCAGCACAACAAGCAGGTAATTTTTTTAAGTTATTTTGTAATATTGTGGCTTAGATGACACACTGGCTGGCTACTTTACTAGGACCTACAGCTAATAATGCATTGGGCCTCTGTTTTTGCCGGAATAACAACCACAACACAATGAAGCATGGAATCCTCAACATGCTGGAAGGTGTCCTGAGGGATATTTAACCCATTCATTAATTAATATTTTATATGTAGTGTAAGGAGTGAGGTAGTCAAGGGAACATGATGTTGAATGAAACTTTCAAGTTCATTTCACATGTTCAACTGGATTAAGATCTGGGGATTGTACTGTCCATGGGAGATGCCTGAAATTTCACTTCAAACCATGATCACAATGTGGGCATGGTGGATGGGAGATTGTCATCTTAGCAGACTAAGAGTAGACTATTATGAGCATGTACCTATTCAAGCAATCTTTGCTCTTTGACCCTGCACATAAACATTTTAGCTTTTGAAAAATGTATATAAAATTGGCTAATTTGCTTGCTTAGGTAAATGCTTTTCTTTCTTTTTTATGATAACAGACAGGATATAATCCTATACATGACTGCTCATTTACCATTTTTACTGTACATCGCTTTATACCATAATAGGCTATAGATATATCCCACTACGGCTCCGATGCATCTGCACCATGGTAATTTGGCCCTGGTAAAATACACTTTTCTTTCCAGCAACTAGGAATTCAACAAGCATATATATTTTTAAAAAATCTCTCTCAAGGTCAAGAAAACATGCCTCAATTAAAAAAAAAAAAAGGGTTCTTCTTTTGGATTATCTAAAAATTGTTATGAGAGACCTCTTCAGAATTGTCAGATTTTCCTCAAGTAATTTCTTTGTTTTCAGTCAGCTTCTTTCATTGACTTCTCACACTTAAAAAATTAAGTTTAACAGTTTTTTAAAATATTTAACTCAGACTTTGTTGGTTAATGACTAATCAGAATAACACAATCACATTCTTATTTATATATTTTTATTTTAAAATAGATGGAAAGAATTAATTTGCTTGCCTAAAATATAATGAGGTTAGTAGCACTGCAATCATTAATATAGTAGTTCAAAATGAGGCATGTCAGTTCTTCCTTTCACCATTGGCACTTAATAGATAAGCAAATTGTTTTATTTTCTGTATCTTAGCCCTCTTTCTCTTTGTAAGTTATAATTAATTAATGATTCTTGTCATCTTTTTTCTGAGATAATGGTTTCTCTCTTAGCAGGCTAAACAAAAAAACGTATCTATGGCAATGTCTCATTAAATTAACACATCAGTGTTGATCTCTTTTAATTAAAAATTCTACACTTTAAAAAAAAAAGGAAAAGGCACAAATACAGAATTGAATGTTTTAAAATTTCTTTTTCTATGAAGCAGTAGAGTATAACAAAACTGCTTTGTATTTCTGGTGAATAGATATTAAGAGTTAAGAGAAAAGCTGGGTAATTATTTGAGTTAGTTGATGCTTACTTACACACAGGTGTTTTAGATGCTGAAAAGGAAAATAGAGCTGAGGTAGTGTTGATCAGTGCACACTAGTTATCTTTTAGCTTGGTACAGATTTGGGATTCAAGCACAAAGCTAGTGAATTACTAGGAAACCTTAGATCATTTTTATTGTATAATGAGATGGGATTAAAATCAGGAGTTTTGGTAAGTGGGGAAGTTTGTGGCTCTGCTGACCCTTTTAACTAACTATTCATGCTGTGACCACTGGTGAATGGATCCTCTACTACTTCATGGATGGAAATATTGTGTTACTAAGTTTTGATGTATAAAATCTTTTTATTCAATAAATGAAGATAACATAGATCCTAAGTATGGTTAGCAGTGACTGAGTTCTGTCAGTTAGCAGAACCACAATTATAACTCGACTTGTGGGAAAGGGCTAAAATCTTGCTAAAAAAAAAAGCAATTTTGCATCCATTTATTTTTTAGAATAAAAATAATTTTATTTATCAAGACAATCATTGCAAATTAGATGGTTACTTTTTACATCTAGAAATAACAAGTTTTAGGGCTAATTGATTTTTAGATTTCCTCAGTATGCATGGGTCTACCTGCTGATTTAAATGCAATGCTGCCTCTCTGACAGGAATTGAAATTGTTGATCCTTCACTGAAACAGCCAAAGGCAAAATGGCAGCCACCAGTAGATGATCTAAAATGGTGGACTCCACCCAAACTAGAGGAGCTGCCCAACTATAACAAGGAGCCAGCCTATATCTTCCACCACCAGTGTCATCTGTTAGAGGGTAAGTAGAGTGAGTCATTGTGCTTCAGCAATTGTAGCACAATGGACACCTATTCACTGTTGTGTTGATGAGATTCAGTAAGGGAGGCAACTTTTACCATACTTTTTAACTTGAATTGGTGGATCCAATGAAGAAAAAAAGGAATGAAATAAGTAGCTTTGAGGCTGAAAGCCTTTTTGTTAAACAAGAAAATATCAACTTAACTCTGCTGTATTTCCTTCACTGGTGATAATTACATTGAAACTTCATTGACAATTTCCTTGCTCTGTTGTACTACTATCTCCAGTTTCCTCTTTCTTAACTTCAATTTCTCTTTGCTTTTGCTCCCATAGCAATAACTGCCCATCAAAGTGGCTAAAGAGTGATAAACTATTAATCTAATTGTATTAAAATAATGACTATAAAAGATATGGCTTTAAATAAAACCTAGATATTGTATTTGCAATTAACTTTGAGAAAATTAAGCAACTGAAATATTTTCCTGTTTAAAAAAATAACGTTTTAAATATATTAACAAGCAAATGAAATTAAAGTTATTCTGATAAACACTTGTTGTTTAGTAAATCAGAATGTTAATATAAATAAAGTACACGTTAATTTTAATGTTTTCTTATTGCCAGGTGAGAAGCAAGCACAGATCTTAACCAAATCCCAGTGTTTTTCTGGTCTACCTCCATGTGTTAACAGACTAGTAGGAACTTTTGAGATACCAAATCAGGTAAGATACTGATCTCATTTCAGGTTGTATAGAAGAGAAGTTACAGCCTTAGTGATGACAAAGGAAATTTTTTAACAATATATAAGTATATAATGTTTTTTTTTGCATTGAAACTTAGTTATAAATTAAAAATCAGAGAGATAGGAAAAAAATGGAATGTTTTTTTGTAGACATGCCTAAAATTCATTTCACTCTAAGGAAAAAGTCATCTGGGCTGGTTGTGATATAATTGACTGCAGAGGGGGCAGGAAGTTTCACAAGTTATACATTTTTTAAATGACTGGAAGTGTTTCCTGACTACACGCTATTTTTTTTAATTTGCAACATGCATAGTATAGGTGTGTTTCTTGCATTTACTGTCACATTTAAATTAAATGTTTGAAAAGGAAAAAAGGTTTTCTTGTACATGTTGAAAGAATTGATGAAAAATCCTTGGTGGTATTGCCTACTTATTGTGAAGTCACTGCAGATCCCATGAAAAAACTTGATATATATTTTAAATTATTCATTGCTAGAGAATTGGAAACATTCTAGCAAGTATACATTGAGCTCTCTCTAATAAAGACTCCAAAGATGTAAATGAAGCAAATAGAAAGTTAGAAATAAATAATCAGCTGGAGTGTCAAACAATAGTAAAAAAAAGTTTGTTTTATTGTATACATCCTTGGTTCATTTGTATCTGAAAATAATGTGAGGTGTGGAGATTTTATTTGAGAAAGGATAGGATATTGATTTATTAGAGTTCAACGGATTTACTGGAATGTTTCCAGGTATTATTCAGCATCTGGAATACACTGAATGATTGAAACTATTAAATTACCAAGTTTGAATTTTAGATATTTAAGAGGCCTAATGAAGGTTTTCAGAATAATTAGAAGTTTTGAGGGAGTGAACAGATACAAGTTGTTTCAGTTATCTGTAATTACTAATACTAGTGGGTCTTAATTATAAATTAGTTAAGATTTTGGTACAATTTTTTTAAGTAATATAAATGTTAATGAATGGAATAAATTACCAACAAGCATATTTAACTGCAATAGTGTTAATCAATCAAAGAATCATTTAGGTGCCTTGAGCCTCTGCATAAACCTTAATACTTAGACATTATTTCACTATAAAATTACCAGTATTACATCTTTTCTGTACTAATGTATTATCTGTATGAATGGTAATTATAGTAACAAGGTGTCATAATATTACATAAACTTAATATTTGTTATTTGGTTCCCTGCAGATGTTCTCTTTCATCACTGACTACAGTAGGGTAACTTCTTTTTCTTCCTCCCCTTAATTTTTCTCTCTCTGGCACAGAAATCCATTTGCTTCTAACGTAGCTTACTGCTTGCTGTAAATGCAGAACGTCTATTGTACTTTTTTTTTTTTTTTACAGGATATGCTGATTCAGCGCTTCATTATGTTGTCTCAGGTGTGGAACCCAACACAGGACAGGCTTCCAAAACGCATTGACAAGTCTAATGTAGGTTATCATTTTCCAAGGGAGTACGGCATCCATAGAGAGAAGTCTGCGTAAGTGACTGAGTGGCCTTGCACATTCACTGTGATAACATCCCTGAAGAGTTGTCATTTTAATTATACACACTACATTCTTTTAAAGCAAGTGTTGTGACACTTCATAATTAAAAATGTTTTTATGGTGGTTTACTCATTAATTTCAAGGGAATCTTTGTAAATTTGTTTTGTAGTTTTCAAGATGGCGCAGTTCTTTTGTCATAAAAGAACTTTGTGCGCATCATTGCCGTGTGGTGTTTGGTTGTGAATCACAGGGCTTACCGACTGTTCCATGTTTTTGGCTGGGTCTATGTAGAAACTTACAGATGGCTGGCTATTCCTTGATCTTTTGGTGAAAGGAAGCATTTATCACATGACTGTGGAAGAATTATCAAAAAAAAACCATATTGATATGAAAAAATTAATTGTTTATAAGCTGAATTTCTTTTTGTGTAGAAAATGTTGCAATCATGAATTTTTTGTGGTGGTTATGACATTTGGGTACCTAGCAAATGAGCAGCCATGCCCCAAGTAGATGTTATGGCTATTGCTATGAGTTCAGACCATAGAGAGCAACTGTGATTTCACAAATTTTAGTAGTAGTAATAATAAATTTACAAATTTCTTGAGAAGAAAATTAATTTCTTTAAACTATTATTGTTAGTGTGGATGATGCATACAGACAACAACATGAGTTTCCACAGCCAGATAAGATGGCTACAGTGGCACATCTTGCATAAAGTAAAGTGCCCACTAGGGCTCTTATATTTAGAGGGGGATTGGGTGTAGAGAAACTAGGAAGGCCTGGAGGTAAACCTGCACAGTTTCAAGTGGTACCAAAGAGAAACTCCACTAATGGCTGCATAACAGACAAAAACCTTGTCTCCAATTGGAACCAAAGAGCATCTATCCCAATTTGCTTCCATGTTGTAATGATGTTAAGTAAATGAATTTGGTATGTGGTATAGTACAATATACTCCCTAACTTTATAAAGTATGTGATTCAGGAGGCTGTAACTTCATAAAAATGATAGTTTTAAAAAGTATTTACTTTATCAGCTGTACTGTATTTACTGTGGGTGAGCATTAATTGTTGTGTGAAACACTGGTTGCTTTCTGATTCTGGTAAAAGGTTTGTTATGAAAAAGTGTGTCTCATTAATTCCAAGCAAGACAAATTTACTTGTCTTCCTCTCTGGTTAGAACCCTTTAAAAAATATAAATGCATTAAACATTCCTCAACAGCCAGATTCTGATGCAGAACCTGATCCGGTTGTGCCAGAGCTTAACATGGAAGTTTCCTGCAATTCTAGATGAGCGAAGACTTCTGCGGCATCATTACCTACGCACTCACTACCATTTTCATGGTAAGTTCACTTTTGCTTTCCCTCTGCTGCTGCTATATTTGATAAAACTAATAGCTTTAAGAATCATATTGCTAGTCATTTCTCAGCCCTGCATATGTCATTCCTGTCTTGTAACTACTAACAAAATATTACCAATTAGCTTTTGAAAACCAAACAAAATACAGGTGCATCTGAAAAATTAGAATATTGTAGAATAGTTCATTTTTTCTGTAATTTAATTCAAACAGTGAAACTTTCATATATTCTAGATTCATTACACATAAAGTGAAATATTTCAAGCCATTTTTTGTTTTAATTTTGATGATTACGGCTTACAGCTCATGAAAATCAAAAATTCACTATCTCAAAATATTAGAATATTTCATAAGATCAATGGGAAAAAAAAGGATTTTTAATATAGAAATGTCAAACTTCTGAAAAGTATGTTCATTTATGCACTCAATACTTGGTCGGGGCTTCTTTTGCACGAATCAATGTGGCATGGCATGGATGCGATCAGCCCGCGGCACTGCTGAGGTGTTATGGAAGCCCAAGTTGCTTTGATAGTGGCCTTCAGCTTCCCTGTATTGTTGGGTCTGGTGTGTCTCATCTTCCTCTTGACAATAGGTGAGTTGGCTGGCCAATCAAGCACAGTAATATCATGGTCAGCAAACCAGTTACTAGTAGTTTTGGCAGTGGGCAGGTGCCAAGTCCTGCTGGAAAAGGAAATCAACATCTCCATAAAGCTTGTCAGCAGACGGAAGCATGAAGTGCTCTAAAATCTCCTGGTAGACGGCTGTGTTGACTTTGGACTTGATAAAACACAGTGGACCAACACCAGCAGATGACACGGCACCCAAAATCATCACTGACTGTGGAAACTTCACATTGGACATTAAGCAACCTGGATTCTGTGCCTCTCCACTCTTTCTCCAGACTGTGGGACCTGGATTTCCAAATGAAATGCAAAATTTACTTTCATCTGAAAAGAGGACTTTGGACCACTGAGCAATGGTCCAGTTCTTTTTCTCCTTAGCCCAGGTAAGACACTTCTGACATTGTCTCTGGTTCAGGAATGGCTTGACACTAGGAATGCGACACTTGTAGCCCATTTCCTGGACATGTCTGTGCGTGGTGGCTCTTGATGCAGTGACTCCAGCCTCATTCCACTTCTTGTGAAGCTCCCCCAAGTTCTTGAATTGGCTTTGCTTGACAATCCTCTCAAGGCTGCAGTCATCCCTCTTGCTTGTGCACCTTTTCCTACCACACTTTTCCCTTCCAGTCAACTTTCCATGAATATGCTCTGATACAGCACTATGAACAGTCAGCCCTTTCAGCAGTCTTCCCCATGATTTTGGTTGTGTGTACTGAACCAGACCGAGAGATTCACGGTATTTATACTGCATAAATAGTGATTTACTCAAACTCGAAATGGAATATTCTAATATTTTGAGATACGTTTTTTCTATTTTTTTAAGCTGTAGCTGTAATTATCAAAATTAAAATTAAAAAATGCTTGAAACATTTTAGTTTACATGTAATGAGTCTAGAATATATACAACTTTCACTTTCTGAAATAACTGACAAAAGATATTGAACTCTTCCACAATATTCTAATTTTTTGAGATGCATCTGTAAACCATTTGATTTTATTATTGATATAATTTTATTTCCTGTTTCTTTATTTTTATTGTAAAGAAGTTTTAATATGATAAACAGATGAATTTTAGATTTTTTCCAGCTATTTCTATTCTCATATTCCAATTTTAATTGCATCACACATTTTAAAAACAAAACAAACATTGGTGCAGTGCCACATGGTATATATTTTTCTGTAAAGTGACATTGAATTTCCATAGGCATTTGTGGTTGTAGTGATCCTTTTACAACTGAAGGTAGTGAAACAGTAACCTTGGGTTAGGGGTCAGCAGTGTCAGTGTCCAGCATGCCTAGTGGTGCTATCTGCAGTGCTTGCTGCAAAAGGCTCTGGGTGGTATGGAGTATGAAAGGAGCAGTTTCCCAGGCACATGGACCAGCTTAGAAATGATAGAAATAGCATGTGTAGTCCTGAACTAAACCCAGGATCTGCTGCCAATTCACTAATCCATGTCTGTCTGAGTAATGCAGTTTTATGATTATACAGTCTAGGTGAATTCTTTTGTGTGTGCTCTAGTTATTATTTATAATCGTGTTGTGTATAGCATTTGTATTATTGTTGTAACTATATGATTGCATACTTTAGTAATAGTCTGTTGTCAGACATGTTATCAAATTTTGTATCTATAACATTAGGGACTGTGGTAGGTTTATAAAGCAAAACTAAGGTGTGGACTTGTACAGCATTTAATTCAATAATATGGCATAAGACAGACGTGGCATTCCTACTTAAAGATGTTCTTTGTAAGTTAGGTTAATAACAATTATGCAAGTAAAAAAAAAAAAAAAGCTCTGATGATCAGTGTTTTTAGTTTCCATCTCAGTTACAGGATACGTCGTAAAGCTCCAACTTCTGTTACTGTCTTCACTTCAGACAATTTTTTTTTTTTTTTTCAAGAAAACCACCTGATCAATATCCAAGGCCATATTGAATGGCTGCTGCTGACAAACAAGTCCTTGGATCCATTTGGAAAAGATGATGTGATTGATACCAGTGTCAGCTATACTCTACCAAACATTTATCCAATTTCTCCAACCATTGACCTAGACAAAAATAACTGCTACACTGTGGACAACAACACAGGTGGGTAAACACCTGGCCTCAGCACAGTTTTTAACTTTCGTTGTTTATTTGTCAGTTTTTCTTTCACTGCAAGTGTTAATATTCACACACACAGTTAGTTCGGGCATTTTCTTCCACCCTTACTTGTAATGGAGGCAATCGTTGTCTGTCGTTCAATACAGTTTGTGGCACTTTTCTCTTAGATTGCGTAAAACAATTTATTTTTCTTGTGGGATTTAATTTTTTTTTTTCACTCCATATTTTGGTGTGAAGGGGCAGATCTCCACTATGTATCTTGTTGATGTGAACAGGTGGGAGAGCAGTTGGTTCGAGGAAAATGTGACTTAAACCATAAGTTCCACAGATCAATTCTCTCCCATCCGTTGTTTTTTTTTTTAAATATTTAAATTAGGCTTATTTGATGAGAGCTGGCTCACTAAATAAAAAAATATATATATATTTTGCTACAAAGGATTATATTTATTATAACAAAAATGAGCAGCAAACTCTTGTCTCATGCTTGATGTTTTCCTAAGTTACTACTTGGAAACATTGTGCACATCATTGCTATGTACTGCAAACTGGAATGAAATCATGTTTAAAGGTTAGAAATGTGACCAAAATTAAGTATATTCTTATTTTATTTTTGTGTATAATTTTGATAATTTCCACATTTCATATATAGCCAGTACCCACTGAACAGCTGACAACCATTTAGAGTTTGTTGGTGGGGCGGTACATTGTTAAATTTAACTCTGAGATGTCTGTCATGATCACCGCCACTCTTGCTACAGGTTGGCTCTCGCAGCCCACTCACAGCCTCCACCACACACTGTTCATTGTGAACAAGAACTACTGGCCGACAGAACAGCGGAATGCCAGTGCGTTGATGTACTGTTTTGGCCATGCCATTTCTCAAGCTAGGAGGAGGTTTGGAGTAAGTACATAACTTGCCGATTTCTGTGTGGTTGGTTCACTTGAAAATCTTCACTGTTAATGCAAGTCTATTCAATCTTTAATTCCAGGAGAATGTGCAGACTTTGCCAGAACCAATTGCAATACAGTGCATTCACATGGATTTCTGCAATATCAATTTCGTCTTCCTGCAACTGAACACACTGAACTTTGATGATGACAATGGTGTGAAAAACCTGGTCTGGTTTGACCGTGACAATAAAATGTTCAAGAAGATCCTGCCGCGGCCATGGCTCGGCCCAGACCACAAGCATACCAGATACGAGAGTTATGATCCAAGTGTGTTCAAAAAGTTCCTTGCTGTTTACCTGAATGGTCTGACAGGAACAACATCTGTACAGATAGCAGGTAAAAGTGAAGAATGAATGTTCATTATAAACAAACTCCTCAAGGTAAATCAGATTACCATCTTTGTTAAGTGTGAAGGTTTATCCAAACTCAGGTTGGAAGAAGAATTTTTTGATTTTATTTTATACATGGTTGGTGTTACTTCTCTTATTTGGGTGATAGTGGTCCTTCAGAGAATGTGACCAAGAGTTAAAAATACACCACTTGCCTAACTTTTCATAAATGAATTAACCAATAAAACGTTTAAACATTTATTTGTTTACATTTAAATACTCACTACTGATTGGCGGAACCACCACATAAGGCTGGTACGGAACAAGTTTGTTCTTCTCATGACACGTGTAAATCCATCTGGGCCGTACAAACAACACATCTGGGTGAGAATTCAGAGCCTGAAACATATTTTAAAAACAACTTGACGGGGTGATTTATTTTCCTTTTACCTAATCTACTTGCTTATGTGTACATCAGTCACTATGCAAACATCTCTTTCATCCTCTCATAAACATTAAAGCTCAATTCTGCTGGGTTTTTTTTACCTCTTCAAAGTTGTTATCCCATTCCACTGCAGTCACCACATAGTTAACTTTGTTACCCATGTAATCTTCAATTTCTCTACAAAAATAAATAAGCAAACAATTTAAGTCTCTCTGATGTACAGCTAAAACCTAACACTTTAAATACTGGACTGATAGTAGTGTGGCTCATTAGGTTATTACAAAAGTTTTGTCGGTTTTTATATTATGTTAATAAGTTATATACCATTTTAAAAGTCATAAAATGGATATTTGTTTCAGGGTTCTGAGTGAAGCATTGATAAAGTTTTTCATGTCGTGAGGCCACAGTTTCAATCAGGAGATGAGAGCCTCAAAGATAATGAAGGTAGTGGACGTCCTTTCAGCTGTGATGAGAAAAGGCTGGACAAGTGTTTGAACGACAAGAAACGGATCCTTTACAGCAATCACAAATGATCAGCACAGTGGTTTGACAGAGACAAGGCATCTAACCACATTCCAAAACCCATCCTCCACCCAAAAGAGGTCATGGTCACTGGTGTCAACCGTCATGAATTAAACGTTGTTCATCAGAAACTCTTCCAATGACAGCCAACACTGACGAATCGAAGAGGCCCAATCCTGCTCCATGGCACTGCTCGTCTTCAGAAACTGAACACGTTGGGGTACAAAGTTCTCCCTCTTCCAACAGTTTAATGACTCCAGAAATCCACATCTTTTTCAAAATGGTATAAATGCGCTTGTAATGGAACTAACTTTGATTAATAAACATCACATTCAACAACAATGTGAAGTCTCATTGTTGTGGCAAAAGAAACTGACAAAACTTTTGTATCACGTACTTCAAGTTAGATCTTCAAAGGGAAGTGCTCCATATTTAAATTTACTCTTATCAATCAAAATAAAGCCTACATTCTTGCCATGACTAAATTAAAAAAGAATCTGTTTAGATCACAGAGTTCCATGCTTGTGCAGATAATGTAAAAAGAATGAAGTTTCGCTGTAATTCAGTATAGTGGCCATTGTTTACACTGTAAACCTCTCTCATTCATACACACATTATTATTTCTGAGCAAAGGTTTGGTGCCATCTAATTAATCAGTTTTCAAAAGTGGCAATTAGATACACACAATGTGGGGATTCACAAGGTTTGTGAAAGCTTCAACTTTTCCAAAAGTTTAAAATAAAAATATATTGCATGCAGTTCACTTAACAAATAGTAAAATATGGGAAAAACAATGAATAACAAATCTCAAAGTCTAAGCAAGCAAAAACAAAGCAGGAAAAACATGCAGGTGTCTGACTAACCCATTATATGCTGTGATATATCGCAGTAGCAGCCTTTGCTCAGAACTGCTGAATTCACCATAAAGCAAAAAATGCTTGTCTGTAAAAAACTCCGGTAACTCTGGCAAGCCAGATTCAGAATCACTGTTTGACTTCACCCCAGCATCTGGCGTCGTATCTTCATCTGTGGACTTGTCATAAAGTTCTTCTCCAACTTGTGCACTTACTGTTTTGCTGTTGCTGACACCACCTGTTTCTTGGATTCTGAAACAAACAGGCAGGTGTAAACTCTGGTCTGTCTTAGCAATGTAAATAGTCAGAAGTCAAAACTTGCCTAAAGTTCCCATCCAGTTGCAAAATAGTGTATTCCCAACAGATACTACGTTAATAGTGAAAAAACTTTTCCTAATGTCTAGTCAGCATTTTTTACACTTATATTCCAGTGTTATTTGGAATATCACTAATACTGAAAAATCTAATCACCCTAGTAAACTTATGATATTCTTTGCTTCAAAGTTGGGTAATGGGTTATTCAAAGCAACTGGTACTACAAAGTTTTAGCTATTTATAGTGCAACTTAACATACCAACTGACTTCTTATGGTTCCAACTTTCATACTGTTGCACAGTTTATCATTCTTACAAGTTGTTTAAACATGCACTGGAAATGCTAAATTCGTTTGCCATTTGCTAGTGTTTTCATTGCTAAGTTTTCTCAATGTATAGCACATAGTAATAGTTTTCTACATCATATTACAATGTAAAATGATCTTGGTAGGCCACAGTGCTGGGTCTACCACAGCAAAACAGTTAAATGAGATTGCATATTCCTAATATCATTGCTGTTAACCCCACCACAATATTACTAGCAATCCCAGTATTATCATCATCTATACACATCAAGAAAAAAAAAGGGGGGCCAATAACTAAACTGCTGAGGTACACCACTGGTAACATTTAAAATCTTGGATATAGTACATTTTGTCAACTCTGTGCTCCATTAGATGAGTAATTCTTGGTCTACTACAAGTGTATCACTAGTGCTGTAGCTTTCCCACTTCTCTACTTAATGTCTGTCTGCCTGTGGGGAGCTGTATCAAATGTTTTATGGAAATCAAGATAAAGAACATCTTCATAACTTGTTCAATTTTCGAGTCTCACCTGTAATTACTAGGATTGCATCTCATGCATTTCTTATAAGCTAGATTGACATTAATTTGTTTTTTTTGTTTACCTGGGTAATTTATCACCTAACACTAGCAAAAAGAAAAAGGTACTATTTACTTTCTTAATTCATCATCTGTATCCTCTTCAGATTCTTCTTCAGCAACCATCCTTTCCCGAGATCGGCTTGTTGATGGAACTGCTGAAAAGGGTAACAGAACTGTTATGTTCCTTTGTCTATATAAAGCTAACTTTAAGAATGAAAGGGAAAGACTCTCCTCTTTGATAACTACTACTATTTGGATTTGCTTAAAAGAACAATGTAGTATCACTCTAGACTCGATATAATAAACTTCAATACTGATAAAATTACCAATTAACAACCTTTATACCACTGACATTTTCATGACTAATTCCAGCTGGGGAATAAAGAGCGAGGCGTATTAATACCTCATGCAAACATTTTTTTAAAATTTCATCTCAACAGCAATAACAACTTAGATAAATTCTGCTGACTCTTCTTTAGATAAAACCTGTGAAGTTTTAGCCCCAACAAGTCAAAAACTCGCTTGACCAGGTATTGGAACGTATTCAGAGATGTCCTTAGGCCAGCTGGACTAGACATGAGATCAGTGACAATAACAGCATCCTTCATGATATTAACCAGTAAAAAAAATGAAGCTACTCTGTACAAAGAAAGCTGATGGAAGCCATTCCTGTTAATGGTAGTAGCAGACAAATAAGTGTCAAGAAAAAAGCAGGAGAGCCCATAGCATGTGCATGTTTTGTTTATAATTTACTATATTTGTGCTATTATGCTGTTTTAGACAGGATACATAGATCTTGGTTTTGGAGAATTTGGTCTCACAAATAGGATGTGGCACCAACAGCCTCCATTTCTTCCCAGCTTGAGTGCACACTTTGTTTTGTTGAAGCATCATCTCTGAAATATCATGTTTTTATCATAAATACACAAAAGGTTTTTTTATATTATACACAAAATACCAAGAAATTTTTTTAAATATATTACACTGAAATTATTACTTTCTTTCAAAAGCTTTGAGAATAAGGAATAAACATACAAAATTAAGACAATTCCAAATAATCAGGACTGCTTGTTCATAAATGTCTTCTCAAAACCTGCTTCTCTACTGAACCAGACAAAGGTACACTAATAACTCAAGATTTACCAAGATTCTTCAATAATATACTTTTGCATGCTCTCATCATAAAAAAAAACAACTAAAGATTAAAAATTTTTTTTAAGTTTTTTAAAAATAAAATGTAATAAAGGGGAGTCAATAATAAATAAACTGATATAAAAATCAAATTTTTTCTCATGTAATTTTTAAAAATTAATCAGGATGCTATATATTACAATTTTTACAGGCTACAAATAGAATAAGTGGTTAATATTAAAAGTGCATTCTGCGTTTGTCTTGATGAGACAATGTAGACTGGCAGACTATTAATGTATTGTGTGCCAGTACACCATTTTTACTTGTTCTTTGCTATCAATGTACTGAGAAACTAACAACAAAGAAAACAGATTTTTTGCTACCTAGTGGCTTATTTATGAGTGAATGTCATCTTATAATTCAAGGGTGACACTGAAATTTGTATTTGTTGATATGTTCAAAATCTAATGAACTGCAATAATGTATGTAGATTTAAATACTTGTCTGTGAATATTCCAAATGCTATGCTGTGCTCACTAAATTGACCAACTTTGGTTAGTAATTTTTCAGTGAATGTTACAAGAGGAAAGGGCTAATCATCAAATAAACTCAATAACTGACTATAATTCCATTTAAAATTATCAAATTTTTGCTTTAACTCATCATACTTAACAGTAAATTACAATGTATTAAACTCCTCTTACATTTTTAGTCTCTTTATAAATTAATGGAGCCTCTCTAAGATGAAGTGGCAACAAGAGAAGTATATTAGGCACTTGCATAGAACCTTTTCACAATCTTCATTTAAATGTGTGAAAATATATTTGATAAACAGATTTTAACCAATGGCTTGGCAAAGTTCCTGGGAAAAAATTCTTCAAAATTCCACCAAACTGCTACAATTTTGCAAAATCTATCAAACAATGAAAAAATGGAAATTGAAAGTGAAGAAAGGGATCTTGTGACTGGCATTTATGACAAAATTCTTTTTAAAGGAAAAAAAAAATTAGGGCCCCTGGCTCCCCTTGTTTTGCAGTAAGCTGTGCCTTTTTACCTGTTAGCTTTGCCAGGATTGGCTCTCTCACTTCAGGTTCTCCCAAAACATCGTCATCAGAGCTCTCAGGTGGTGACTCTGCACTGCCTAATCGGTATCTGACGACAAAGGGGAATAATTCTGTTTTTAAAACTGGATAACAGAAATTTCCTTTGTGGTGAAAGATAAAGGAAAAAGGAATCAAAGTTGTAAAGCGACTATTAGAAATAAACCAAAACTGGCAAAGACAAGAATATGTAATGATTTTGGACTCTATATTAATAAAACCAGTTCATGAAGCTATAAAGTGGTTCTGAGATAGGGATTACAAAATCAGGATAGATTACCAATTCGTTTCTCTTCATTTGTTTTCCAAAAATAAAATTAATTAAATGTAGCATCTGATTAACTAATTAAAGATAATTTATTCTGTTCAGTCAAAGTTAATTTTTTGAGCATTAAAAAAAAAAAAAATTTACAAACGTTAAGAATGTTTGTGTATTTTGTAGCCTTTATCGATTGCTGATATTGCCCAAACAAATAACCCTGCCCTTAACTTTTATAAACAGTAATCAGGGCGTGGAAACTTCTAGATTAATCAAAGGTATGACTAAGCATCTTCTGTACTCATCTCCAATGACGACATCAATGTCCCAGTGTGAGATGCACACCTCTCAAAATCTGTTAACATAAGACAGCAAGATAACAGATTTACATCTTTCTACAGTTTAGATTTTAAAATGAAAATCATCAAATTCATGCTTCTACTATCACTACTGACCTGTGGACATTAAAAATTAAAGATGTTTCCATGCCCATATTCCCATCATAATGAATATATATGATTTAGTGTTCTGCTTTGAGATGTGCTGTATGTCTATTTTGAGTTGTTTTTGTTCTTTCTTTCCTATCATCTTTCGACTTTCTATAATAAACAGGTATCATCAGATCAGGTGAATGAATTTTTTCCTACTCCTGAAGATACATAAGGTACATTTCTCTTTCTAATATTTTGTAAAAAAAGAAAGAAAAAACAACAAAGCAGCCAAATTTGAACAGAATAGCAGCAGATAGCCAGGGCAATCTGATCCATAGAGCAAGCAGCTTCAGGACCTTGGGACACTTACTTTCTCCAAGGATGAAGAGCTTTTTGTTTGTAACAGTCCAGTATCCACTGATGGGTGACAATTTTGCCCTTCCCTTTGACCTGATTGTATTTAGGGGTATTTGTGAATGCACACCTGTGTAAAATTCAAAAGGAAAGCAATACTCAGTAAGCACAGAATGTAGGCTGACAGAAGTACAGCTACAATGATGGACAATCCAAGAGCTGGCAGACTCGCCAGAAAAACAACAATAAAACAAAGGAAACTCCCATAGTGACAACAAGCAATTAAGGTGGTTTCTAGTAACTATTTATTTATACAAAAGATAAAATGATGTGTAAAAAGGTATATACTAAATACCAAAAAAACACTTAGGGGACGAAAATTAAATATCTTGTGTGGATCCTTTTGCTGAAAAATTTTTCTACTCAGCATGAGGCATGAATGATGAAAAAAAAAGTTACTAACAAAAGTTTAGCTGGTTAAAGGTAAACTTTTTACGCCTTCAGTAATCTACTTTGACAACAACAATCAATGTGATCTGAGAATTCCAATGAAGTATTGCAGAGCATCATTCTTGAGCATACCTGAAGTTCTGCAATACAATGCCTCCACAAAGAATTACCCAGTGAGCACAGTTCCCTGAAAAATTAATGCTTTAATATAATATACCACAATATAAAGAAACATAAAATAGGCACAATTAAAAGACAGAACAGCTTATGAATAAAATGAAATGAAATTAAATTAAGGTGAGGAAAGACAATTGAAATTAAATCTGAGGGTCTCTAGTCTAAAAATAAGGATTTCTAGTACGGGCTAATGTGGCAGTTCTTGGGGCCTGTCATGTACTCATAACCATAGCAACATGATTGACACCCTTTGGATTCAAAGGAAGAACAGAATTTCTGAACTAAATGAGCAAAAGCACAAAGGTGGTTAGTTTAGTTTCTCTAATGATCCTGAGGAAGCAGGCTAGCAGTGAGAAAACAATGTGACCAGAAAAATGTCCAAAGATTGTAATCTATTTAGTCCAGACATCATACTCCAGCAAGACGACAATAATCCAAACTAGAAAATCCAGGAACCACTGAACAGTTAGTTGCCTTGGCCAACACAGACTCCTGATATGAAGAATATCATTAATCATGTTTGTGAACGTGAATTCTGGAAAAAGCAGTTTCAAAATTCCTTAGCAACCTTTGCAAGATGTTTGGAACTCAATTTCTCAACATTTCAACAAATAGTTGATCAATAGCATGCTGCACTAAGTAGAGAAATTTTCCAAAGAAAAGAGGATAGCACACAAAATCATCATCTAATTCTTCCAGAGTAATATTTTGTCATGGTATTTACTGTATCTTATTCCTTGTTTATATAGTTAAATTTCTAATTTGTTTTGTGTTGGTACTCTTGTACATTTGGTGGAAGATACAGTAGTCCTTTTAAAGATCACTACTAGTGCAAACTTTAAATTTTTTTACATTGGAAATCAACCTAAAAGACCTACCAACCTCTCTCTATAAAGACCATTTCTGCTGGTACTTACACCAAATGGGTGCATCCTTGGCCCCAGTCTGGTCGATATTTAGCCCCCATTTCTAGAGCCTTATCTCGCAGGTCTCTTCGGTATGGATTCTGATAGCCACTCATGACAAATACCATATCCTCCATTAGTTTTCCAAATTCTTTTGATGGCAGTGATGATGATGGTTTCATAGATTCAGCTGCAAAAGCAAATTACCTATAAAAGACTAGATGTTAATTTTTAATTTCTCCCAGTGTTGGCAATAAAGTCAAAATGTTGCCATGTGGCAAAATATCAATAAAAATGGATTAAAGAATCCTGATGATGATACAAAACAACTTTTAATATTCATTAGAAATATCTTTAAAACCATGGCCAGACTGTCCAGATTGTGATGGTTCATTCAGAATTAGTTAACTCTTGAAAACAGAAAGCATGACCCATAGACATCATACAGTAAGCTTCATGTGACATTGCTTAGGGTCATATGTTCACTGGTGCCTGTCATTGTGAATCTGCACAGATTGTACAGTGTTGAGAGTCAATAGTCACGCAAGAACCTATGAAGGCAACATCATGATATAAAGATAGGATTTTCTGACACCTGTGTCCTGTAGCTGTCACCAACCATCAGAAAACCTGTTGTGGGATTTTCCTCCAAGCTCTCTGATTTGTCTGAGAAGCTGGCTACTGATGTCATACATCAAACTCATCCTGAAAATTTGACAGAAAGGGCTCAGGTCTGGTGAACAAGATGGTCAGAGTCACACATTAATGTTGACAGGCTACAAAAAATCCTGAACCAACTTAGTGAAGTATTATTGAACTATCCCACCATGGACCTGTATAAAGGAGACAACATGGTACTGTAGGACCTGCCTGCCATCAAGTTTCCCTGTACAAGATTGTGGTGGTGGTGGTGGTGGTTGTGAGGCATTCATCCATTTACCATAGCACCTGTACCAAGACACAAATACAGGGATCCCACATAGTGCTATTTACCACAGCAATAAACTCTGTTGGCCATCAACCTTTTGCAGCAGAAAATTAATATCACTACTATCATCTATGACATCAAAGGCTAATAATATAGTGATTGCTCCTGGGTCAAAACCTTGTCAGTGAGGCTGAACATCAGTGTCAGATAAGCAATCAGTTCCTGGCAGTCTGGTTGTGCTGGTGGCAACACTGAAATGATCCTACACACCATGTCACAGGCAGCCAGCTGACCTGTGTCAAATGAGAGAGGCCAGGTGTCATCCATATACCACAACCATATTTTTGGATTAGCAAATCATGTTTAAAAAGACAAGTGTTCAAAGTCCTCTACATACAAGTTATCAAAGATTTAAGATAGGGGCCTAAACTATTGCCATCCCCTATGTCTGTTCACAGAAGCACTGACTATAGTATATATTTATATATTATACTTGACACGCACACGCACACAAAGAAACAAACAAACTTATTATACTTTGTATAATACAATACCAAAACTATAATTTGTATGCTATTATCTTTGATCTAAAAATATACGATATTTCTTGCATAAAATACTAGAGGACATATACACGGCCAATTGAATTCACAATGCACTATATACCACACAGAAACAAATCCCTACAATTTGCGATCATAACATATTCTCTTTATCTAGTAACCAAAGTATATCTTACACTTAAAATCTTTATTATAGTAATAATCAGGCTATATCTCTGCAGTTTTATACATACATCTTATTTTCTTAGGAGGGGCTGAGTGACCTGTAACACAGCCTGTAATGTCACTCCTGTATTTCCGTGGAGTAGGAACAGTGGTCTCCGTTGCATCTTCCTTCTCATCATCACTCACACTGTGTTTCCGTTTGCTCAATACCTAAAAAAAATACAAGCCATTGGTAAATGTTATACTACTGCCAAAGATATGAAAGAATGTCTAACCCTTCAGTTAACCTGAAGTAAATGCTCTCAAAGAGATGTAGAACCTGTTTTTTTTTTTTTCACACATTAAATGCAGTGCAAGGTTTGAAATCAGTGAAACCTGCTGCCTCATTGCTAGCTAGAGTCATCATTGTGTTGTACACTAATTTCAACAAGGGAGGAAACCTCACATTAGAGACAAGCTTGGTGAAGGAGTGTAGTGCTGCAATTATCTGCTAAAGTGTGTTGCCTATCCTGTACCACATGGGGCCTGGCACTTCTGACTTTGGAAGAAAACTACTAGATTCTTTTTTTAAATGTGGGAGAAAGTCAGACTGCCTGGAGAAAATGCACATGGCCAAGTGGCGAAGAGTGAGAAGAAAGGTTTACCAAATCAAGCTGACTCCAACTGAGAATTGGATTTGGAGCCTCAGCCATGGCAGTCCAGTCCAATCAATGAGCCATCAGCCACCCTAAGCTGGCTACAGGTAGATCAAAAAATATGGCAAGTACAAAATAACAATGTCTGGATAAGCAAAATATATATTAATAGCAAACAGCAGCAATGATAGAAAATGTGATAAAAACCCAAATTCTAACTATTTATCTAAACTTCTTTAACAAAAAAATAATAGCAAAACAAATTAGAACTACAATTTTAATAGATTCAAGTGTAAATTATATTCTGGATCAATAATATATAAGCTAGATTTTGTCCCTAGAAATAAAAAAAGTTAATTTCCTGAGGAGCAGAAGTCCACAGTTCTCAGCCTACCTAGGCTGATAGATCAGGCCCAAACAGAACAGCTGTAAAGGATAATTTAAGTCTCACATTCCAATAACTCGCAACCAAATAACCCCTAGATGTGTTGAATTGTTTTTTTTCCAAACTGTAAAGAAATATTTAGCCAAAATTGTTCTTTATATACCTAGTAGCATTTGCCACAGATGGCAATTTACACCTGATAAAGAAACAAACATCTTATTCTAGCAGCTGTATTAATACAGCAAAAGCAAAAAACACTTTGGACCGTTCTAGATCTTCACCATGTACTCAGATTCTGACAAAAACAGCCACAACCAACCAATCAACCAAAAAAGAAATCTAGAAAGGTCTTAAACCATCAGTGGTAAGAAAGGAAAGTACTGTAAGATGACAGTACCAAACCAGGCTTTTTCCTGCTGAAAGGAAACTGCCATTATGAATCTGAATACCTGATGCATGAAAATCAGTACAAAATCTATCGTACTCAGCATAGTCCCTGGAATAGCTGGAAAATTTCACAAGCAAAAAGAACAAAAAACTTGAGGCTCTCAAACTGCAATTCTAAAGAGTGAGAGGCTAAGCAATTTAATGTATTGGCATAAGTTACTTAGAAGTCACTGATGTGCAGCAGCCATTTTAATAAGAAAAGGGGAATAGTAGTGCAGGGTCTTCCCATCAAGAACCCGGGGATTAGGAGAGGTGATGAATTCTGACCACTGAAGAGACTTCAACAGATAGAAAAATAAGCACAACAGAGCCAGAGGCAGATTTCTAACTGATAGAGGTCCACTTACTGGTGAGGAGAGCACAGACTGCTTTCCGATGCCAGCTTTCAAACCTTTAGTTTTTTGAGATGTAGCCAAGGTAACTGCAGCATCTAAAAAAACAAAAACAAAAACAATCTGTGAGTAAAAATTAAAAAAAAACCAAAACAAAACAAGCAGAAATAATGGAAAACAAAGGCTGGTGGTATATAATGTAAATTGTATTTCAACATCTTTTTTTTCCCATCAAGCAGTTTTATGTATTATTTAATCTTATATATAGGTAATGGACTATGAAAATTAGAAGACATTATTTCATAGTTTACTACCTGGTAAATATTACAAATTTTATTTTTTGAAACAAAAATATATTACACACATATATATATATAATCGAAGGAAAATGTTACCATCTAGTCAAAACAGAAAACTGTCAACCACTGCTTGTGGAGATCTCAGAGGCACAACTCTAAAGACCGAACAAAGTTTAATAGTTTCCTCAGAGAGTACTACCCTGATTTCTAAAAGTTAAGTAACAAAATAAAATTTCCAAAGTATTATTATTATTATTATTATTCATGTGTTCAACACAAACTTCTCTTCATGTACCACAACTTTTAGCTGTGGTATAAAAACATATAAAAGACTTGTTCACATCAATTTTGGCTCTGTTTTTCTTGGCCTTCTTCGAAAGTCCATGTGCAGTGACTCATGCAAAATGTTGCAGATGTCAGGGTACCGCAGCACTCTAATTAAACCACACTTTTATTTCTTCCCGGGGACAGGCAGCGGTTGATTGACAGATAGGAGAGAGTTGTTTTATTCCATCATGTGGACTCGCTCTTTCCAGGTCGTGTTGCAAAAAAAGCCATTCTGTTTGAAGATCATGGTCATGATGATGATGATGAAATAAACTGATGAAGGTTTTGTAGTTCTTATAGTGGCCTGGTGCTTTGTCACTCAAATATGCTTCTCTTCAGGTGAGTGCCAACTCCTTAAGATACTGAAAAAATGTTGAAATGAAAGCATACATATGCTTAAACATTTCAACCCTCAGTTTTCCCTGTAATATGGGAAAACTAACCTAAGGGGCATTGTTAGAGCATAATTTCAGGGTAACTTAATGATGGCTTTAGCTGGGCTAGCTGCAGGGCATTGAAACTGAAGTAGGTGGGGGTCCTCATAGCTGGTTTTTGATAAATGGAGCACAAAGTAGCAGAAAAGGAACCTTTTATACCCAGAGGTGACTGAGGTTATTTTAATTGGGTTGTAAGATTTTTGAAATTTCTCTTTTAAATCTAAGATGTGTGCATATGAGTGAGTGAGAAAGTAGATGCTGGACTTTTCCTCTGCCCTGAAACTTAGAATTGACATTAAGAAAGTGTGTCCCTCAATTTAGGAGCCCTGATGAACAGAAAATCCTTTGGCCATGAGGGATGGATTCTGAGTTACCGCAAAAACCACCCAGCAGATTATCTGGCATTATATTTTTTATCATTGTTCCAAAACACATGAAGTATCACTGGAAGCTTGAAAGACTATAAGATTAAACGTTTTTTTTCCCTTTTTAAAGCTTTGTTACTAATTGATTTTTAAATGTTAGTCTCATGTGAAAAAGTGCTGTAGGTTCTCATCTCAAAATACTTCTCATGATTTTTTTATCCTATAGTATGTTTAAAACAAAATAGTTAACATTAGTCTGAATGGATATGTACAAACAGCCAAGCTTGTGTTGTACGATGAATGTCTGTCTGCCAGTAACATTTTTCCTGTACTTTTTTTTCATTGTTCTGTGGATATGATATGGTATGTTTAGGCATGATCATGTTCAATAGTCACGATAGCAATAGACCAGCTCAGCAGGTGCCAAGGTTAGGATTGTATGTCATGCACAACTTTGGAGAGTGTTACATCATGAGCCAGATGCGCATCTTACTTACATTAAATTCAGCAATAAATCTTTTTTCAGAAAAAAAAAAAAAAAGATCAGTGAGAGAACTGATCACCAACCAAGCTTACATTTTTTACCCTTGGGGTTTGTATTGCAGGATCCCTAGCTGGGGTAGTGATCACCAGCATGATCCCCAACCTATAATTTGGGATCCTAATACCTTGTCCATCACACATCACTCTTGGCTTATGCCTCACCACCAGAACCATGAGCAGGTTTTCTGGTTAACCCATTCCCATTCAAAACACTATACACACATACTTTATTTTCTCCTCTAAACCAGAACTGAACTGGAGTGGAAAAATAATAATTCAATGGACTCAAACTGGGACTAAGCCAATTAAAACCATGACCAGTTCATGTGCTCATGTGAAGTCTGCGTCAGCTTCTTCCAATGCTTCTATTAAATTATTGCAGAGCTGGTGGCTTCAGTCACATACAATTGGGTTAATTTAGGAAGAAAAATCCATTAATTAGTGATAGTTAATGGAAGATCTTTCACCTTAATGGAAAACCCTGGCTGCATAAAAATATTTGATCCAATTCTTGAAGAATTATGTAATAATGCTAGTGTTAATGCTGATAATAGTAAGAAGAAAACATCAAGTGTCACCAGAGACATTTTTCAGTCGACCAAAGAAGTGAGAGGTCATCTTCTTTCTTTTAAGATTTACTGTGCAACACATTTGGATTTCTGTTTGAGTATTAATGTACAACAGATAACAGCGCAAACATGATAATGTGTCCAAAATATGAATGGTGGTGATGAACAGGGAAGTGAGAAAAACTTTGATACTGGAGAAAAAATGCTTGATGTTGGCACAGAACAAGAGGATGGTCACAAAGAAACAGGTTCAAAGAGATGCATGGACTGGAACAAGCAACACTAACTGAATTAGATACTGGTGTTACTGTAGCAAGTGGCTGCTGCTGCTTGGCCCACACTCATCAGCTACCAGTTGATTATCCACTCAGAGTGAAGTATTACTTGTACAAATTAAAGCTTGTTCTTTCTACAAAGAACTAAGAACTCAGATGCAAATGCATAAGAAACTGAAACTTAAGAAACCTATCTTAGACTACCCCATGAGATCTTCTCAACCTTTGACATACTTCAGCACTTGTTCGAGTTGAAAAAAATCTGCCAGGATTGAGCAGCATCAAATTCTCAGCTTCACATCACAGATACCAAGTGGAACACCATAAAACAATTAGTCACTCCTCTCAAACCAGCAAAAAATAGCAACCAAAAATCTCCATTCAGAACAGTTAACTATCAGAACTTTTATAGCATATGGTTGAAATGTCAGCTTGAAGCCTCAAAAAGTGTCAACACTTTTCTTGAAAAGTTTGCTGAACTCACTGAAAAGGAGAAAAAATTTCTGCTTGAAAATATAATTTTTCTTGCTGCACTCTTTCTTGGTCTGAGGTTCCAGCTGCTGCTCTCTAAGGAAGAACTCTGCCTGCTGGAATGTCAGTCAAGCAAAGCAGATAGGAAGGGTGATAAACACCAGAAACAAGCTTCTGTAGGAAAGAGAATCCAACAAAATAAGAAAGTCAATTCATCATGAATTAGTGTCAAAAAAATACCAATGGTATAATTCTAGATTTCTTTTACTCCTGAGTACTGACTAAGCAAAAATGAGAACACTGAAATACTGGCTTCAGCAAAATGTTCAACCTGAACTGTACAAACTGGATAAAGTTGCACTGACTTTTCCATCAAAACAAGTTAAAGCTGAACATCTCTTTTCTGGTCTCAAGTTTGCACTATCACCACAAAGAACAAACACGACAGAGAAGATCCTGGAGGACATGATGCTGATCTGTTGCAGTGATATTTTCAAAGGATGACAGATTTTGTTTCCTTAGTTGGTTATGTTTACTGTTTTGTGAAAAAATCAGTAATTTACACTGTGAAATAAACATCTGCATTATTTTGGACAACATCAATTGGAGTGTTATATTTGTTGACATACTGCTTAACAATGGTAACATGGTCACAGACCAGATTGTATAACAGAACTGGTCAAAACTAAATTGGAGTACCACATATCTGAACTGGAACTGAAAGTGGAAGATTTCATAATGCAATTTGACTCCCCGCTTTAAACTCTCCAAAACAATACAAAAAGGCTGCCCTCTGTGTGCTATACTTTACATACTAGTAGTGGAGATGCTGTTATGTATGATTCAAAAAAAGAAAATGCTAAGGATTACAATAAATGATAAAATAAAAATATAAATAATTTAGTACACAAATGACACAATGATAAGTGACTATGGTACATTTTTTCATGCTCTGAGTTTATGAAATTGCATCTGGTGTCCATATTAACACTTACAAGACTGAAAGAACATGGTTGGTGGACTCTTAGGGCAGTGGTGGCCAGCCTGTGGCAAGCAAAGCTATTATGAATGGCACACACAAAGCTATAGATTTCATTATGAAACAATCAACAGAATATTAAATTCAGCCATTTATTTAACTATAGTCATTCGGCCAAGTTGCAATAACTCACTAGAGGCAGAGAAAGGATAGCCAAAACAGCATTGTTTCTTGTAGCCATGAGCCAGCCTATTCAGTAGACGATCCTACCAAAGGGAGAGAAAGATGCATAGGAGAGAGACTGCCAATAGGAGGGAGAAAAAGAACTAGACAATCCATCACCATCCTCCAGTCTCAGACCCACAATCACACCAAAACTGACGACTGATGCAGAAAAAAGATTAGAGGACCAAGCACTTACGTGCCCTGAAGAACTCTACCTTCATCAAAACATCGTGTCATCTAAAAGAAACTATACTGAACATATTGGCTGGCGAGAATTTAATCCAGCCTGGAAAAAGCAATTTTTTATTTTTTATGGGGAAAAACTTTGAAATTTGTGACTCTTTCATGGCAACATTCACTTTTCACTAAAAGCCATAAAGAAACTAAGTCTATAGTCAAGGCATTCTCAGAAATTGCTTTACTGCCAGTTCCAAAAAAAAGCAACCAGACCAACATGGAGAAAAAATTGTAGCAAGATTTAAAAAATAATTAATGAACTATCATTCTTTCAAAATACTGTAATGTGGCAAACCGAAGAGATGTGCACTGATGTGAGCAAACAACTTAAGTTAGTTGCATCCATGTACATACCTCTCATAGGCTCTGAGTGAGAGCTGCAAATCAACTGATACTGCATAGCCTAGCATTTTTGTAAGATGCATCAATGACAATTCTGATATTTCTGTATAGAGTAAGCTAGAGTGGTGCAAGTTGGAAAGAATTTCCATAGATTGACTGACTGCAATTATAGGGAAGAATTCTGGCTGTGTCACTTTATTGAAGAAATTTCTAGAGGAAATTATTATAATAGTTCCATCCTTTGCAACAACAAACCTGCATATCGCTCCAAATTCATGTATTTTTCATTATGAATATATTTTACTAAATATATGGTCAGTTCAACACAAAATATTAACTAATGTGGTACTGATGGGTTAGGGGAGTTTAGTGCAGAGTCCCATAAATAAAACAAGACTCCACCTGACTTTATCAATGTAAAATTGCATTTTCACTTGGTAACAATAACCCAATGAACACAATGCTTTGCTTACAAAAAGTGAAGCAGCCACCGCTATACCAAGAAGGAAAAGTTTCTTCTGGTCCAACCTTTCATAAACAAATAATCTTCAGCTGTACTGAGTGACCTAAGATACCTGTATACATATAATAGGTAGGTACCATGTAATATGAATGTCATTTGCTTCACATGTGAGCACATCATAACCATCAAGCAAAATACTTGTGCTCCAGATATCCTAAATCTTTAGTGTAATGAGAATGTTTCTTCCACCATAATCTCCACACAAACTGCTTCTCTAGTAACTTAAATAAGAATTGTTTTAATGAAATCAATTAACAAAACATCAAACCAGCTGTGAAAACCTGTTAGAAGTGGCTGAGCTGTCATATCCTTCCGCTTGGCAAATAAACTTCCAATTTTCAACTTGCTGCTGGATGTCTCATCAGTTTTCAAAGTAAAAGCTCCGAGTTTCTTTAAACTTTTCTGAAGGTAAAATGAAGAACAACAATCAATTTTTTTTTTAAAACAGACAAAACTAGCTGTGTTCTGTCAAACTTGACATGAGTACAGAGTTGTTTATTGAGTGTCTGTGGCAACATCTTTCATTGTCACCATTACTGGGAATGTGAGCCTATACATTTAAGTAGATATTCAAAAAGCTATCTGCTTTGCTGCATTCTCTGAACAACAAAGTCAAAATGATTCACAAGCACTGACAGTGGTCTCTCTTCTAAGAGAACAATTTCAGAACCACCCGTAAAAGAAGACTTGCATTGTTTGGTTTCTTCTGAAACGGTTTGGAAGGTGCGTGCTGAAAGTTCTTAACACTGACACTTTGGTCCAAGCACAACTATGAAAGCTCACCTGGTCAACGTGGACAGTGTCAACCAGGAAACTTGGTGATATATAAGTGGATGACTAATCTGGGCTCTATTTTTGTAGAAGCCAGAGTTTAGTGAAATTTACATGCACACTTGAGAATAACAAACAGAGCGAATGAAACGTTACTGGCAATGCGTTATTTACAGGAAGTAGATGATTAGTTTGGACAGCTCCCTTCACCTTGGTAACTAAACCACCTATGGCTCGGTGAATTTTCTCCATCGCCACCACCATGATTTAGTCCCTGACAATCACTAAAGCCTACTGTGCCATCACGGCATCTGCCCAACTAATATCACCGCAGTCCAAACCAAGACCAAACCCTGATTTTGGTGAAAAAGAGAATTATCAAAATGTAGCCTCATTAGTTTAGTGAATCCAGAATCAACCATCCACTTTCTCTTTATTGTTATAAATTCCTGTTGGGGATCTATTTGACTGGAGAGAATAGGAAACACTGACAAGTTAACAGTACTGAATCTAGTAGGAAGTTACATATCACAGCTTCCACATTTGTTTACCTATTAAAAAAAAATAGATAAAGTCTTCCAGTTCTTGTATTCCACTGCTCACCATGAACATTTGGAGCTATGGTAAAAGTTAGAGTTAGGGTGATGGAAGAAAAGCCCAAACTATCAATAGTAATACAACTAATTAATCTATACTTTGGTAACTCTTCCCTTTCAAAAAGTGCAGGTTCATTTGTTAGTTGTGTTACACTAATAAGGCAATGGAGAATGTCTAAACTGTTTAACATAACCAACATCTTTCTGATATTATCTTGGCTACGAAACCAGATGAACCCCAGATAGAGTAATTTGTGTTTTGTTTGAGTAATCATGGTTGGTGGTGTTAAAAACGTTTCTCGGACTACAAGGGCTGTGAACAAGTGTACACTAGTCACACCAATTTTTCTCCTATAACGCTAACCCTTGTCCACTTCAACTTGTTTTTAGGGTCTCCATCAATGATTATATGTTGATATCTCTTTAGTTTAGCACACTCATGTTTGATGCAGTTTAATGATCACAAGCTTCTAAAATAGCAGCAGTGTAAACATTAGGTTTCCATAAAAAAATCTGTGAATGTAAACAAATGAAATTTGTAGTGTCTTCTTTCAAGTCCTTAACATAAGAGGTGGCATCTTAATTCTGTTTTCATACATTACACAGTTCAGACATTTGGATAAAGTAGAGACTTGAACAAGCCAAATTTCAGCCAATCAAAAGATGTAGAGTCAGATGTAACTTAAACTCTTCTATCACTATTAAATATACATTAACTATTAAATATACATTAACTAATGGCTAAAACACCTGATCCCAACATATCCAGTATCTTTCCTTTGTGAAACTGCAACAAAACTTTTAAAACAATTTTATCTCATTGTAGCAACATACATACATACATGTTTTGTGTGTGTGTGTGTTTTTTTTATCAGTGTAAAATTGCAAAGTCACCCACCTGAGACTCATTGTTGGTTTTGTTCTCATTTTCAGGAGGAGAATGGAATTTCACAAAAGATAGGCCATACGTGATATTCTGAAACAAACACAAAAGCAAACCACTCTAACCACAAGTTGTTTGACCAGTCTGTTAAACAAACAGGTTTCTACATTCAACATAGCTGCTGTCTCCACGACAACTCCCAATTATATTCATAAAATTTGGCAACAGTTAAAAAAAATTTCAAAACCTTTTCTCCTCAAGGATGAATATATTTCTTTAAAACTTATTTCCAGAATGCATAAAACATTTAGATATCCAAAACTGAAGCATAATAGCACACAAGATAACTTTTTTTTTTTTTGTGCGGTGTTTAGGGGAGTGTTTGTAAGGTTGCATTTGTATGTGGGTGTAGCTGGATCGGTTCCACGACCGGCCGTCTCAGCTGTTTATAATTGAGGCCTTATTTCGACCTGTGTATTGTTTAGCAACCACAAGTTATCACATAATTAAGACCAACAGTAAAAAAAAAAAAAAAAACATCAGCTGAAAATAAAATCAATATTAATATTCTTACACCAACAACAGTCCAAAAGATTGACCATGGAAACAGATGAATCACTAAAATCTAGTTCTATTAATGATGAGGGATTGGGAAAAGACCATAAATATCCACTTATTTTTGTTTATGAGGCTCACATAAAAAACTGAATTAAATCAAAAATAAAACCAAAAAAAAAAAATTGCATTTTATGTAAACAAGTGTTGCCAATGACATTTTCATTCATGAAGGCATGTGCAGTAAATCTCATAACTGTTGTTACTGATGTAAACAGAGTGGTTTGTAAGTCATACTGTAGCAATTCTTCATTTTTTTGTAGTATTGGGTGGCAGTTTAGCTGCCAATAGTTGATGTGTCTGTCCTGCTAGTTAAAGTAAAACAATAAAACAACAGCCACTGTGTGCAATCTTTAAGTGAAATGCAAACAGAATAACTATAGCACATATCACTGAGAAATGCCAACCTTGTTAAAGGGCTGAGAGACTACGATCTTCACCTTGTCCCACTTCTCCTGGCTCACTGCTTTTGACAGCTTTTCAGAACCAAACATGCGTACACTGTTTCTGTTTGTACCATTCCGACTGTCAGTGGGTGACATAAAAGATGATGCCACCAATATCACCTAAAAATGTAAAAATGAGTAGTCAATACAGTTCCTGACTGAAATAATTAAGTCTCTATCATCAACTACAAGATAAATTAAGTGCCAACAAAATAATACTACTAATATATAAAGATTTGGAATGAGATCTCAAGATATAAATTTTATTTGTGAAAATATTAGTAATGATTCTCAAAAATATAAATAACTTCTTTTTCAGTCACCTTTATATATTGGCAGCTAACTCTTCTTTTTATCACTAAAATATATATATAACACACACAACTGCACCAAAGCAAACTTTTGACTGTTTTAGGACTGATCCTATTAAAAGACTCCCAGTATGCTTTGCTGTGCCAGTTCTCAGCCAAATAGTAAATATCCATTTAAAAAAAAACAAAAAAAAACTGCAATGTTCAAAAATATGGATTTTAAAAAAAGTTCTAGAGCTAAAAACTTAATATAACTTCTTTTTTTAAAAAAAATTCCCCTCTAATTTTCAGAAATTCAAGTATTGAATAAAATAGCAAATTGATATGTGACTCTGATCCTGCCAACTGTGGCTTTCCCATCTTACCTGGTAGTTTTCATCAGACATCTCCCCAGAACGACCAACCAGAACTTCCACAAATGCAGAGCCTTCATTTCCAATGTCGATAGAATGGATAACACAAGCTTTCTCAAACTAAGAAAAACAACAAAGAAAGCATACTTATTGTGATTAGCATGGCATCAAGTTCCAAGTTAAAGTAAAAATAATCTGTCTAACTTGCATAATGGGTAAAATCAGGCAGTTGATAAAAGAGAATTTCCAAACGATGACATATTAATGAGAGGGGAGAAGCTGTCAAAATATGTAATTCATGGAAACTTAACTTTGAGAAAATTTAAATAAAATAAATATACAACAGAAAGTTTTAAAAATGTGCTATTTTGGGGATGAATTGGCAGGAATCTCATTAGCAAATATAATGGAAATGACAGGGAAAGCAAAAGCTACCACTCGTGTCTTCAGAAGATATAGATTCTATGAGAAATCATCAACAAAAAAATTACTATAGGAAAGGAACAGGTGGTGATTAGCAATTGTGAGAGCAGACATTTTTTGGTGCAACTGATGACACACATGAGCAGTAGACCCAGGACATTCAATTCAACAAGAACAATGCATTTTAGAGAACTGCACATATACCCATGGCCCCATTGGCAAACTACTTGTTGCTGCAGCAAACAGAAACTTGCATCTTCAGTGGAATGATAAGGCCACTGAGATTAGACTCAGAACCAGCAGAAATGTAGTTAGATCAGACAATTCATACTCATATAGATGAAAGAATAAAGATTTGGTAGCAACCCTATGAGGTTACAAATCTTGAGGAACATTTTCATAGCACTTGGCTCTTGTTAATGCCTGATAATGTATTTGGGCTTTCATCAATAGGAGTGATGGTCTAAATTATTAGGAAGGTTTCTAAATTTTTTTTGCATGCAATCTGGCAGTAAATTTAACATAGGAATACAAAAAAATACCATCCAAACTCTGTTCATCTGCATTAAGAGTACAACTTGTGTGCATAAACAAACATGCTAATATAATTGGAACATCCAAAAACAGAAGTTGGTGGCAATGTCTGCTGTACATTCATAACTAGAAATATATTTCAGATACAAAAAAAAAGTGTGTAAAAGTGTAGAGTTTTACTGCATGTATGCCATCTAACAATACATCTATTAAAAATATGAGTAAGCAATACCACAAAAAAATGTCCTGAATATCTTATACCTGTAATACCACATAGGCTTGCTTTTCTCCAGGTTTTGCACATTTCCATTTGTGTATTCCATCAGCAATCATCAAGTTATTTGCAGGATGATTCTGTAAAGATTCAACAAAGCTATGCTGTAACCACTTCTCCAGCTTCATCAATTTCAACAAGTTTCTAGTGCATCAATGTCCAACCCAAGTAGACTACAGTGTTGTGATTCAGTTCATTGTGAGGATAGAAATAATAAAGACAGACACAGGATTGCAAACTACCTAGGGAGATCATGCCTGGCACCACAGAGTGGCCAACACTGATGCCACAACATGGCAACTTCACAGTGAGGGATGCAAAATATAATTGGAAATCTCATGTTAAAAAAGAAAAATCAGTCAGCCCTTACTTTGTTTTACAAAAATTCAAAAAAAAAGTTAAACTATGTTTGAACCACAAAATATAGCAGAAGAATGAACAAGTCTAGGTTGTTCAAATAAAAAAAAATGTAAATGAGATAACTTTAAACTTTCTGATTCGGCACTGTTTTAGGTGGTTAATCAGCACTGATTGGTGGCAGTGCACTACTGGCTAGATATTTGTTTCACAGCATGTCACACATTCATAGGTAACAAGAAATGAATAAAATGGTGAGCTACTTTTAAAATAATTCAAGATTTTCCTGCATTAAAGGAAACTTTTTTTCCCAGTTAAAAAACAAACACACACAGAGAGAGAGAGAGAGAGAGAGAGGCAGCTGTGGACTAACCAATAAAATATCCAAATTTCATACATAAATTAATTAGTGCATAAGAAAATCCATAGTTCTTTTTTAAAAAACTATTTTCAAACTTTTTGTCAATTTTTTCATCAAAATCCTTCCTTTATGCTTGATGAATTGAGTGGCAGTGCATATCTATGCAGTGATCTCATATATATATATATGAAAAGGTACATTGATATAGGTAGTTGATGATAAAGGATGGGAAGC
Source organism: Nautilus pompilius (assembly GCA_018389105.1). NCBI lineage: Eukaryota > Metazoa > Mollusca > Cephalopoda > Nautilida > Nautilidae > Nautilus > Nautilus pompilius. Next base: position 295,143 of record JACATO010001898.1, read on the forward strand.
TTGATTACAGCAATCTTCATTGAATAAAATGCAATGATATAAACTGTTTGCTATGTTTAGGAAGTCCTGATCATTCCCTGCTTTTGTGTTTGTACAGAATGTTAAACTGACAACAGCTTCAAATAATATAGATCCACCCCCCGGGGGGGGGGACCGAACAGAACACTGCTGGGTTCTGTCCGCGATCCAACAACATGGCCACCAGTGTTAGGCTGTTCCCTCACCTACAGGACGAAGTCGGCTCCGCGAAAGCTGCACTCGTGCATATCGAAAGACTGTCCAATATATATTATATATATATATGTATGTATGTGTGTATATAATGTGTGTGTGTGTGTGGACACTCGCAATGACTGAGAAACTGACGGTCCTGGGATATGCTAACCCTGACTGTGGCGGCGACCCCCCCCCCCACCAAACACAACTAAACATTTACCTTGTCTTCTCCGCTAAACGACACAACATGTTGTATCTTGATTTCTGGCATTTTGTTTCCTTTCCTCGTCCAATAGCCATACAATGGTCAATGCTCCTACTACACAGCTATCAGTTCTGGGAATGCCGAAGCTCGCGCAGGGACGCCGCCGCCATGTTTGTGTGTGTAATGGCCGGTGTTCGGATAAAATGTGGCGCTGACTTTAAACTTCCGTCTCCATAATACACAAATTAGTCTGCGTCATAGAACTGCTTAATACAGGTACCAACCAACCCCCCCCCCAACTTAAAATCCTTGTTTAGAAATTTTGAAGTAAACTTCGAACCATTTAAATAATAAAAAAAAAAAAAGATAGATGGATTTTATTTAAGTTTGCAAATTTTTATTTATTTTTTTTTAAAGAATTTAATGCAAGGGAGATAACTGATACATTCCCCATTAATAATAAGCTATTTTGATTTAAACATTTTCTAATAAAATGAACGAGTTTCTTTCTCTCTCTGGTTTTCTTCTGAACAATTTGTTATCTGATACTTATTTATCATCTTTGGTACTTCAGGCATCTATTTCTGGTTTCGGCGCCCAATGTGAATGTCGTCGTCGTCATTTGTATCCAGCAGATGGTGCTGTATTTTTTAAATTGACTCTTTCTTTAAAAGATGTTGAAACAGAAATCAAATCTGGCAAGAAAACTATCACTCGAACAAATACAATATCGCACATTACGGCAATATTCTATGGTATCAAACGGTGATATATTTAATGGCATTTTGTTTGTTTGTTTTTTTTTAAAACCAATAAAGTTTATTCTCTGCCTCTATCCAACAAATGTCGAAATCGTTGCTGAAACACGATATGCAATAGTATCTCTCTCTATATATATAAAGTTATTGTGAACCTTTATTTAACCGTATTTCAAGCTACAGTAAATAACTAGTCTCTGAAGCGTTTTGATGTAAAATTATTTTTCGGTTAATCTTGATATTCTTTACATACCGCTTAAGTTCAAACCTTATCTAAAAAGACGAAGAAAATAACCATTAAATTACTTTTCAGAATATTTGGCTTTGTGCAAATTGACATAAACAGTTTACAAATAAATGTAATGAATCATCTCCCATGTAGATAAACATTGTGAGAATATCACTGTCGTGTTTTGCTTCATTTTGTGTAAAGAAAAAATAACAAAACAAAAAGAATTGTAAAGTGAAAAAAATTTATTAGATTTATGTTTAAAAAGATTAACGATACTGCTGATGTGGGATACGGGCCAGTAACTTATTTCAGGAATGTAAAATGATTTGTGTTATAACAACTTTTATAATTGCTACATATTAAAAAAAATATATACATATATTGTTGGATTTAACTCACCTTTAAGCTTATTTCAAGAAAAGCAGGGAGTAGAAAAACAAAGCCTCGTACAAAAGTGTACAAATGATCTTGCAAAAATGTTACATCATCCCAATCAATAGGATCATAAATGAAAATATACAGATGAGTTTATTTAATTATTCAATTAAATTTAATTAAGATATTTATTGTAAAACTGCCTGCAAACAATTATAATGAATTTCTTAAAACTAAGGCCCTGCAAATTTTACCAATGAGCAATAGATTATTTTGATACAGCAATGCAATGATTATAATAAAGAAAAAGGCACTCCATACCCACAAACCTTGCTTAAAGGGGATATCTGTGTACATGCAGAAACCCTGTACCCAAACAGTTATGCTGGACATATAAGAATATAGAAATAAGATCTATTTTAGCTTTGCAGTTCTATTGAACTGTTTTTTCTTGTTGCTTCATGAAAATCTGAGGATTAACAGATTTCTGCAACAGTGAAGTAAAAGCAAACAAACAAGACCAACATGGATCCAGAGACCATTGTTCAAGTACCTACTCAAGAAGTCTTAATTGCAAAAAATTCAAAATTTGAATTAAAAGAAAAGACTTAGTATTTCTGTTGGAAGTTATCAGTAAGAAACTTATGTTTAAGAAAGAAGTTCTTTCACAACTGATGGCAATCCCAATCCACCATACTTGTTATACTATGACTATCATCCTAGTGGATCAAACAGGCTACTTTGCCCTGAATAACACTTCTACAAAAGATAACATCAGAGACATTACACCCTCACCATTTTAAATATTTTAAAAACTAAATAAATCTTTATTAGATTAGGATTTTTCTTCTTTTTTGGTTTCTAACCTTCAAAATCAATTTTAAAGCATAATATTCAAACTTCCAATTAAAAGTAATGATATTCAAGCAGCCAGATTATTTCTTCTTTCATTTCTGTAACCTGTCCATTAAGCAGATGATTAAATTTTTGCTGTGAAATTCCTGATCACAAATACAAGCTTATTTAAACCACTCAGATTTTTAGTTTTTTTCATACATTCACCATGTAATTTTGAGAATACATCTCAGCGACAATAAGACTTGCTCCCTAACTACACAAGCTGCAGCTGCACTTTGTACATAACTATAAGTGTGATGAAGCATTTGCTGGATTTACATTTGCAACACATATTACAAAAGTGAACAATATTTTGTACTACACATATATATATATATACTATATATACACTTTTTAATATTTAAAAATCAATTATATCATCTCAAGTTCCAAATATTACCAGTTTTCTTAAATGAAAACAAGCAAAAATGAGTTTCAAAATATATGAAAAAGTTTTTTAAATGTATTTTAAAAAATATTACAATTATAATTGTATAAAACAGAAAATATTCTTTTAGAAAGCTGCAAAATTTAATTTTAAAGTTTAAACATTCAATTGATATAAATCTAAATAAGTCTTAATTCATACACAGGCAGATGAAATCCCTTCCCTGCCCACCAAAGTATATTAAATCCCTAACAAAGACAAAGACAACCCAAGATCTGCCTATCCACCAGGGAGTGCTCAGTTATCAATTAAATGATTGTAGGGACATAATCACAATGAAGATTAGTGAAAAGGGAGCAAGACCAAACACTGTTACAAAACTTCCTCCATTTGATGTAAGACTAGAAAAGCAGCAGGGAGCATAGTAAAAAAGGTATTTTAGCTGGGATTCCCCCATAAATCAGTAGTAGTTGTAATAGTGATGGCGATAGGGAAGGCTAGAACTAAAGTGGATAAAGAAGCATTATGGAGCATGGATACTCCACTAGCATAAGACTGAGAAGTTGTCTCACAAGCTAAAACTGGGAAATCAAAAAGTTAAACTGGAGACTGTTACCATACCATACTGAACGCTATATTAATGAGGCAACAGGAATCATAGCAGTGAAGATGAAATTGGATAAGAAAATGAGATATCATAACTGACCTCATATATTGTGGTAGCATATTTTAAGTATTTCCTGCTTCTGGAGCAGTTAGTAATAGAGATAAAATGGAAATGAAACCTGTGGCTTATGAAAATGGCAGAGAACATTTTTGTTCTATAAAATTCTGATAAATTCTCCAACACTACACCTTTATTTCCTGCCAAAGTGTAGGCGGTGTAGTTCTTATGTTGGTTCAAAAATTCCATCTTTATTTTCTTGACATTAGTGACAGCATCTTTAGAAGATATGAAAATAAGCTGACTTGCCACACACACACAAAAGGGATATGGGAGAATGAAGTTAAAAATTTTCTCAGGGTTTATAAAGTTCATCAATTGTTTAAAGAAAATATAACTATCCACATTTCAGTTATTATCATAAACATAAATAGTGTTAACATTTAGAAAAGTTTACTTTTAATTCTTTATTTTTTAGATTTTCTCTAATTTTACCTAACATAAATAAGTTCTACTTGCATTGTAACTACTTTAAAAAATACATTTCAAAACATAAAAAATATAAAACATTTGCAAAAGTTTTCTCTACCCTGCCAAAAATAATCTTACAATTATGTGAAATGTGACTGGAATTCATACATAAAAACATAACACCACCAACAACAAAAAATAAAAAAAAAAACTTCCAGAAGATTCTGCAAGGTGATTCTTTATAAGCCAAAAATCCATTTTTCTCTGCATGTGGTATTTCAGCATTTCAAATTAGAAAAATGGATTGTCTACACATAAAGCAATTGTTATGACATTAGCTTTTAATAAAAAAACTAAATCTGCAATAACTTAAGTAGAGACAAACTACAAGTAGCTACATGTACTCATTAATTCCTGATAAGTTCATAATTATATTTCCAAAAACTGCTAACATTGAAAATCAACATCTGTCCTAAAACCTAAAACAAAACAAAAAAAAACTAAGTATTGTATAAAATATTCTGGATGGGCTACAATATTAAAAATAGAGTAATACTCTTGAAATTTTAGGAATGTTGAGACGTGGTTAAAATTGTTAATTTTAGATTTACTCTTCTCCACTGAAGCTAGCTGGATGTCACACCATAATGAATATACTTGATAGTTTTAACAAAAGAAGCTAATTAACCAGATTCCATAATTAACTGGTTCTTTTTAACATTTTAAATATTCATCTGTTTCACTTTTTTCCTGCTATATGTACAGATGCTGCAAGCAGTGATTAATGAGTATATTTATACTATACTAGGAGACTTTTATCTCATGTTGATAACAAAAATAGTTCAGAATTTAGTTTCCTACCATTTTCTTCCAAAGAATGTTCGAATAAAACTTCCAAATACTAACAAGTCATTTCTAGAGCATTATGGGCATCTGACAAGTAATTGCCATAAAATACAACCATCACATTTTCACTAAAATCTGCCAAAGCACTGAAAAACTGCGCAAGTGAAATATGCATTCAATATTTTTAAACTTAAAAAAAAATGAATATATTTTATATGAACTCTCAAAATAATGAAGAAATACACAAATTAATGAATAAATAAAAAAGACTTTTTTTTAAAAAAAAAGGACAAATTTATTAGAATTTGTTTGCATTAAATAACAAACCAAAAATAGATTTATTTGTTAGCCATGTCTGTGAAAATAACCACTGAGAATCAAACAAATATAAAAATTATTTAACGAGTAACAAAAGCTTGCAATAACAAAATTCACGTTGCTAAGTAAGAAAAACAGAACTTGTCCTCGTCATATAGCCTAATATATGTACACACCCTGTAGGTGTGACAAGCAGACTTGTAGTTGGATAAGCACTGCCTAATACATGATAAATCTATTGTAAGCTATTGGTAGTGTGTTATTTACAGAAGGCAGAGGATTGGTTTGGGTAGTCAGTCCTCTTGTTAATCACAAATAATAATGTGATGGAAAAGGCCCAAAATGATCCTCCGTAAATATGACTTACACAAACAATTATCTGGTGGGGTTTTTTTTCAGCAACATTCTTTTCAAGAAAGTGCTTTCAACCAAAAAATGTTCGAAGAAATATTTAAAGAAAGCAGACAGGGGAAAACTTTAAAAAAACAAGAATCAGTTCTATGTATAGACAAAAACATTTAAACATTTTTTTTTAGAAAATCCAAAAAGAAAATTTTTTTTAAAAAATAAAATGGAATGTTATTAGATTTACATAATTGTGACAGATTTTATATCACAGATGATGTTTTTCTCTCCCAAGCAGTTTATGCAAACTTCATCTGAACAATTGAGGGGCTTGTTCAACAGGTGCTGAAAAAAAGAGAGAGGTAGATGTTAATGCATTAACAGGAGGCACAGATATATGCTGAGCAAAGTATCCAGGACAGAAATCAGAAATAATTTATAATAATTCTTTTCTTATTTTTAAGAATATACATTGCTGTCAAAATTGTTTGAAAGGTGTAGAAAATGCAATTGAGTACTGAACTGAAACTAAATGTAAACTGCTTACCTACTAAAAAAAACAAAACAAAGTCAGTTGTTGTGAAATATAATTTCACTGTTTACCAAATAGCAATTTCTTACCTCAAAATATAAATGTCATGCATAAAAACTGAAAATGTATATAATAAAAATCTCTGCAATTAAAAGTCAATGTGGCTTCCTTTATTTTGAATTATAGCAGCACAAGACTGGCATAATCTCTCTGATGCACTTTAAATCCAAGTTTTTCAATTTCTCTTGTAGTAACATTCATAATGTTGCTTCTCTGCTCATAGCCACATCTTCCTTCACTTTGGTGGCTAAGTGGTTCTAGACATTCTCAAGAAAAGTTAAATGAGGACTCATGGAAGTTCACTCCATCATCATTAAGACACTTCCTGTCACCTTTCCGGTGAAGTAATTAGCCCTTGCACAAACTTAAAGTGTTTGGGTGGTTGCCTCGTTGATGTGTTTAGCTCTTTCCAATCATTTAAAATCTACTGGGAACAGCAAAGTAAACAGGCATGTTATGATAGACTTTCTGGTCCATTATACCCTTTATCTTCAGATTTTTACCCCATAATAACAGATGCAGAAACACCAGACACTGATCTAACCCCTTCATGTTTCACAGTAGGAACAGCAGAATTTTGGTTTAACTCTGCTCTAATTCTCCTCTTCACAAAAGCCCATCTTTTGTTGTCAGTACTTGTTGATGAAAAAGATGGTTTTCTACTTTTCAATACTGCTGTGATTCCTCAACTATTTAGCTTTGCTGTCATGTGGCAGTTGTAAAAGTTTCTGGACAGCAACTCCACCACAGGAGAGGAAGCTTAAAATTTATAAATATTTATTTTTTTTTCCAAAAATTGAGAATCAAGGCTACTTTGAAAAGCATTTACGCTATCTGCTTCAACCTGACATGGAAAAAATTTCAAGGAAAACAATAAATGATTGCTGAAAACCATTTCCTAATATCTTGCAAGTATGACCCATAGTTATATTAGACATGTCACTGATATAAAAAAACCTATCTAAATTTATTTGTTCCATATCAGAAAAAAACTGTTGAATAGTTGGATGGATCACATCATCTTGAAAATATCCATAGACTAAACTGGGCATCATCAGCATCAGCATCATGTACCATCTATGATACTAAAAATACTAGTCTACACATATGGTAGGTTCCCATATAAACTAGACAACCAAAATTTTCCTTCTTCATGACTAAGATCATGCATATTACTAATCATTCTATTATGCCCTCTCTAAACCTTTTCTAAAATTTTGATGTCTTTTGCATGAGGATTCAGCAGCTGAACTGCATACTTCAAAGGTGATCTAACCAATATATTATAGAGGACTAAAATTTTCAAAGTTTTACTATTCATAGTACAGTTTAGTATATTAAGTTTAAGAAATACATGCATTGCTGCCAACATTTTAAGATATATCTATCATGACATTTAAATCCTTCTCACCATGTAGTTCATATTGGTAGTTTACATCAGCATTTCTGAGTCTAAGATGCTTGCATTTTGAAATATTTCATATCATTCTTCACTATTTTTTAGATCAATCCACTAAGTAATTTAAATCAGATTGTAAATATTTAATATCATCACTATTATTAACCCTACAATATAATATTCCAATGTCAATATCATCTATGTATATTTAAAAAGAATAGGCCCAAGAAGCAAACCTTGACATACCCACTGGTTACCATAAAAAGCTCTGTTCTGTTAACAAAAAGGTTACCATATTTCCATACCAAATATCTTTGCAGAACCAATCAAATGCTTTGTGAAACTCAGGGATCACCTGTTAATTAAGAAATCTTTTTAGCAACTCTTGTGATTACTGACAACAATTGAGTGCCCTAAAAAACTTTCTGTAGTGGTCTTCATGGGTGGTGGTAGCATTCTGCGAACCTTGCGCACATTGATTTTACACTTTGCCAGTTAATTTCAGCTTCTTGAAGATGTAAGATGCAGAACTCTGGCCTCCAGATATTTCATTCCTCCCATAGCTATCCTTTTGTGTCATCAGATGATCATCACTGCTTCCTATGGAAATCTCTCTCCTCTTTCCCGTTTAAAACATTTCACTCCATCACTGTGTTGTAGTACACCAGCTTATGTATAATGTGAGAAAATAAAAAAAAATTGTGGTATTCATAATTTACGTATTCCATACCAATTGAAGAAAAGAAGACATAATTTCAAATTTTACAGCTATTGATATATGCTATAATTCTATCACAGTTTACTCTATATTAAAGTAAATTTATTCTAAACATTTACATTTTTTTTTAATGTTCATGTTTTTCAAAGTGGTCAAATAATTTTGCCAAGCAATACAAATATAAGAAAAGAAACAAACACTAAAACTGGTATAAAAAATAAATCTGATCTCTTTACTCAGGAGGAGGAAATAAATTACTCTCTTGTTTGCGGGCTGATTGTTCAGCTCTTTTCTTGATAACAAAAAAAAGAAAAAAAGTGTTTCAACAACAACTGAAGATTGATAGAAAAGTAATCAGTAACAGAACTGTCACAGTGAACGATGACTATTATTTAGAAATTAACAGATGGGAAAACACTTGTAAGGTTGGTAATACTTTTTACATGCTTCAGCAGTATCTGAGAATAGTTTTTACTTGAGCTGGTTTTGATTTTCTTCTGGAGTACATTTTAAAATTCCTGGAAATTTCAAGACACTGGAAAATGTTAAAGAGAAAAAAACAAACAAAATCTCCAAAGGTATCCAGGAGTGAAAATAGGCCCTGTATTAATTGTTTCACATAGGTGCTGTTGGTTGAAACAATTATAGCAAACTAAGTGAATGACAGCCCAACTTCAGCAGATAATTGCCTAAAATGTGGAGATTGTGATCGTGAAATCAGGAAAAGTAAGACCAGTCACATGTAACAACACTGCATAATATGAAATATTATTCAAAATTTGGTATACTTAAACTTTATCTACCCCCTTTCTTCATTTTTACATTTATTGCCACTTAAAACAGAAATAATAGAGAAAGGGTATCCCCTTTGTGGCAATATTAATAGTTGGTTTGATAACAGAAATAATAAACAGAAAATATCATTTTTATTTAGAATTTATGCAATCATAATGATTATATGTGGTGTGAACATATAACTATGCCATTTACCAGCTTATCAATTGCTTAAACAGACCAACTTGAAGCATAGAACATCCATGGTACTTGTGAGAATTAATTTAATATCTTCAAGTGTAATACATGCTAGTTTCCAAACTGAGAAACTAAATCTTCACACAATGGAATATTTGCAGTACATTGTAAAAGTATATACACCACAAAAGTTCACCTAACAGCCAGTATTGAATTTCAGTTTCCTTCTCACAGCAAAATGTTCTAGATAAAAGAAAACTACAAATATAAGATTTAAAAAGATTTTCTCCAGCTTTTTCCCTTTCTTTTAAGTAGTAAATTTCCTCTAACTATGTTGCTATAAACAATAGTTTTTCACATCAAAAAATCTCCATACTGGTTGGGTGCAGTTTACACAGTCACCCATTTTTTGTATTAAACATTCAACTATACAAGGATCCTCACTTTACAGCAGCTGTTATAATCTTTTGTTGCCTTTGGCCATAGTCAGAAACAAATGTCGGAATATTGGGTACTTACTTAATTTTGTCTCTTATGCCTTGGAATCTGGAAAAAAATTTGAAAAACAATTATCTCTTGCCTTGTGGATCAACATATCCCCAGGAGATCCTTCTATTTATATATACAGTAGTAAAAAAAGAAATATAGAAATAGGCTGAATACAGATGATGATATACACTTACAATTAACAACAATTGCTTCAGATATTGAACTCCTATGCAAGGAAAGGCAATCACCTCCAAGCCAGCAAACATTTTTTCCATTGATTTTTAAACTCTAAATTATTTTTGTAAATTTCAAATAACTTTATGCCATGAACTATGTAAATAAAAATTACAATGAGTATAAATTTTGTTTTATTATAGTTTGTTTTACATCTTTAGAGCATAACCTCTTGGTTGGAGTTCCAAGATGGGGAGAGGTTCCATGGCTTCAAAAATTTTGAAAAGCACTGGTGTAGATCAATGTATTTGTACTATCAGAAGGATAGGGCACAAAGAGTCACATGAAAAGGTTAAAACATTGTTTCAGTTCGCTAGCTAGAGCTATTAATTGTGTTTCTCACAAAGGAGGGTCTAAGTCCTAAAAACATCCATCCATCTGTATCTAGTGAGTCTGGCATCAGTTATGCAGGTGAGTGAAACAGTTGGTCTTGTCTTTACCCTTCAGTGACAATGAAAAACAGAGAAACTACCACAATTTGCCACAAAGCCATCAAGTGCTTTGACATAGCAGATGAAATGATTCAAACTCAGTTTCTTTAGGGATTTTTCTGGTATTTCCACGAGATCTTATATTTTTGTGAATAAAACCACAGGTTTGTCTGAATAATAGTTTTCTGTAATTAATTTGGGCCTCATTACTTTTAGTATATCCCTAAAAAAACCTTCCTTATTCCTTATTTCTGGATAGCTTACTTTTCTTGTCAACTTGAAAGAAAAAAAGAAAACAAAGAAACTTAATACAGCCGTTGCTCAGCATCTAGAAGAGCAAAGAAAATTCTTGTGCTTCCTTTTTTTAACAATTAGTGTACAAATTTTTTGTCTTTACTCAAGATATTTAAAAAGAATCAAAAGTCCAGATGCTAAAATTTTAACTACCAAATATATTCAATACAAATGATTTTTAAATTGCACCTGTATTACACTATCAACCACAAGTTTTGACAAGAGCACAAATAAGGTGAGAACCATTTTAAAAAAGAATAACATAACCAATTTTTAATTCACCATAACTTAGTGAATGTAAGATTCAATACATGGTTGCAAAAAAAAATATATATCTAATAAACTCTGACTTAGACCTTTGTTTCATCAATATATCTCCCCTCTTTCTTTGCTCAGTTTACAAATTTAGCACAATCACTCAAATAAATTTGCCAAATATTTAGGTGTTAATAAATTCCTTATTTTCTGGAGGTATTCTCATAACTGTGATATCTTGTGAGACATCATTTTTCTGGTATTTTTGTTAGATCCATTCAATGGTTCAATGGAACCACTGGCCAAACCATGTTCTAAGGGACAACCTGTCTTTCTTTGTTCTCCACATATTGTCTGCATAATTTGGAAAAATGCTTAAGAGTCATTATTTTGTTGCAGAATGAACCATGTACCTATTAGTCAACTTGGATTTTTTACACAACACTGAGGTAATAAATGCTTTTTGTCAATGTTCCATCTATTATACAAAGATCCTAACTGCATTACTTCCAAAAATACACCCAAGCCATTATGCTACCTCCTCCATGTTTAGCTGCAGAGGAGCAACAGTTTTTGACAAGCCTTCTCCAATTTGTCTGTGCACAAACATACGGACTTCAACTCAACAGTCCATAACACTATACTCCAGTCTTCTATAGTTCAATGTTCATGTAATTTGTTCCACTGAAACATGTTTGCTTTATTAGAAAGCCTAAAGTGTTGTTTTTTGTTTTTTTTTTACATCCACACTACCATTTAAACCAGCAGCTCTAAAATGTTTTTTTTTAATTATTGTCAGGGACACCAACTTTTCTTTTGTGCTATTCAGCTCTGCTGTAATTTTTAGAGCTATAAATTTCTATTTTGTTTGCACAACAGTGAAATATATTTGTTCTTTTCTTCTTCCAACACGTTTTCTATTTGTATTTCTTCCAGTCGTCTGGCATTTTTTTAACAATTTATAGAAAACATCTTTTATTTTGTTGGAAATTCCAAGTTTCTTAGCAATCTCTCTCTCAAAGTACAAATAGAATATTGCATTTCATGATTAATTTGCTTGCTTCTTTTGCCATTCTGACAACAAAAAGTTTCGATAACCATAGCCTTCAACAGTTGTCATTTTCCTAGACATTTAGAAACATGTTTAATTTACAATGCTTTGTCACATGTGGCATCATCTTGTTGGTTCATTTCTCATCGTATGAAATTATGTCACATAGTTACAAGTTCTGAAAATATCCCAAGTTAAAGTATCATGCAAATTTTTAAAAAAAAATCCTGTTTACATTGAAGAGTTTTAATAAACAGCATATACTTTGGAGACTGGAACAAATCTTAATATTTAATATCACTACCTTTAATAACGTCTTGAACATGTTTGGGCATGGAATGCATCAGCTTTATACAGATATTCTTTATTTCTTCATCATAAAACCAGACTTGGATGACAAACCTGATAAATTTTTCTTTGATTGTAAAATCCAATTTTCGAAGTTGAGTGTTACATATAGCCCATATATTTTAGATTTAGTTTAGATCTGCTAAGTTTCCTGGAAAAATCTAAACAGTTGATATTATTCATCTTGAGGTACTCCTTAACACATTTTGAGGTATGGTATGAAGCCAGATCCTGTTGGAAAACTACATTCAGGGATATCTCCAGCAGTTCTGGTTTGAGATGGCATTCTAGAACCTCGATATATTTCTAACTATTCATCATGCCTTGCATACACACTAATGAGCCAGTTACTCATGCAGATTAACAACTCCAGAACATTTTCTTTTCTGGATGTCTCTCAGTGAATGAAATACAAATCAACATTGTTGACCTTGAAAAAGAAAATGATTCTTGTCTGAAAATAACACATTTCAATGGTCTTCTTTTGACCAACAAGCATATTTCTGAGCCTATGCAAAGCAATTGTTTTTTCATAGGATTCTTGGCTTGGAAACCCACCTCAAGTAATCAACGTCTTACAGTTTATGATGACATCTAGACACCTGCTGCTGATAATTCCTCATTAAGTATGTCACTATTTTCTCCAGGATCCCGCTGCTCATCCATATTGATTTTGCATAATCTCTGAGTGATGTTTCCATCTTCTTCTGCATTTTCCTTTCTTTAATAAGAATATTGAGCCTATGGTTTGTTTCTTCTCAATAATCTTAGTGACTGCTCCCACACTAACTTCGACTTCATCGGTAATTTTTATTTGTATAAGAGATGTGTGTTCATTTGAGTTCTTTTCCTGTGTAATGCCCATAGTCAACTCTTAAACTAAAAAGGAATAGATATGACATCTGCCTCTGATGGCTGACAAGAATATAATAACTTAAGCAGAAACTGGATGGCAAAACCAATATAAAAAATGACACAATAATTTCAATTCAATAATGCATTGTATATCATAATTAATTGCTTATTGATAAAAAGTACAATATTTAAGATTCTTTCATCGTTTTTCATTAAAAACAATACAGAATCATATTTTTGTTTCATGTTCACATTAATTTGCACAATACTGCAAATATCTCAATGTTTTGAAGCAGAAAGGGAGAAAATATATTGTTATGAAACAAAGGTTTAAGTCAAAGTTTATTAGATATATGTATTTTTTGCATCCATGTATTGAATCTTACATTCACTGTGTTATGGCGAGAAATAAATTGGTTGTACTATTCTCTCTTTAAATAATTGTCCCCATATTTGTGCTTTTGTCCAAACATTTAGGTAAATGGTTTTTGTTTGTTTGGTGTTGAATTATTTAAAATTGAAAAAAATCATTAAAATTTAATAATAAAAATTTATAATTGTTGGAACATTCAAGGGCAACTACTTTGTTCAAAGTTGCATGCAAGTGGTCAACAGTTCTCAAATGTCATGAATCTATGAAACCATACTAAGCACCGGTGTCTGCAGGATTATCCATACATGCCAGCTAAATCATTTTCTTTGTTATTCCTGTTTTCAGAGGACTGTCGTATTTTGAGCCATGTTTGATCTAAAACATAACATTCTAAAAATAATTTTACCACCATTTACCAAGTATTTTCATTCCAAAGTAATCATAATCATTTAATAAAGCAAACTTTTAACTTTATTAATATTAATGAAATTATGTAAATAAAATATACTGAAGTTATTATTTCAAAGAATTCTGAGAAATTTTCAAAAAAAATTTTATAAGCCAATGCTTTCAACACATTTTTCGAAAACCTTTTTTTTTGAAAAGTCACACCTCAGACTGAGTTGATGTTCTCAACACCAGTCTGAGTCTCGTAAACACATGGACATCATTTATTTCAGCCCAGTAGTTATCATTATTAAGGCTTTTTGCAAAGAGTTTTAAAGTGTGTTCAGGAATTAAATGCTTACAGTTATCTATGTCTCTTCTACATCCATTTTCTTTTCCAACTAAATCTGTAGATCTCAAGATTAGCAAAAAATTTTAAAGAGCTGAAGACCAGCACTCAGTGAGAGAACAGCAGGGGGAGGATTAGTTATGCTCCACATGTGAAGACATTTCTAATGATTACTTCTCTCAAAAAGCAGTTCAGAGTTGGGGAAATGGTCAAGCAAAATGTTCCATAAATTCAACATAAAAATATATTCATAAATAAATTGAAAATCTTTTTACCAAACAAATTTCTGATTAAAAATGGTGAGATCTAAAAAGAAAACAGGCGCGAAGCAGCCATGCTGCTGTGAGCCCCTCCGCCCAGAAGTGATAAAGATGGGGAAAAATTATCATTGCTGGCACTCACCCGTCATTAATTTTGTTTCTGAAGCATTTTTAGAATCCTGAGATCTACGACCACCTTTTGATGATGTTGTTGTTGATGATGTTTTTACTATTGGCTGCGTTTCTTTGCCTTTTCTGGAAATAAAAAAAGAAAATGAGAGCAAACAAAACAAATTAAAATTAATACTTATGGCTAAGATCAACCTCAACCCAGCCTTCTAGGCCTTAACGGGAGCTCTGCTCCACCCTGGGTTTCGACCCCTACACGGGTTCGGCCACCACCCTCCACTCCCTTCTCCTTGGAGATACACACACACCACTCATGTATTCACCACAAAAGGATAAAAAAAAAAGAACAAGGCGAGCCTCTGGCAGATCGTGCTCTCAACCTACCACTTGGGGTGGAGACCATGGACTACGCCCTCCGGCCGAGGTCACTTGGGGTCAACCTTATGTGGGTGGGGAGGCAAGTACTCTGTTTAGGGGTGGGGCAGTCGGAAAGTCCTCTACCTAAAAAGAGTGGAGGCGAGAGGCACTTTTTGCCTCTGGCCTGCCTGTCTGGCTAGGAAGGTTAGCTGCGTCGAGACCGGTTTCAGACTTGACGTGCTGAGGCGTTTTTCCCAAGATTGGTTTTTGGTTGGGGAAGTGGTCACTCTAACGGGGGGCATTCACGCCCCCAATCCTGGCCGCTAAGGCGGCCAGTTACACAAGGTGCTTCGGCGCCTCAACCCCAGCCTTTTAGGCCTTAACAGGAGCTTGCTCCACATCGGGCTTCGGCTACCAACCCCAATCCCTTCTCCTTGGAGATACACACGCATACACGAACTTTCACACGCACCACTTACGCATTCACCACATAAAAAATAAAAAAAGCTCAAAGGTTAGAATGAGACCAGAGGAATCATTTATAGTCTGATATGTAAAAAATAGTCAAAGGAAGGATTTTTTTCCTCAGAGCTACATTTGTGGACAGTTATATCAAACCCTGACACCATCAGCACTAAGAGAAGAACACAATAAAGTGCTAAACTATCTCAAAGAAACGTAAATGACTAAAATTTATAAAAAGAATCAATACTGAGAAATATTTTATCAAAAATAAAGAGTAGTTATTGCGAGTTTATCCTATCTGAAGTTTTATGTAAACACATTGTATGTCAGAAATAATAACACTTACCTAGAAAACAGTACAGCATTCATTTCGGCTAAAAAAAAAAATAAAATTAAAATACATAAATAATAATATCAACAAGTTTGTTCTAACAGATATTTTTGGTATTTCTAATTTATTTCTTGTCATCACTAAATTATTTAAATGCTTCTGGCAATTAAAAGTTATCCTCTCTAACTAACCAAAAAATAAGAAAACTGTTGGAACACGTGTTATGGTATTGAAAATAACTTCTTGCTTATTGCTTCTAGAATTAGAGACAAAAAAAGTACTTTGTATTTTGTACCCATCAAAGCAGCTCAAAGTTGTATTTAAAATTTGGAAAAAAAAAAAATGTAATGTTTACTTTAAGGAGTTTTTAAGATATAAAAATTTCAAATTTTTAGTTTCTGTAAAAATATTATCAAAGGATTCATGTGTGTGGACATTCAATAGAAGCAGTAAACCTAAATGGACAAAGTATGGTATATGTCTTCCTGTAATTTTTATTAGTACACCTCAAATATGGTATTTTAAAGTATTAACCATTTTCTGGCCCCATAACTTTTGGTTTTTATCCAATGCCATCAAATAAGAAATTCAGTTTGACCAACCATAGCATATCAAATGTAGTGGGAATTTTTTTTCATCTATGTTGGTTTGTGAATTTTTGGTGAAAAAGTCAAAATTCTGATTTTCAAAATTCTTTAAAAAAGGATAAAATATGAGAAAAATATGCAATATTCTTATGACACTACATTCAAGCAAGTATCATCTTCAAATTTAAAAAAAATTACACAGTTCTGATGAACTATCAAGAAGAAAACTCAATGTGTCAAAATGTTTTCACATATTCATTGAGCTCACAAGATTACCTTAGCAACCATACAAAAAGTTGCAGACCTACATATCTTGGGTTGAAAATTACAGGACTGTTTCTAAGTTGGATTGAAATGCCAGAATGATACCCCTCAACTTAAGATGACCACCAAAGGCCTTGCAATCAGAAGATTAACCTTGTTTAGTTTTTACAATTTAATAAATTCATTTTTACTCAGCTGGTGGAGAGATGACCTTTGTTCATAAGCTAGCAAGTAAACAATTTTGATTAGAGACCTCTGCTGTGTTCACCACAGCCTGGCTTCTTATAAGCAAGAGTAGGTCAACAAATAAACATTCTTAGAATAACTGTAATAGAATAAACAGGATGGAAGAGATGTGTGGAACAAGCAAAGGCACCTATTTAACATACAACAAAACAATAGTGGCACATTATTCAAATTTCCATTCAGAAGCACACTTTAACATAACAAAGCAAGGCATCAGCAGTAAGTGAAATTAATGTATCATAGCAGGCATATTACTGAAAGCTCTTTCTTACCTTCTTCACGTTCAAGCAGCCTCTTCTTTTGTTGTTTGCGCCGTTTGTACAAGATCACTCCTAAAACAATGGCCAAGATGATTTCTGGAATAATGACACCAAGTGCTATGGCAACATTTCTACCAACGTCTGTAATCAAAGCAGAAATAAAAAATAAAGATTGTTTATTTTACTTCTGAGAGAGAGAGAGATGCTAAATCAGTCCTGTTGTGCTTTGAAGAGTACAATGCCAGAGTGAAAAATAACATGGAAGATGGTGATCTAAACTAGCAATGTTCATTCTCTCAGGCATGGTGTTAAGTCTACTTACATCAGTTCCCTTTAAGTTTCTTTCTTTCTTTTTCAATAAACAAACAAGTATGGTTATCCATCTAAAGTCTATGCACATTATCTACTCAGCTTGTTCAAAAGACTAATTTGTAAATCGAACAGGAATAAAATTAAATCGGAAGAGCAAAAGTACTAAAGAAACAATGAAATACAGAAGAAAAATTATTCTTATTTTATATAAGCCTGGCATGTGTAAACATTACAGGAGACAAATTTATCAACTGCTTATAAGCAGATTGGAAAGATCTTTCTCTTCTAATATTGTGAACAACACCACCATCTCTCTTTTTTTTTTTAAAAAAAAGTAGTTATGATGCATTTGTGCCACTGCTATTTGTGCTATTCCAACAAAACCAAAATGGCTAGGTGTTATGCCAAGGAAAAATATTTAGGAAACTCAAATTTCACCCTGTTAAAAAGATGAGAAGAAAAAAACAACACTCTTGTCATAACAATAAATAATTTTTAAAATCTGCATGGTACCATAGCTAATTTTGTCCTGATAAGCCCAGATATATTTCCCAGGGGCAGGTTTGGGCTTATATGTTACTTAAAACCATACACATGTCCCAGTTGGAACAATCTGACCAAGTTCTAGGAATCCTGACACTAAATTAAAAAAAAAAAACTCCCATCTCTCTCAACTACTTTGCTATTGGGAAAGTCTTCTATAGAGCAGAGTAGGGAAATTTAGTCATTGCCTTAGAACCCCCTTCTTATAGTTGTCAAGTAAAATACTCTTGTAACCTTTCCAGACTGTATGCCTGTCATAAAACAACATATTTTAAAAGACAGGTCCTCATGGGATAAATATAAGTACAAAATAGGCAAGAAAACAAATGATTATTGAATCTATGCACCTAAACTAACAAACAGGGTAAATGGAGTTTCCAAGACAATGCAGCCATTAGAAGAACTAAGTTGTTATATTGTTTTAACTTTATCATCAAAGAATATAAACATACAAAAAATAGTATGAATGCCTGGAAGGTGTAATGTCATCAACATTGTTATCCATAGTGATGTCAAAAGTGGCATTTTTCAGGATTTGCATTCTTAAATAAAGGACCTGCAGTGGTCTTATAGTGACACATCTGATCCCTTAACGATGCGGCTAAAAGTTCAGCTAATCAACCTTGGAAACATCAATGATAAAATGGATACATTAAGTAAATAACAAGTTTTATAAATATCACAAGTCAAAAAAAAAAAAAAATTCCTTACTAGAGCTTTCTTCTTCTTTATTACCTGAAACAAAGAAACAAAAACAAAAAATTGAAAAAAAAACAACAACAAAAACAAAACAAAAACTCCGGCACTTTCTTTCAGATGAATGCATTAAAACTTACTACAGAAATTTGTGTCCACTTAAAAACAGACAATGGCAGCACTCTTTGCTTCAACTATGTGATCTGTGAAGTATTGGAACCTGACATCACGTAACTCAAGTCTAAATGAGGGTGGTTTTATTTTCATTTATCTTCTAATTATGACACCAATATTATATCATATTCCTCCAGGTATAAAAAAACAAAAAAACAAAAACAAACTGCAACCGTGTATTCTTTAAACCATTTCTGAACATTTCAAAAGTCGCCTAAAAAGAAATCCGATAGGCTAGGAAAGCAAAACCTTCCCCTTATACAGAGCAGACATTACGTATTATTCTTTGAACTCCTACGGTCTCTGTTTCCCACATAATGGGCAGCCATCTATTTTTTTAAAAATCGATGGGTTGTTTATTTTTGTTATTTTCTCTACCATTTTCATCTAATTCTGAACATTCTTTCAGCTTGACCCGCACATTCTCCCTAGTAATGTGCATGTTCTTTTTAATAGGCAGACAGTAGTGAAAAGGCTGTGAGATCAGAGTATCGAATTAAAGTGACATCTCACAGCTATAAACCTGCCTTAGAGTCAACTGAGGAAGGCTGAAATTAGTTGGTACTGCTTGAATCAACACAAAAAACAAACAATGAAAAGTTATTGTGAAATCTAAGATTTGTAATTTCACTAACCTGCAGTATTTATTATAAAAAAATTTATAATTCCACTCATATCCACACATTTTTTGTGAAAATATTTAACTATGATCCAATGGGGTAATTAAGACAAAAACTTAGTATATAATTTCTCTCGTTAATTTTGCATCTCATCTACCAGTAATATGGCAATACAGAAAACAATATAAAGTCAAAAGATTGCCAGCAAATACCAACACTGAGCAAGGCATATGAAACAATGCACCTCTCAATGGCATTAAAAATACAACACAGCATTTATTAAATAGCTCAATTTATTGTTAACTTGTTATCTTATCACATTTTTTTCATTATGCATGTTAAATTGTGTTACTCACAATGTATTTCCCTGACTTCAGGACTATGTATGTATTATCAATAATATATATAAAAATTTTTTTTTGTCTCCAATTTTAAAACTGCAACTTTTTAAAACCACAAAATGACTTTGACTGTTACACAAAAACATGGACTTTTATGGAAAGGATGTCTTTAGGACAAACCTTCCAAGATTTGAAATTTTTTTAAAAAAGTTAAATAAATAACAGATGAATTTTGAATAAATGAAACATACCTTTTGGACTGGTCTTGGCCATGAGTTTAAAAAAATTAATTAATTAAAAAGAAAGAAAACATTAAATCCTTTGTAAGATTTAAAATATCCATATTTTGAAAAAAGAAAGTGGAATGTTTCCTTGTTTAGATTCTTTAGCATTGAAAACTTTATTTCAAAATAGTGAATATCCTCACTCATGCAATAAATGATGTATGATAATGAAGAATGATCGGTGCCATTCACAAATCAAGCTTTTGTTGACATTTTAAAGGTGATATTATTATCATTTAGCACCAAGATAATTTTTTTAAGTTTTAGTAAGTAACTAATGATTTCAAGTATTCCTTGTATCAATCTCTCTATAGTCTTTGTGTTTTTGTTATCAAATCTACAAGAAAATGTCAAAGTTGATGGAAATATAAATGAAAAATGACTTGAAAATGTGAACCTCCACTCCACAGACACAGAGACAAAAATGGGTGCACAATGCATCAAGTAGAAAACAATACTTACGAATATGCACTACTCTCATCTTAACCAAAGGATTGTAAAGTTTGTTTGAAACCTGACAACGAAAAGCCAAATTCATTTCTTTCATTGGATGGTAGATCAAAATGCTGTGGCGCTCATAGTAGCAACTGTCTTCTTTCATCTTGGGTGGTGAGTTGGTGATGTTAGATGTGATCAGCTTGTAACTGTCTTCTTTGAAACTTTCAGCTGGGTCAACTGCAGCCACATACCACAAAAAATCACCAGCTGGATTTCCAACGTTTCCCTTACACAGTACTTTCAAATTAGTGCCTGGAATGCTCTTCCAAATGTCACCTTTCAACACAGGAAATGTGGTGATTTCAATTTCTGTTGGCTTGCCTGAAATGAATGGTTTGGCATCATGGTTAAACGTATCATCAATGCTACATCACTCTATTTATGCAATCCAATTCAAAATTAAAATTACTGTTTTTAAAATATGCTACTGCTGCCTGTAATGCATGGCTTGCTTTACCTTTCAGTTAAAACTGCTCCGAAGAGCACAATGAAAACCCAGCAAGTATTATTTAGTCTAACATCACTCAAGAAACAAGTAATATAAATAAATAATACCTATTGAATTGTAATTGTATAATTTAATTTAGAAAAAACAAACAAATCACCATCAAAAAGTTAAAAAATCTATATAGATTTCCTTAAGAAGAATAAAATATGCTTCTAAGTAGAAAGCAAGAGTTAGTTTGAATATTTCCTATAATCTTATTAGTAATAAGAGAACTAACTAATAAACCTATACTTAGATTATAAAAAATAAAAGGAAAAATATTGAGACAATACCCTTTAAAAAGTTTCAAAATATTATATATCCATTAAAGCTTGAAAAACAGCCACTACCAGACACAACAGAAACAGATTAATACTATTACTTAGAAATATTAAAATTTATACTTACTAAGTACATCTAACTTGGTAGACTCTGAATGAAAATGTCCTAAACTATTTGTTGTCTCACAAGAGTATTTTCCATGATCTTTGCACTCTACATTTGCTATCAAGATTGTGAGATTTTTCATGGTTGGAGCTATGGCTTTGGTCTTCCAGTGTTTTTTCAGAGAAACATCGATCCATTCTCTATGGGTTCCATCGATCTTCAGGATATTCCTAGATTTAACTGAAATTTTTCTAAGCAGCCAATTGGTAGATGATGAGTTTGTTATACATTTCAGACTGGTATTTTTACCTTCTTGGATTGGGGAATTTATTTTCAGTTCAATATCTGAAAATTAAATTTTCAGTATTTAAATAATAATAATAATAATATAATAATAATAATAATAATAATAACAACAACTGATGCATGTGTACATACATATTAAAAGCCAAAAATGCGAACTCATCAATAAAATAATTATGAAAATTAAGAAAAATGTGCATGGCAAGTTTTATGTATACTAATAAATGTGTTTCAAATATGAGATATTCTATTGAGGAGCCCACAATTATACAAAGTATTAATTATGCATAGAGACATTCAAATGAGACCCAGCTAAAAATTAGAATTGCCACAAGTCTCCAACCACGTTTTATTTGATGTTGGAGAAACATGAAAGGGCGATATCAAATAACATGATAATACAAGGTGATCATAACTTTGCAAGTTAGATCTTGACATCTGCTGGATAGATATTGTGGGGAGGCATACTAGGTTCGTCAAAAAAGTATCTGACTTTATTTTTTCCCATGGGAAGTAATGGCGTTAGGTAAGCAAAAGTGTGCATAGTGGAGCCGCGTGCCTTCATGTGCATGCGTGGTTTTTGGTGGGCTTGCTGGATGTGTCAGTCATTGTCAGGCAGCCAGCGTGTGAGGTGCTGTACTACTTACTCATCACATTTTCATTTCGCCCGTGATGATGGAATGTGTGGAGCAACGATTTTGCATCAAGTTTTACCAAAAGCTTGGAGATACCCAAGCGGAAACAATTTGCAAAATTCAACAGGCTTTTGGTGACAATGCCCACACTGGTGGAGTGACCAGCATTCCGGGAGGCCATCAACAAGCCACAATGCAGTTGTTATTGAGAAAGTGCGGACCTTGATAATGGAGGATTGTCATTTGATGGTGCGGGGAATTGGTGACAAGGTTTGGATCAGTAAAGATTCTGCACATGCAATTTTAGAGGAGGATTTGGGCTTGTGCAGAGTGGCAGCGAAATTTGTGCTCAAGCTGCTTTCTCAGGAACAACAACTTCGTCTTGTGGCTGCACATGACCCGCTGGATACTGCCAACAGGAATCCTGAGTTCCAGAATACCATGATGACTGGAGATGAGATGTGGGTGTACGGGTATGACCCGGAAACCAAAGCTCAGTCGTCACAGTGGAAACAGCCAACGTCGCCAAGGTCTGGAGAAAAATCAAGGTGATGCTGACTGTTTTCTTCGACTACCGAGGTGTTGTGCATCAAGAATACGCACCAGAAGGACAAGCAGTTACAAAGGAGTACTATCAGGAAGTCCTCCGACATCTTCGTGATGCAGTTCAGCGCAAGAGACCGGATCTGTGGGCCTCTTAAAACTGGCAGCTGCATCATTACAACACCCCGGCTCATTCGTCACAGCTGATCCAAGGTTTCTTGGCAAAGAAAAGCATTTCGCTCATTCGCCAGGCTCCCTACTCTCCAGACATGGCTCCTTCTGACTTCTGGTTGTTCCCAAAAATGAAGATGCCACTGAAAGGCTCCCTCTTTGAGAGCCAAGAGGACATTATGTGGAATGTGAGGGCGGAGCTGAGAGCCATTCCAGAAGAAACATTCCAGATGTGCTTCGAACAATGGAAGGATCACTGGGCTGTGTGTGTGTGTGGAGGCACAAGGAGCCTACTTCGAAGGGTATTAGCAATTTAACCCCAGTAAGTACATAATTTTTTTTCCACAGCCTAAGGTCAGATACTTTTTCAACAGACCTCGTATTTTATAATTTTTTGCATGTGTACTATTACTTTTTTGACTCCATTCAGACTGGCAATATTTCCAGCACTATTTTACATTCAAAATCTGCTGTTTTTATTCAATGATTTTATTTTTCTAGAAAATCTGGAGACTGATCTGAATCATTCCTCTGTTCAAAAGTGAATCTTCATCCAACAAAGCTGTAATAGTAAATGATCTTCTGTAATTTCTAGGGAATTAGCTACAAAATATCTCCACAGCAAAACCTTTCCTGCACTATGCTTCATATTTGGCACTAAGTGCTGTTTTTTAAACTGCTCACTTTGACACTTCAATAAATTTACTTTTGATTTCAAACCAAACAGCTCAAATGGCTTTCAAGCAGCAACATGACTATGAGTATGAATTCTAGAATCTCTTATACAAAAAGAATGCTGGCTCATATTTGAGGCTATTATGGCTATTATCATCCAAGATGCGGTTAAGCATCAAAAGTTTTTCACAGCTACACAACAATCTTTAAATTGAGAAGTAATTTCTCGCATCCACATCTCTCTCTCTCTTTGCAGAATTGAAGTTTTTAGATAACAGTGAAGAGACTATAATGCACCCCATTTCAAGATATACCTTTTTTGGCAATTTGGTAGATCAGTCAATCTAAACTCTCTTAGTGCAAAGCCTTACTTTAGTCAACTGTGAAAACTGCCAGCTCTCTCCCATGCTCGAGTCAAAAGAAATTACTCTAAATGCAACATAATTCTACAATGACTTGTCAGTTAATGATTACCTCATTCTTAAGAAAAAGTATGTTTTTTCGACATTTATTTTTAATATGCAAACACCGGCAATAATAATACATATTCTTTAATTGAACTCATAACTACTAAAAAGTTTGTAAAAAAAGTAAAATGCTCACAAAAATGCTTACAAAAACTTTCAAAGTTCGAAAAAGTTTGGAGGAATATAAGAAATGCACCATAAAATTCATTGAAATACCAAATACAAATAATAAGCAGAATAGCTTAAAAAAACTTGTCTAGTTCATCAGAGTAAAGATGATTAGCCTTCCAAATATTACAATCTTGATTCATTTCACAAATCACAGTTATGCAGTCTTTGATGAGATCTGGTAAAATTCTCACATTTTGGGAACAACAAGTCTATTTAAGTTTAAAAGAAGCACAATTCATTGATTAAGACCACAGGAGCAAACTTGGGATCAGTAACCATTTGTAGATCACATGAAAATCAACAAAATTTCTTTCTGGAATTTGTGCATATTTCTCAAGAATATAACTGAGGTTTTTCTTTAAAACAGCCCTGAATTTTGATTTGCAGGGTTCTATCTTGCTAGCATAAAAAATTTAAGCTAAAACAACCAGAGATTCTACAAAATATCTGCAACCTTCCAACTTTGTAATAGCAAATATCAAACTTTTGAAATTTCCTGTAATGAAAGTGAGGTTATGTGCCAAATTTTTTTATTTCAGTATCTCCTGTTGATATACTGGTTCAAGTGATTCAATGAATGTCTTGATTTTCTCAAAATTTTTAGACATGTAGACTAGAGTGTGAGAACTGGCTCTGGAGACTACCTAAGATGGCTGCATTTCACAAAAGTCCTTTTCATTCAGAGGTAAAATTGTTAACAAGCTTGTGGTTACTTTGGGCCAGCTCGGTCACCCAAATCAGACCACTTGCAAGACAAGTGTAATGAAAAAAGTTTGGTTACAACTTATTTAGAGATGCACAAATTAAAGTCTACAGCTCACACTATCAGCTAGAATGTTTGTTTTATCATGTTTGATTTTTAATTTGTAAATCTTTAGCAAAGCATCATTGATAAATTGACAAATGTTGTTACTGTGAATGCTCTCAATATTGTACAAATCTACTAGTATAGTTTATCCATCCAGAACTCGAACTAAAACTACACAAATGGCACAACTCTTAGTTGTAGATAAAACTAAGGGTGTTATGCATATTCACTTACCCTAGTGGAAGGGGAATAGCATATCTTCTCAAAAAAGATTTTCATTTTCCAAAGTAACAGCTATATGAACCCTAAAAAACTGTTTGAAATTTCTGAGGACTCTACTCATAACCAATAAAATAGCATAATATGAGTTAGCTTATGTGAAATGCATGTATAAACTATACCTGGAAATGATGTCTGTTGAGTCTGATAGACCAACATGAGTTCACAATTTAACCGAAACTGAAACTAAATCTGCTTCTGCAGCATGGACTGTTCTAACTACACTTGAACAATATGCTGAGAATTTAAAAAAGAAAAAAAAAACTTTCTGATTAGATTTGTGTTCACATTACAAAAAATTAATATTTTACAACTATTCATTGTTGTTTAGCAATGCATTCTTATAATCAACTGAACTAAATGATTCAGAAGATCAGGAAGTTTTTCAAAGTATGGAAAGCCTCTATTTGCAAAAAGGGTGTCTCTAAACATTTTTTAAAAAATTTTTTACGGTTTGCATACTCAACTTTCCAATATCCAATTTAGCGAAAGTATTTTTGCTACATACTATACTGACTATTAATAATGGTAATGAATGTTGCCTGTTTATCTTATATCTAGTAATATAAAGTGTACCACTAGTTTTAAAAATTCTAAAGGTAAGTTCCATTCCAAAAATAAGTTCTATAAGCTTCCATCCTATCACCACAAAAACCATAGGCTAAACCAGGCAACTAAAGCTTTTTAGCATTTCTACACAACTAAACAACTAAGATTACATATTAGTAATCATCTTAGAAAACCTTTCAACTTTTACCAGGATATATAGTATTGAAATAATTATGGAAATGCATACAGGATATGCACAAATAATGAATAATTGCAACTGAGAGATGTCTAAATTACATATACAATGGATTATTACATAAAATATGCAAAAACAAAATATGTTATACAGTGCATTAGCATTTGGTATGTGAGCCCTTTGCTTTAAAAAGAATATGACAACTTGTTTTCATAATCCCATACAGGATATCAATGTATAACTATGAAATGTTGTTCCAGATATTCAGTAACACTCTCCACCATTCATCCAAGATGTTTCATTGACATTTAACTTTCAGTAGCCAGAATGATGTTCATATCAGGACTTTGCGCAGACCAAGGCATCTTTTTGAGTATTTCATCAGCCTCTTTACATTCCAGATAGTTTTTCATCATGTTGGCTATATACTTTGGGCCAATGCCATGTTGGAAGATAAATCCCAACACAATGAGATATTTTCCTGAAGGAAGGGCATGATGGATGAGAAAGTATCTGTACCAGTCAGCAGCTAGTACACCTTTGATTCTATACAAATCTTTAACACTCTTGGCTGATATGCAGCCCCACATTTGTACTGATCCATCATAATGCTTTACTGAAGCTGTTGTATACTGAATTTTATACTGCTCCCAGTTTGCCTTTAAGCAAGTTGCTGGAGATTATTGCCAAATAGTTCAAACTTGGACTTATCACTGCCTATGCTTTTATAGCCCTTATGCAAGTGTGGCACTTTCTGATTGCTTGCATGACAACCAATCACAGTTTACTATATCAACATAACTGTACTATGGAACATTTCATTTCACACATAAGATACAATTCTATCAGATGTTTCTTTGCAATTAATGACAAGGTTTTCTTCACTTTCCTTAATTATTTTCAATATAGTATGTATGTATGTTTAATGTGGGTTCCATGCCTGAATAGCATACTCTAAAAGAGATCTAACTAGTGAGATGCATATAGGAGAATTATTATTCAACTATTCAATATATATACTAACTACACTGTTCTCAAATGTTCCTATTTTATACAACAATCACCATGTTCTTAACATTTTACTTTTGCAAGCAATTCCCTTAATATTAAGTGAAATAAATTTAATTTTAAGGTTGAGTGAAACCCTTAAAACCATAAAAGGTGAACAAACATATTCATTCTATAAAAAAAACAAAAAAAGCAATAATTTGAGTTAAAATCTGCAATGATTAAAGTTAATTTTCATTATTACAGTTTTAAATTCAAAAATAAATATTTGTTTTATCCGCTTAACTGTGATTAGTAAGATTAATTTGAAGGCAACAGAGTCCACAAACAACCTGAATAAATTATTTAGTTTTGATTATAAAAATTATGAAATTCCAATAAACAGAAAATTATACTGAACCACAATCACTTAAAAGTCATCTTTTCAATTCTCTGTAGAATGAATGAAGATAAATCAATAAGTCTCAGACTGTTGAGGCTATGGCAGATATGTAGACTGACACTATGATAAAAATTACAAACTTTGTTTTAGATCTTTCATAGAAAGTATTTACCAATAATGAGGAAAAGAATCTCTTCATAAAATTTTAACTCCATTCATTCATTTATTTTCTGGCATGGTGTAAGAAATGAGAGTTTAATTTTAAGTTAGTTAAAATTTCCATTATATTGTCAATACAATGGGAGCTACAGTTGAAGTAAAGTCATTTCAGGCATTTCCAACATTTTCCCTGCTGCATTAATGCAAGCTTAGGTCCTGATGTTCACCTATACTCTTGAAATTGTTTGTTAATTTGTATTTAGGTTTTCTGAGCAGCATTGGTGACAGTGACCAAAACTGATAGTTCAGTGCATTAACTAATCTGCAAATAATAACCTTCTGGTCTTAAGTTATCTTAGGAATTTTGGTACTGCTATTTCCCCACAAATATTAATTCATAGTTTAAGAAGAATTCTTTAGTGCAAGTAATGTGTTCGTTGTGGGAAAGCATGTTAGAAAATAATTTAAGGCAATCGGGCAGAAAAGAAACAACAACAAAGCAATAGCAAATGGAAACTGCATGAATCATTAACTGATACAAATCTGTAGATGGGTTCCACAAGTTTTTTACTATCATGCAATGTAGTGATCATCATCCAAGATAGGTGCCAGAAAGAAAATGCTACTTACTCATGCCTTTAATACACAACTGGCTTCTTGCTATTGTTACAAATATACATTGACTGGGCACAAATAAAACCACTCCCAAACTAGTTGTTACTTCTGAAATTTTTAAGGTCAAGCACAATAAAAAGAGACCACGATTGAAAACTAACGAGTGAAGCACGTAATGGAAAACACCATGAATAAGTTTGCTGATTGAAGCAGCCTTCTTCTAACATCTGACCATTGCAATATTCTAAAGTCTCAGAGAGTAATCCATGATATATATTGTCAAACTACCAAACAATGACATTTTTAACTAAAAATCTAAAGACAAAACAGGGATAAAATCTATTTGCTTGTTGATCATTCAAGATTACAGGAATACCCTGACTTGTGTAAGGGTTACGCTCCAGTCGGCTATACGTAAGTCAGACTTGCACATATATCGCAATCTCACATAAGCATAAAAGTAGGCAGTGGATAGTAGTTATGGATGAGAATAAATAGTTTGCCCATCTCAAACTTCTTTATTATGTTCACCTACTTCTCAAGCATAATCAGTTTACACTTCTTTGGTGGAACCACTAGCACTACTAGCATCACATTTACACTTTGGCATTATGGCTTGCAATAGAAAATTTTATGTAAAACTAAAAGATTTATGCGCAACTAAACTCACTTGATGGATACTAATGCATAACTGAGGGTTGGAGATGAATGCTGGCCGACTAACGTGTTCAGACCCCAGTGCACATTACTTCATGACTCAAAGTAGTGCCCACTCATACCCTGGTAACCATACGTAGTGCTATGGAAAATTTTTGTTGTATCTAGAATTTTTTTTTTTTGGAATTTATTTCCTATGTAAAGTTGAATTTACTCAAGTTGAGGCTTATGTAAGTCGGGGTATCCCTGTATAGAAAAAAATGTCAATACCTAATCATGATTATAAATATTAATAATCTGTGGCCAAATTAAAGTAGTGTTGTAAACGGCATTATTTTTGTACATTAACTTTGCTATTTTTCTAAGACAATGGTTGTTTTAAGCCATCTGATTTTTGTGATCAGACATGTTAACTGATTACATCTTTAACTGGTAAGCTAGAAGGTCACAGGGTATCCTGAGAGTGTCCTAGTACTCATTCTCTTACATAATTACACAAGGCTCACAGAAAGCATTCATTTAGAACAAAATACTAGCATAAAGAAGGCTGTTGCTAAGGCATCTAATTTCTAGGAACAAAAAAACAAAAGGTCAGCTTTAATGCTTGTATATGTTGCTTTTTATTGAAATATATATATTCATAAAGTAAAAAAAAAGAAATAATTGTACACCTCCAATAATTATACTTATATTTTAATATTTGATGCATAAGTATTAATGTATACGCATGCTGCTGTTTGATAAGTTGGAGATTTAATAAAAACGCAAAAACAAAATGACCGTGAACAAGAACATTAACAATAAAGTACAAGTTGATTTACAATGAAAGTATACAAATCAATAAGCTACTAACACACATTATTAACCAAGTGAGCACGTTATCCCTCTAGCACTTTTCTGTTATCCTGAAATCAACATAATTTGCTTTATTCTTCTGAAAATGTTTGTTAGAACATGATTTCTTGGCTTGGGTTTATGCACCCCTAAAGTTATTTTTTTTTAAATTCATAACTTTTATAAAGAAATTAGATGGAAACAGAGTGAGCAGTACCAAATGCTAACCTAACATTCTAACAGCAACCCAAATTTTGATGAGGATGCTGCATTGTAAAGTCACATTTGGAGCTGTTCACTCTGACCCTCATGTGTCAGATAAGAAATGTAACAGCTCTAATACACAAATCATTAATCTCTTCTCCATTATTTACCCCCCATCAAATAACAGAACAGTGCTAAGGCCAGCATCACACCTCTAGTCAGTATCTACATCATCTTTTTTTTTCCTTGCATCTTTGGAATCTTTCCATATTTTACTTTTCATTCAACTCATCACCTACTGATGTAGCCAGCCATCTCAACATTTTAATTTACTGTGCGTGGAACTAAATTTAGGAGGGAGCGCACAGAGGTGAATTTCCTGCTGTTACAAAACATAATCAGGTGTCTACGCATCTAATTTCTATGGCTTAATTAGGCACATTTTTACATCCTTTTTGATGACTAATAACAAAAAAAAAACAGACCTAAATGAAGGGTGGGAACAAATGAAATGGATTTTCACACCGCTTTGTTTTAATAATAATAAACAGTAAAAAAAAAAAAATTATTATTTAATCAAAAATGTGTTTACTAACAAGACATCAAGACAAATTTTATCTCCCAAAGAAGCAAAAGAAGAGACACATTAAAAAAAAATTCTTTAGTTTAATAAAAATAAAACATTTAGGTTCCTTGTTATAAAGTGAAACTCTAAAACAAAAAAACAAGTATTAATCTAAGGCAATGCTACCATATACTGAATGTTCAGTCATGCAGATATAACTGGAGCTGTACTTAAAGCAGATCTATCAGCAGCCTGTCAAAACACCAGTAGCAACAGGCAGACTTTAACCCCAAAAATTAAGCCAGACATGCTGGTTGGTTGTTGGATTGGTGTTAGACCAGTAGGAGGTAACTTTTCAATGTGACATTCCCAATTATACTTTGTTCCCCCAATTCAAAGGTTAAGCATGCCACTAAAGGTTGGACTTTGACAACTACATTTTCCAGCAAATATTAGATAAAAATACTCTACAAACTGAATGCACATCAAGTTTTTTTAAGGATGCCACTGCCTTTCCCAAGTCAGAGTCAGCAGACATTAGTGTGAGCAGCAGCAATGTCTATGTACACAGTCCATTTCTCCCAGCTGAATTTTGAACTCTCTGGAGTGAGAAACAAGAAAATTCATAGACCTCATCAGATAGCACTAAGTTGGAAATTTGAAATTTTTGCACAAAGGCTCTCTTGCTGAACAATGTATTAAAATTTGACAATTGGATGGCTTATAAAGTGTTTCAAGAGCTACACAAATCCTTTATCCTTCCCAAACCATAGCAGATGAACCATCAGTGTATACACAAAAAAAGTTTGTTTTTTTTTTATGTCAACTCATCAGTGTTCAAAATGTTTGATAAAAGCTTTCGTAATGTTTTCAGCTTTTGTTGATCCATTCAGCAGCTTTGCAACAGTTTCTCTCTTATTTCATGTGATCCTGAAGCAAAGCATCTCACAATAGCACATTGAGGAATGTCATTAATATCAGTGTTTCATTTAGCACCAAACCTCCCCCTTTTTTAGATGCTGCAGTCTGCCGGTCTCTATCATGTCATTTCACTCACATATTGCTCAACAGTTCTTGCAGAGCCTGTATATCTTTTATTCAAGACTAGATCAAATCACTATTTGGCACTCCCTCCATAGCTTATGCTGAAGACTTTGTCAGATTCTCCCTAACCATCTTTAACCTAAGAACAAACAAACTAGGCATGTCACTGCATTGTCTACTTTTTTTAAATGGCTGAATTGTGCCATATATTAAAGTAATTCTCTTTATTACATAAGGAATGGATTTTCAGAATTATCTTATATACAGTAATTTTATATTTTTATAGAGAAAAAATACAAGTAAATAAAACTTGTATATAGTTTGATGCTTATTCTCAGTTATTTATTCACAGCAACAGTCACATCTGGCTCACCAGTTTTGTTATATAATGTTTTATTTATAATGTGAGGATGAAAAAGAGAGAAATTTTAAGATCTGCATCTTATATACCAAAGTGAATTTTAGTAAAAAAATAAAAAAAGATATACATTTAGTAACTGATTCCTACTTTTTTCAACAGCTTCTTTTATATACAACTTGGCAAAATGTCTCGTTTAAATTTTTACCTGGATTAGCATATTTTTCATTGTATGTGCTGAATTTCAAAATTTATTATTATTGTAAGTTAAAAAACTGAAAATCTGCAAATAACCCAAAATTTTAAAAAATAAATGGAAATAATGCCAACTGTATCCGCACAAGTTAGAAAAAATAACAAAATTACATTGCATGGAATTTAATGGAAAAACATCTGAAGGTCAGGAAGTTGACAACTTAAAGAGTCTATATAGGATGGGTTTGTGCACAGCAATCAAATTCTTTATATATTTCATGGCCTTAAATGAGACGTATTTATCTAAAACAGGATTCAGTCAAATTACATTGAGTGAGTGATCAAGTCTTGCAAAGAAACAATAACAGAGAAAGACAACACTCATGTTTCTTGATGTGAGATCAAATTAAAATGGCAGCTTTGAAATGTTTTAAGCAATAAAGTTTAGATGTTGGTGTCAGGTGCAAACATGAGATGTTTTATAGCACTGCAAGTGTCTGCAACAGCTAAACAGATGAAATTCTGTTTCACTGCTCTTAGTTATAACTAAATGAACAATCAAAGAACAATTTTTCGGTAGGACAGTGCAAATTAACAGAATAAAACAGACAATAAGAAGCATTTAAAAGGAGGGCCAGCAAAAAGAATAGACAAAAGCATTTCATTTTCTCTAAGTTCTATTTTATTTCATTCAACAGTGTAACGGGTTTGCACTTTTATAGAAAAATTGTACTTTATATATAGCTATGGCATACCTAGTTTGTTTGAGTTTTGGTAATCTGTTTATTTTATTGACAACCCTTTATGAGTTAAAGTTTGAAAAATAGACTATTTCTAAGTTTCTTTTCCTAATTACTAATCATCAGATATTTAATTTTTACAAGCCCATTGATTTCCTCATATAGTTAAGTTTTTAACACCTCATTTTATGTTTTAAAGGATGAGGGAGGACAATTATCCAGCATTTTTCAAATTTTTTCATCTCTGAAGAAAACCTTTGAAGTTTGAATATTTCCTTAATCCAGAACCACAAATCTTAATATTATTATTTTGCTTTTAAAAGATAAATATTAATGCAGGGCTAGAAATACTCAAGTTGTTGGCATAATCTTAAATTGTTGTACCAACATTCACATACTGCTGGCTGGAAATATACTGTACTTAAATTCTGCTACAAGGTATAAAATCATTGCTAACATAAATATTTTCTACTACCAATTTTAGTCATTATTTTAATCACATGACTTACATCTTGATTTTAATGACCCTTAAAGAAACGCTAAATTCTACAGTTATGACACAAACATATTTATGATCTATTTAAATGCTAATATTATTAATCACAAACTACCAAATGCATGTGAAGCATGAATAATTAATTGTTCTCATATCAATATTGCACAATTCTTGCACAAGTTGCAAGGCAAAGAAATATAAATATTTTCATCTGCTTCAGATACTTCTTCGATGATATCATGTTGTTGTTTCAGCATTACCCAGTCTGCCACTGGATACAGTAAAATAGAATAACACTTTGTTCAAATCATGCTTTTGGCTACATTACCAATGTCTTTGGTAAGAACATAATATTATTGTCATCAGTTGAAGAACACTAGCACTTTAATACATCTTTGTTTTGTTTTTTTTCCAGATGGCATTAAAGTACTGTGTATGCAACTATAATGTCTTAAATCTAAGAAGTTTTAAGAACGACCAACTGTGGAAAAATAGAACAAAAATGGCTGCAATGAAATTCTAGTCATGACAACATGTGAATTGAGCAGGGTAATGGTACTGGTCGGTGTAAAGAGAGGAAGCAGCAGCATACTGCAGAATAAATGTAAACTTTTAGGGAACTATTCTGCCATTCGGGCAAACAAGAAGAAGAAAGTTTACTGATATTATATTTAAAATGCAAATTAGTAAAAAAAGCATGAATGGTGTCAATGTACATTTCTATGGACAATGTTTAGGAAGGTGTAAGAATTAAGGTTAGTAGGTGGGGGACAATCAATTTTAAAATCCCAATACTTCCATGGGCGGCAAACAAGAGCTCGCTCAAACCGACTACCCTTCAGCATCACCTGGGCTGAAGAACCTGTAAACCCCAAATCTACTGCTGGGGGTGGGTCAAGTTTGTATCAAGGTTACACACATGATCTGGACTGTGAATGCGATGGCATACAGAAATAACCGATCAGCAATACTTAGACACTGGATACAGAAAACTTCTGGTGGTGACAGAAACTGACTCACGCAATTCTGCTGGCCGGCCAGTAGCTAAATCAGTGACTCATCTTAGCAGCGCGCACCTGTGTACTAGCCATCACTATGGGGGGGGGTGGGGTCAGTCAGACTCTGGGTCTCGCCTGGTCCCAACAGATGGGAGGCGTGCACACATTAGCCCCCCACACACCCTCACCGAAAAAGATTTAAGCCCCCTTTCTGGCTTTGGGAAGTCCCCCGCCCGGAAGGGGTGGAGGGGACGCGAGGGATCCTTTCTGCCCTGGAAGGATTTGGCGCCCCCCGGGACCGATTCTCGGACCTGAGGGGGCCGAGGGGGGAAGCGATCACCCTAACGAGGTTCCGGCTTCCTCATCCACTCCACTCCCTTCTCTTCGGAGATGTAAACACATACACGAACTTTACACTACACTACACTACACATTGCAAACACGCACACACCCCCTCCCCCCAAAATAGGGATCTAACCCTGACACCCCACGGCAGTAATACTTAGAACAGCGTTACTG
Organism: Nautilus pompilius; assembly: GCA_018389105.1. Taxonomy (NCBI): domain Eukaryota; kingdom Metazoa; phylum Mollusca; class Cephalopoda; order Nautilida; family Nautilidae; genus Nautilus; species Nautilus pompilius. The sequence continues at coordinate 330,417 of JACATO010001898.1, forward strand.
ATAACGAGCTACGGTCAGGCGGACGTGCATACATACACCTGTGGGAATCTCTGTCGCAGGTAACGGGGCGGGAACGTAGAACAAACACCCCAAACGTTTACTTCATCTCACCTTGCTCAGGTAAGAAGGTAGTCAGTCAGCTGCACCCTCCAACCCACTCCCTCTTTCTGCGGGTTCGAGTCTTCAAGCAGCTTTAGCCCGGTCTCCTCCCATTGTCTCCCGCCCTATCTATGGCGCCCTAGTACCACACCTGCCCGCCCGACCGTCCGTTCCCCCCTTACTTTGAAGCGGACAAACCCCGCCACCGGCAGATTCGGGACCTGACCCCACCGCCCCCTCCCCATCCCTTCGCATCCCGTAAGAACCAACATCAGCCATACTTACTAATCTGCGTCAGCACACCCGGAGCGACCGCAACCAAGGAGAAGAGAGGAAGCATCCAGCCCGCCATTGTTGCGAGAGAGAGAGAGAGAAAAAAAAAACAACAACAACAACAACAGAACGCCGAGAGAAAAGGACGAATATGGCTGCTGCTGGTGATGGACGCTGGCAGACGACACCTTGTCTTCTGCGCACTTTAGCTCAATTTGGAAGAAAAAGAAAGAAAGGAAAGAAAAAAAACAACAACCCCCCCCCTGTTGGGAAAAGTAAACTGCGTGGTCGGGTCAGCGCTCAACTGTGTCATGAAGCCCCTCCTCCCCCTCCCACCGGCCCCGACCTGGGTCACCGAGTGATACGATTATTTACACAGGATATGATCATAATGGATATCTTATTATAAAATCTCGGAGCACCTCCTCTGACCCATCCCGGCTTGGGCCCCTGCGGAACAAACAGATGAATAAATAATAATAATAATAATAGTTGGCGCCCTAACCCCTAACCCCGAGAAAACAGGGCGTCTCAAATCAAAAGAACCACCTTAAACATCATTTATTTGTTTGTTTTTTTTGTTTTTAACCGAAAACAACAACAAAAAAGGGATTCGAACAAAGTTACAGCAAGAACTGGATTTACTGGGGTATTTTTAGAACCGAATGGGGACGAAGGTGAGCTGCACCTTCCTTCGGCGCGCGCTCGTCAGCGGTGGGAACCCACGCTCCCCTCCTCGGTTGTCAGCCCTATTACCGGCGGTGATGAATTAACTAACTAACTAACGAGGGGAGCTGCACATTTTAAATTCTTATTAAACAATATATATATTAGCTGCTGGTCCCTGTCCGGGCATCTGACGTACATCTGGAGACTGGCCGAGTTAGAAAAGGGTAAAAGAAATGTCAGCCTTATTCTATTCTTATAGCTATACAGAAGAGAGCAATTTTAGTGACAAGAAGAATTCTATGGTTGCAGACATAAAATAAATAAACAAACAGCTGGGTCAGGTAACGAACGGACGCGTTTACCTCACCAGCGTAGCCATTTTATTCGCAGGAGAGAGAGAGAGACCAGCACACCTAAATAAACCTATCTGGCTACCCGACATCCATAATATAGGTCACCTTGTCTCAGAATCCCCTACTCAACCGCCAGCTCGCTTTTAAATATACCGTAACTGCTCACGAACCCTGACTGACACCCCCCCCCCTTCGCCTACCAACCTAATTTCACTATACGCAGGTTTTAAGGAGTCTGCCTGCACGCATCTTCCTATCCATCCCGAGAGATGGCGGCCGGTGCTGTCAGATATGCTCCTTTGTTTGTTTGTTTTTTAATAAAAAGATGTCAGAAAACCGACCCCTACACGGGCAATGCCACGCACTAAGGCGTATCAGTTCTAGCATCCACAAGAACGGAAGCCACCGGAAGTTCTCGCAGTAGTTAATTTGTACGCATTCGAAAAAAAAAACACGTGGGCGTGTTGTCCTCCGTGATTGCCGGGGGGGTAGCCCGAGGAAATTACTAGGTTGTTACTATGGCAACCTCTTATGACGGAAAAAAAAACAAAAAAAAACAAAACAAAACAGTACAAACATATAGCGCGACCCGAGTAAACACTCGCAGGTATTTCCTTTGTTAGGCAGGGGTCCCTTAAGCTCTAATTTACGTTTGCACGCTTTACCTCAGAAGGAGCGCGAATGCCATGGCTGGCACTCTTTCTTTCCGTGATGGACAGAAGGCATTTTCAAAAGCCCGTTTTTGGAGTCAGAAAATTTCCAATTAAAAGATAACCATTTATTAAAACCTAACATAATATCAACAAAAACAAAAAAAAACAAAACAAAACAGTACAAACATATAGCGACCCGAGTAAACACTCGCAGGTATTTCCTTTGTTAGGCAGGGGTCCCTTAAGCTCTAATTTACGTTTGCACGCTTTACCTCAGAAGGAGCGCGAATGCCATGGCTGGCACTCTTTCTTTCCGTGATGGACAGAAGGCATTTTCAAAAGCCCGTTTTTGGAGTCAGAAAATTTCCAATTAAAAGATAACCATTTATTAAAACCTAACATAATATCAACAAAAACAAAAAAAAACTGTGCTAGATACTTCTTTAGCAAATTATTTGCGAGTAAATATGATATTTTATATCCTCGAAATTATGTATATTTTAGAAAATATATACATATATCACAACGATGTTGTTGATATTAAAGGGAATTAACTTTTGAATGCATAGTTGAAGTCAGTTTATATCATTTAAATTACAGGTAATAATAATAATAATAATAATAATAATAATAATTTTAAAAAAAACAACATTCTTTATGTTATTAATGCATATACATATATCACAACGATGTTGTTGATATTAAAGGGAATTAACTTTTGAATGCATAGTTGAAGTCAGTTTATATCATTTAAATTACAGGTAATAATAATAATAATAATAATAATAATAATAATAATAATAATTTTAAAAAAAAACAACATTCTTTATTTATTAATGCATATACATATATCACAACGATGTTGTTGATATTAAAGGGAATTAACTTTTGAATGCATAGTTGAAGTCAGTTTATATCATTTAAATTACAGATAATAATAATAATAATAATAATAATAATAATAATAATAATAATAATAATAATAATTTTAAAAAAAAACAACATTCTTTATATGTTATTAATGCAACAGAAAATTGAAGTAATTTAATTATTTTTAAATATATTTTGATTTAGTAAATCATCCTGAAAATACACTCCGTTCTTCCATGTTACCGTATTTTGCGGCATATAAGTCGCACCCTAAATTTAGCACGGAATATGCTGGAAAAATAAAATTGAGGGGGTGGTTGTTTCCTAGATCCTGCCCCGGGACCCCGCCGGGGGGGAGGAGGAGGAGTTATTGCTCACCCCAGACCCCTGGTCCGTGAACCGAGAGCCTAGAATCGACTTTTTCTTCGTTGCCATCTTGTTACTTTAAAATTCTTTTTTTTTAAAAAAAAATTCGATTATTTGTCGAATTATGCCATTAAGGTGCTGTTTCATTCCAAACAGGTACGTGGCCGGATAGCGTACAGCCATCACCATCGACAGTTGTGTCTCGAATATTTCCCACTGATAGGAATAAACAGAAAGGTAGCCTGCTGGAATGGATGCTCGTACACATCGTGCCATGGTATTCTAAGGCAGATATTTGTAGCTTAGCTCCATAGCTTTCCGTTCCAAACCTAGTCATTGTAGTCTTGTTAGTACTTCCGGACAGTCGGGTAGCCAGGAATTGGTTTTTTGGGTGACAAAGCCCCTTTATTCCTCACTTAAAGGGGGGGGAGGGGTCCGTGGCTCTCATCAAAGTTTCAAAGGTGTCCGCGACCCATAAAAGGTTAAGAACCACTGTCCCAGACCATGCCTATTACCCACTAAACCTTATATTTAAGGGTATTAACCGACTTTTGGGTCTTTATACCTTCCGTACAGCCGCGAGTTCAAAATTCGCACCAATGGCGCTCGTTAGTTCGCCAGCTGCTCGAATGGCGGCGTCCCCTCCATTGTTTTGTTTTGGTGAGGTGGGTGCGTGTCGCTGTAGTCCAGTTTTGATGTTCATGAGCCCTTTTTACTCATAAACGTTGCCCCCCCACCAGAGTTAACTATGAATAAAGCCACCATGTCTGGTGTAGCTTCAAAGCGAAAACGTGTGGTGCTGAGCATTAAGCAGAAAATAAACATAATTAAGCGTGTAGAGCAGCAGGTGTCCCTGGACCGAATCCCAGTAAATACGGGGTATGGCGATGTGGAATGAGTATGTGTAACACGTACAGGGTCTATTCACACTGTGTACAGTGTAATATACCACAGGGGGGAGGGTACAGAAATCCCAAGCTGGACCCCATGCCTGACGTTCGCCATACAGGAAGCAGGGTGATTTTGAGGGTCAGATTTTGGGGGAGGGGAGAAAAAGTGCGTCTTATATGCCGCCAAATACGTTAAGTATTTCAACAATTCGGTTCCTAGTTTTATTTAAACATCTTTTCTGTAACGTTTCATGAAGTTTTTTTGTTGTTTTGGCATAAGGCGGTCATTTGAACCGAGTACACTTTCTGGTTCGTCACCGGTCCAAATGGCGACTCTTAAAGAAGAACTTCTCTCCATCGTTCAGTAGCTGGACAGAGAAGGTACGTGTTACAACAAACCACGGACGTTTGGAGCCGTCACCGCGCGAATAAATAAGAGGGGTTTACAGTTGGGTCTAGCGATGGCATCGATCAGGTTAAATTTCCCACGTGAACAGAATATCTCAGATTTTAAAGCAGAGAACTCGCAGCACGAACTGAAGTACCTGGAGCCAGTAGAATTAAATGGCATTTCTTAAAACAATATAATAGACGATCAGGAGAACAGGAAGTTCCGGAACGTATAAATGGTCTCTCTCTCTTGCTTTTAAATGCATGGATTTAGCATCATATTAAGTCCTCGTTTGTACTATGCGCGCATTGTTCTTTGATCGACTTCTAGACGCTCCTCTTTAAGGTTATGTAGAATTGTTAACGAATGGTGCCAATGTTAATGATGGCTTGAATCATTTAAAAAAAAAAAATGTTGAAAGACAAGTTGTGCACTGCAGCTGGCTTTATCAGAGGAAAAGTCATCTTCATCTTTAATGATTAACAATAATCCAAAAGAACAGATTTGTGCAGTATCTACATGACATTTACTGCCTTCATTTTTTAAAATTTTTTTATGTTAGTCATTAAAGATGAAGTAAAGATGCTCTTTAAGCATGTGGTTTAAAAATAGGGGTAAAATAATGTAAGTATGTCTACAACAAAAGAGAATTCAGTAAAAAAGACATTATAAGACACATGTTCATGTTTAGTTAAGTCCTATATAATGCATATAGCATTAACTTTTACTTTGTTGCTTTTAAGTTTTAAATATTCATGATATTTTTCTGTACAAATTAAATGGGACTAAATATGTATTGATATAGGCTACTAATAAATAATGCTCTTAAGTAGTTCCTTTTACTAGAGTTTTTCTGGTTTTAAAGCGTTTTTTAATTTTTTAAAGATATTATTACAGCATTATTTTAAACTTAAGCAAAAACCAAAGAAATAAACAAGGTGGGAGTCAGCATGTATTTATGTTTTTGTACTTTATGCTGGTCTCAGTCAATACTATTTTAAATTCCACTGCAGTCTATTCTGTTATTGTTTGTTTTGATTTAATCATTATCTAATAATTTATTAGTCACTGGATAACTAACAATTTAAATTACATCACAAACACTGAAATTTGCATGGATCTCCTTGGTTGGTTATAGTTTTGCAAATACTTGATAATTTCCCTAAGGGTGACTCATTCAAAAAAGATGATTTCTGTAGTTCATCATAAAGAATTTTCTGTGTCTGGAAAATATATTGCAGTAGACTGTTTTCAGATACAGTTAATTTGCTAATCATTATTGTTGACAAATATAATCTAAGGAAAAACAAAACAAGACAAACAAGCATTTATTTTATTTAAAACAAATTAGAAATCATAAAAGCTTGCCACATTTTGTTTACATTACACTGTGGAAAAACGAGTAAAGTAATAAAGTCTTTGAATACTAAAAGGTTGCTCTGGGTTTCTCCCAGGCACTCTGTCCCAAGAAGACAACAATGATAGCTAAACAGGGAAGTTCTGGCAGGGACTTTACAGTTGGTGTACCAATGAGGGGACTTCTTTTTGGGTGTTCTTGACCTGAATATCACCAGGCTTCAGTTTTAAGGTTTTCCCAGTGTGTACCCTGGTAATCTGCCTAGACAGCAGCAAAGCAGAAACCTTTTCTGACTGAGCCACATGATGAGGATATTTAGCCTGGAATTGTTGGGTGGCTACAGTCTAGCAGACCCAGGAGAAAGATCAGATCATAGCCAGAAGAAAATGATATTTATAATGCATACAAAAGTTTTATGAGTTTAATGGGTTTTTTTTGCAAACAACATATATTTTAAAGATTTGATTTATTATCTCAATGACCGACTTGCTTGGTGAGTTTACAAAGTGATTAGGACAAATGGGTTATCTAAAATTCCCCTGTTGTAGAAAGAGGGTTTTAATTTGCCATGATAGCAGAAGAAACACTAAAGTTTTTTCAAGCAAAAGAAAAAAATTTTGACATTTTGCTGATTTCTATTCAAATTTATTAAGTAAAATAACTGAAATTTAAATAAAAGAGAAAGAAAGATGCTGATTAAGTGTAATTCAGAAGTCGGTCAACACTGTTTAGACTAATTTTAACAACAAAACCAAATTTAAATTATTACAAGTTATGAAATCTGTATAAAAATTAACTATTCAAATCTTTTCAAAATATTATTTTAAATTTCACCATAAGCAGTTCAAAAGGTAAATGAACTTTGTCCCATTGTCAAGATCTCAAATTCATTTTGTTCATTGACTTTGAGGTTTCTTGATAGCATATATACTCCATAATAATTCTGTTAAGGGTCAGTGTGACCTTATTAAGCCCAATAAACTAGATACAGACCATGTGTATGAGATTATAAAATGTATCCAGTAGTTAATTTTTGTCATGTGTAACTAAAGCTGTGTTAGATTATGATACGTTTATATTTTGAAGTTGTGTATTTCTCAGGTTTAAAATATTTAAATATTAAGGGATAAAAGATGCTGAAGATGAGCAACTCTGAGAATGGACAGACTTAACTTGAGTGGAAAAAGAACAAAAGGATGCAATGTGAGAGAAAAATAGATTGAGATCACGAGCACATGTCTTGGCAAAATAAAGTAGCTATTACAATTAAAGATCGCAAATGTAAGCAACAAGAAGCAGAAGTAATTTCTTCTGGGCAAGACATCTCTGTTCCAAGGGTGAGAGCGCACGTGGTTATGTAACAAATAGACAATTATTTTATACTGATGATGATGAAATAAATGCTTTCAATCTTTCCATTGAAAGCAATATTGCATATATAATTATTCAGTGTCTTGCTAATTTCACCAGGTATCTACCACTGCATCAGTGGGGTAAATGAAAATCTCTCTCCAGAAGTATGCTTGTCTTTTTCACAAGTACCAAAACAGGAACTTTCAGCTGTGTGAAAATAGTTGATTCTAGGGAAGTAACTTGGGAGGTTTTAAACAACATAAAGGAAGATGAATTTTTGGAGGATGACGATGATCAGTGGGTTATGATAGATGTAATACAAATTATTTTGATGAATGACATAGTATTTATTCAAAGTGGTGAGGAATATAACCCATATTAGTTACTGAAGGGTTTAGAAGGGACTGTAGAATGTACTGCAGATAAATATGGACATACCTATTCAAAAGGCTACAATGTTTTAAGGGGAGATTATTTGGAACTTCGTAAAAACATCAGGATATATCATGTATGAAAACATTGCTAAAACTGCCCTTTTGTCTGCTTACTGTGTTGCTGGACTAAATTCTCCATTGATATCAACTGCTGAAAGGAGGCGATGTATCAGTATACATTTTGTGAAATTAATAATTATTTACATGACATCATAGCTGGAATTGCTTTGGTATACAATCAGTGACTTTCAGCTGCTAGAAAATATTGCTAGGATGTTTCCTTAAGATTGCTATGCCCTGACAGAATTTAGACTCTTAAAATTTTTATTTAGTTGACTAGTTTTGTCAAAAATAAATTTCATATTTTAAAAGCCTGACATGCAGCTTTAATGCCAGCCTGTTTTCATTATTTCTAAGAAATTATCTATTAATAAGCTGTCATGCCTTGAAGGGAATTCCAGCAACTCACCTTCGCTGAACCATTTTTCATTGTGTAATGGACATTTAAAAGGTATTACCTGAGATGAAAAAATAAGGCTTAAATGATTTGAACAGCATTAATTAGGTGCTGAAAATACTAAAAGAAAAATACATTTTGAAGTTTTAGCTTTTCAGTGTTTCATTCTATGCACTTGGTTTCGATAGTTCATAGTTATCCTCCCTTTACTAAGAAAAGTGGGAATCACTAAAAAAGTTACTACTAAGGGATTCAGTTTGAAAGTAAAGTAACTCAGCAGTTTATTCTGTTGCCTGAGATGATCTCAAAGCTGATTTACCTTTTGTAAAATTTCTGGTGTACATTTGTTTAATAGTGTTTTGTAGTTTCTTTTAAAACCTTTTATTAGTTTTTGAGGTTTTATATATCGTAAGAAAGCTTTTTCTATGGAGATTAGCATTGCTGTTTAAAATGCGTGCATGAAGCACGTACCTGTTTTTACTGCTTAGATGAAAACTTACCTGTTGAAAGCATTTAAAACGGGAATGGCCACTTGTGGCTTCCTTGATGGGGGAGTTAAGTCTTCATTCATGCAAGCTTGAAAAGTAGCACATTTTAAGCTTGCTGAAATACTATTGAGATTACTGATTTGTGTAAGTTATTACCAAAAGGAAAAAAATGTGTTTTCAGCAATGTTGTAAATTAAATTTGGTTATTTACAGACTTCAGTTTTCTTTTAAATGAGCCAATTAAAAAAAAAAAAAAATGTCTGCCTTAATTCTGACCTCTGTAGATTACCTGTCAAGCTTGAGCTACCAGTAGGAGGCTGGCAATGGGGAAATTTTTGCGGTATTAGAAACAATGGCTAACACCAAAGTGTCTGATGCCTGCCAACTTTGGTCATCTGAATGAAAGAACCTACTAGAACTTTTATGCTTAAACATAAGAGGATTTGGAGTAAAGCCATGTGAGTGAGCTGATACAAAAGGCCAAGAGAAATCATGCCATTGGCTGGACAGCGCACTCAGCATCAAAAACCAAACTAGAGCTACTATTATGATGAAAATAGTAATCATCGCTGTTCTACCTTTCATCTCAACCTCTGGTGTGTCCCAGTTCTTTTAAAAAACTCTCTTTTGTCCAGTAAAAGTTATATCTGTTAGTCATTCATAATAAATAGGCCATGCCTATGTAGTTTCTAATTATATGAAAATATGCTGTGGCAGTGTGAACAATATCAATGATGTTGAATGATATTTAACATTTCTAAGTGTAAATATCTTAGCATTGAAGATGAAATAAATTACTTGTACACACTAGATGGCAATGCAATACATAGTAGAAGACAAAAATGATTCTGGTATTATAATACATATCTTTAAAAATGAAAGAAAATGTAATTGCATGTTTTGAAAAAGTATATTTAACATTTCATCTGATTTTTAAGATAATATTTGATGATCTACCTCTTTTAATTTCATGATTATTTAAAATATTTTTGTTTTTAATTAAAGTGCTAAAAGTATTATGAATAAAATTTTAATTTATTGTATCCAGTCAAAAGCAGTTGGTAGAATCAGTTTTCAGTTAAGGTACATAGTGACTGGTTTACCTTTGCTGGTCAAAACACTTTTACTAAAGAAATATTGATATATCAGTTTTATAATTTAGACTCTGGCATCCAATGGTTAAAAAGATAAAAATTTTAGCATGTTCAGGCTAAAATTAGTGTGAGCTTAATGTAATTTTTAAAAAATGTATTTAAAAGCATTTTTTAGCAAATGAGTTGTAATACACACAATGAAAAAATGTCTTACTACAGTATTCTGTCTTTACATTTCTGATTTATAAATAGCATTTTACTGTTTGCCTATGCACATTTTAGGTTGATATTCTTCATAGATTGTTGCTTTTAAATTAAAAAAACAGTGTTAGTCTTGGCATCGGGCAGGGTTACACTACTGTGACAGTGACCATTGTGCTACCTCTGTATGCTTTTATTAATTTTTATTAGACAGTTTTCAGATTCATCGATCTTGAAAGGTCTTAGGTTTAGTGAGGTTATTACAAACAAATGTTATTCTTTACTATGGAAAACTAAATAAAATATCTTCTAATTTATCTTTTAGGCAACTCATTTTGTTTTGGCAGACACTGGTCTTTTTTATAGAGGAGCACATGCCAAATGTCAGAGAATGCTCTAATGGTTTCAGATAATTTTGCTTTATTTTTAGTAGAAGAAACATTTTAGTTGGTTGTATTAATTCTAATAAAGTGATGGGGAAAACATGAATTATAACTTCTAAAATCACTTTTTAAATGCTTGAATGCAAGATATTCTGGTATATACGAGTATATATATATAAATGGTTTTTGCCAAACTTTTTCTGAATCAGTGTCTGTCTCATAAATTAATTGATTGGCTAAAGTTGAGACTGAAACCAAACAAATAAGGATATAGTTAAAAGATTTTCTGTTGTTTTAAAATTATTAATGTAAACATGTCTGTTGTTGCTTTTATAGAAAGGCTACAATCTAGAAATTCTATTCGCATTGAAAAAATGTTTATGCACATGCAAACACACATTGAACTGCAAAAGTTAATGTAGGAAGTAAATACTGTTTAGTATTTCAAAGAGAAATGAGATGGTCTTCCCTTGCCAACTGCGGTTTTGAGAATCTGCACAAAATTTATTGAGTACTGATCTATTAACTGTGGTTTAGGCTCATTGTGTTCCAACTTCCACCACCACAGCATAGTGGCGCTTCAAGTGCGCCTGTACTCAGACTAACACCAGGGTTACTATTTGGTAATTTTCATTACCAAGTGCAAGAAAATCTGGTAATGGCGATTGTATTAGGTTGTTACAAAAGTTTTGCTGTTTTTTTTTATATTATGTTAATTTGGGGTTCATTTTATGCATGCTTCTGAAGGTGTATGTAGATAAGCTATATATTGTTTTGTAGTGTGTGCTTTGGCATACATTATGCATAACCTACTTTTTTAAAAATCATAAAATGGATATTTATTTCAAGGTTCTGAGTGAAGCATGGATAGAAAAGTTTTTTGTGCTATTTTGCTTAACTAGTTCAAACTAGGCCACATAATGAGCGAGGCAACTCATATAATTAAGCAAACATGAGGTGAGGATACAGCAAATGAATGCACAGTACAACAATTGTTTGCAAGGTTTCGATCATGAGATGTGAGCCTCGACACTTGGAAAGTATATTTGACAGGCTGTGCAACAGCCCCTTGAAGAATCACCTCTTTGAGGGGATGGTAGGTACTAATTGCATTGTCTACTCAAATTGCTTGCTCTGAAATTAAAGCAGTGATCCACCAAAAAATGTGTTTCATGTAAGTATCATTCTGCTTTGCTTCAATAGTCAGGCTTTTTCAAAGTCCCAAGACACTACTACTGTAAATTTTCTGTTGTTAAAGCCATAAGCAATCTCCTATGCAAGTTGCAGAACCTGTTTGTTTCTGGAGTGAAACCTGCTTGTGGAGAATTGATAAGATTGCTTTTCTAGATCCATGGCCTTTTCCATTGCTTGGGGACAGGACCTTATTCCATATGTGGTTAAAGTAGGTATGAAGAATGTACTAGCTTGTTGCTGACAAGTTCCTTAGCATCATGTTCATATGCCATTTGTGATTGGGTTATTTTCTATGAAATCCCACAATGCACTTAGGAAACAATTTGCACACAATTGTGCTGTATGTCATGATTTCTTTCTGACATATTAATGTTTTTAATAATAATTTTTGTAAATAAATGCATCACAGCTGTTAGGTAATCTTGTTGGGTTAAAGAAAGTTTAGTGCTGTCATTTAGTTTTAGTCTAGAAGCATATATTGATAATGGACATGGCATTGAATAAATTTCATTTCTGAGGATATTCAGTTTCATCTATTTAAAATCTACAAAATGGTTATTAGAATGGATTTCACAGATTTTGACTGGAATTTCTTTTTTCTTTTTAGTTTTTTTTGTGGTTTTTAATTTTTTTTTGTAAGAGAATCTTTTGGTGATATATCATGTCCATCTGTGGCCAGAAATGGTAAGAAGTGAAACATAGTTTGAAATAATGTAAATGAATGAAGATAAGAATATTGTTCACCATGTAATAAATTTTTATGTATTTTTAAAATTCTTTGGTATTTAATATTAAAATATTTCAATGATTATATTTCTAATTACTTAGATTATATATTCTTATAGTACTGATAGAAAATAGATGCATGCAAGGCTAAGCATTGTCAGAAGCATTGAGACAACAAATGAGTTTCATAAGAAGATACCAGTGCTGGTGAGAAAATGGTGAACACTAAATTGTGCAGTATTAGTTTCTTTTAGGTGGCCTAGAACATATTTACATAACCAATAATCTAAAAAGCTATCTTGAACAATAGCTTTGAAACTACTAAATTTTTAATGGTATTGAGATGAATGTTCTCTTCTCTAAAGCATGACAATGACTTCTCCACATGATTTTTTAGGTTGGAAGTTTCAAACCAAGTAAAATATCTCTTGGGAAACTTGCTACATATCTACTACATACTGTCAACCAATCTTATTCTACTCAAATTTTTAAAATGGCAATTGTAACACAGTTATTAATTTTATTATGTGTATACCATTTTTTACAACAGATTTTAAATAGTTTTATATAAAGTAATTGCCATGCCTTATTTGACATCCATGATTAAGAAAGCATTCCTACGATGTAACACTACAAAAACCTACACACTGCTCAGCTGTAAATTGACTCCCTTGGAGATGTCAACTCTGATAATATTTCTAATTAAAACAGCAGAAAATGAAGAATACATCCATATTTAGTATGGGTTTAGCTTTACTAGCAATGCCTTGTGGGAATGTTTTCTCAGTTATCAGTGTATTAATCCTTATTTCATTTGATGTACACACACAGCTTAATTTATTGTACTGTTATTATAAGTGTGAGCCTTGTCACAAAACTTAATTACATTATCAGCAAACCTCTATTTTGTTTATATGTCAAGAATGTAACTGATCCTAGGGCCAGCCTGCTAGAGTCTGTTAAAATAAACAGAGTTAATATGGATTCTGACATCACTTTTCCTCTAACTTAAAAAGAGCTCAAGCACACAAGATGGCAGTTACCAAAGTTGTGATATGAAAATGCTAATATCTAATTAATTATCATTTGTATTAGATAATTATGAATTGCACTTTTAGCAAAAATATGAATCATAAATAGTAGCTGTACATACATTTGGATTCTGGTTTTCCTGTAAACCATTCCATTATGACTATCCTTTGGTTAAAAAAGCTTTGTTTAACACATGCTTTCACTTGGAAATTTACTGTACAATTTGTTTGTTTTTTTTCTAAGCCAAGTTTCTCCAGTTTTTTGGTTAATAAGTTTGTTATTAGTGCAGAAAGCCATTTTACTGCCATTTTTTAGAACTATATACTACATAAATGCAAACAAAAGCAGTGATACATCAAATCTAAAAGAAATGCTGTTGACAAATACCTTTAATCTAATGTCCTATTTTTCTTTTTTAACACATTTAGCTGAACACTTGACATTAGAGGATTTCCAACTTCACTGAATGTATGAGACGGTGAATACATTTAAATACAGGAAGATAAAGTGAAGCAGATTTTTGCATATTATGAATGCATCAGAATTGAAAGCACCACTGGATATCAACTTGGCTGAAGTACCAGCCATTACTAATAGTTCGAAAAGCAGACTATTTTCAGTTGTTCCAGAAGGATTATTAGAGGATTCTGATCCTAAAGAACATGCAGTGGATTGTGATTCAGGGAAACTCTTATCAGATAATAATTCTGAAAAAATGAATATTGATTGTAAAGAAAGAGCTGCACAACAACAGCTTAATCCAAAAGAAAACAAGTCTTTGGATTTTGGTCAGATAGAAGAACTGACATCAGATCCAACAAAACCACTATCAGCAGATGTTAATGTAAAAAATGTGCCATCAGATAATGACTATACTTCTATGATACCAGATGGTGGAAGGGGATGGATAGTGTGTGCTGTATCATTTTGGTGTCTCGGTACAATTTTCGGAATTAATGCTTGCTATGGATTTATTTATGTTAAATTTAAAAGTGAATACCAAAATGTAACATCCAATATGGCATTCAAAGCAGGTAAGTTATTTTATCTTTGTTTTTTTTTTTTTCGATAACAATTGTTTTTAGATCAGTAAAGATTCATATTGTTTTTTTTTTTTGAGGTGCAAGAAATTTTCAAAGATTTTTACTTTTATTATTGACAGACTATTTTTAAGATGTTAAATTACTTTATTATTATCATTGCACTTTCTGTTTACCTTTGAGTTCTTTTAATGTTATGTGCCATCTTATATAATTTAAGGCATAACCATATTATGTTGTCTTAGAAGTGTAATGTTAAAGGCCAAACAGTAAGTGAAGGGTTGGAAAAATCTGTTTGTCTAAATGCAGGTGGAAATAAACTTCTTATCTTGGTGGGAGGCTAAAACAAATTTAAATGAAGTAAATAATTTCTACAATGTTTTAGTATGGAGTTACATTAAGTGTTCCTGATTACTACTGTAGAAAAAGATCATTAATGGTGTTTGCATAAAAAATATTTTTTCCTTTGTTCTACAGCTCTTCTTGGTTCTCTGTGTACTGGTTTGACATTCCTGTCCTCATTACTGGCTGGAATTTTATCTCTGCAAATAGGACAACGGATTCTTGGAATACTAGGGGGAGTTCTTGGATTTACAGCCCTACTCACTTCAGCATTTGTAAAACTTTTTGAGTTATACTACTTTACATATGGCATCCTTCTAAGCATTGGCGCTGCTTTTGGCCACATCAGTAGTGTTGCTATTTTGGGTCATTACTTCAAGAAGAAGTTAGGACTGGTTCTGGGAATTGCTACGTTTGGTGGTTCATTTTTTGCTATCATTTTTTCCCAACTGCTTCCAAAAATCCTTGATAACTATGGACTAAAGAACACATTTCTAATTTTGAGTTCCCTATACCTTGTTTGGATTCCACTATGCATTGCTTGGCGTCCTTTGCTTCCTCAAAGATTGGCTCCTGACAAGGGATGGTGTAAAAATATAGTAATTCTTTTGAAAATGAAAAGCATAAGAAAAAGACGATTTTTAATTTGGATTTTTGCTAAAGGGATATCAGCTATGACCCAGTTTGTTCCATCTGTACATGTGGTAAGGGAAACTCTTACGTGTTTTACTGTCAATTCTCACTCTCTAAATAAAACAAAAACAACAAAACATGTTCATCTACAATTATTTTAATTTCTTTCCAGACCATTTTAAATTTGTGTAAACAAAAAATTAAGTATTAATTCTCCTCCTCATGTTTGCTGAAACTTTTAACAATTTTTTGTCATCATTTAACTGAAAGCAGCTAAAAAATGAAGATGCTAAAAGATTCTTTCTTTTTATTATAGATGCTGAAGAAAAAAAACTAAAATTCTGCATGCAATCATATTTATTAGAACTGGAATTTGTCGTTTTGGAGTGGAGCTACATTTAAGTCTTCATCTTTGTTGTTATTAAAGTAAGGGCCTGAACTCAGTGCATCTGTTTCAGTGGACCAATCAGTATAATAATTTTCCTTTTTATAGTTTCCATTTATAACTTATAGATGCTTATAATTAAGAATTATTATTTTAGATTTTAGACATGCTTGGTTTCAATGGTATTGTGTATGCATTTATAAAAACAAAAAAAACATGGCAATAACAAATTTTCTGTGTAAATGTCTGAAAATAATTCCAGCATTCCCATATTTGTGTAAGGTTTGTTCGAGATCATTGGTGCATATGTCTGTCTTCTTTCTCACACTATAAGGGTTTATACAGTTTATCTTGGGAGGTCTGATCAGTTTTCTGCCTTTTGTCATCTTCATTTCTTTTATAGTTGGCTGTACATTCTGTGTTGGCTTTTGACAGTGAAATTTGGCACTATGAGAGTTAGAAGTAGGCAAACCCTACTGTGAGTGATGAAATCCAAGTTCTTATAACCTTAAGAAGAAGACATAAACAACCACAGATCTTAAACAGACTACAAAGAGATGGAAAAGCCTGAAAAGTTTTATATTTAAAGATTTGGAGGGAGAGAAAAGAGCTGGTTGTTTAAAACTTTTTTTGTAACAATAGAACTTGTATAAAAGATATTGTTATCCTACTGCTTATGGAAAACTTTTGGGTGATACTGATGAAACCATTAGAGACAATCACAAAAAGAGAAAAACAAATGAGGATGTGGTTCTAGTTCAGTGAGTTTTATGGTTGACTAATACATTGTTTTTTTTTGCAGATACAGTTTTGCAAGGACAGCTTCCCAAACTCTGATTCATCGTTTACGATGACCAGCTTTCTAATTGCTTCTGCAGTGAGTCGTCTGGTTGCTGGAGTGTTGGTTGATGTTCACTGTGTCAAAAGTCTTTATTTGCAACAAGCAGCATTTGCAATTTTTGGCATCACAGTGATTTGCATTCCCTTTGTTGATAGCTTCTCTACTTTGATTATATTTTGCATAATTATGGGGCTTTGTGAAGGGATCTATGTTTGTATGATGGGGCTGATTGTCATGGATCTTGTTGGTGTGGAGAACTTTCCTGATGCCTTTGGCTTCCAGACAGCAAGTGTGGCAGTTCCCATTCTTCTTGGACCAGCTTTAGCTGGTAAATATCTCTTGTAGATTTCTGTGAATATGTAACATTGTGCATAATTCAAGTTTCTCTCTTCTGGGCATTCGTTATAATTTCACCCTCTTTGTAATAGTCAAAAACTCAATTTGTTAAAGAAATTCATCTTTAAGTGATATAAGTTTTCTAGAGCAGCATCTGTAGATGAAATTTTATTCAGAAGTACTAATAAGAGTAATTATGAAAATTAGAATTATTAGTATGAACTAACTGAGCAAAGTGTATAAATAAGCTTTTGTTTTAATAAGCACATTGCATCTGCCTGGAATTTTAGGATAGATGAAGCAGAAAATATATCTCCTGGCACAATAAAGAGAGTTAAAGCACAATTTATGTAAGTATTATTATTATTCAGTCACCAAGTCTATTTTATTTTCCTCTAAAATGGCAACAACTACTAATTTTTCCTTAGCTTGGGGAGCAAGGTAAATCTTCATCAGCAAAATAACCCAAATAATAAAGTCGTCTTTCACTGACTGCAGCAAATTGGGAATCTTCACTAAATTCAATCTATCATTTGCTTTGTGAACATAAATAGACATTATGTGATTCAGTCATTGGTAGGACATTTTTGATCAGATGTGTTTTGACGCTTCTTCAGAAAAATCTTTTTTCTGCACTTATAACTTGTGGCAGGCATAATCAATATTAACCTCCTTGAAGGAAGATTTTTTACCTCATCTGCAGATTTATTTCATTGGATAATTTGCAGTTGAGACTGAAGCAATTCCTTGTCAAGATCATCCATGTCAAATGCACAAACTGCACTTAATTTTTCCCTGAACAATTTCTTGTTCCAAGCATAATGAGCTACAGATGTTTCTGGTAATCTTTATAATGAAATCTTTTATGGTAGACACAGTGGAATCAATTGCCTTAAAGTAAATTTGCTTAATAGCCTTTATTTAGTCTTTGTGAAGATTTGTTGTTGTTACTGAAACACTTTTTCCTTGGCCTTAGAACCCACAAATTTATCAACTTTAAATTCTTCTTCTTTTTTTTTTTTTCATTGTTGTTATTCAAAAAGCCTGAAAGCTTTATTCACACTTCTGGCTGGCTCTCTAAAGATTTTCAAAGTCATGGAAGCAATTGATTGTTCATTAATAGCAGACGCGTCACTTTTGTCTTGCTCAAGTTGTCAGATTGTCTCACTAATCCAGGGGTGCCCAAAGTGCGGCCCGTGGCCAGTTTTTAAAAATGAATGGCGTGCGGCCCGCGGCCATATTTGTGCGGCCTGCGGTCTATTTTGCAATTTGGTTTTTATTTAAATCAGGTGTAATGAATAGGACTTGTCTTGAATCAAGTCTCTTCATGATGTACATGAATTTAATCTTATCAGATTTAAGATATGGATGCATGCACTCAGAAAACTAATGCGGGTTTAAGCATGTCTGATCTTCATGTCTCGTATGCGTACAGCAGGAGCAGTATACGTACATACGCATGCGTGCATGCACAGCCATTATTGAGTTCATTTGCGCAGGTATCTGTGTCTACTGTCTGTGCGCGCCTGCATGTTGTGATCAGTGCTGTGGCCCCATGAGACATGAAAGAATATGCAAATCATTGGACGAATCTGGAGCTATTTAAACTAAACCTATCAAGAGAGCCACCAAATTGCTCAGTCTGCCTTTCTTATCATGACGGAACCAAAAAAGTGACGACTTTAAGAGGAGTGTCGACGATTTCAAACCCAATGGACGGAAAAATATTTTTTTGATCTCATCAATGGCAAGTGTGTTTGTTTAATCTGCCAGGATCCTATCGCCATGAAGGATTACAATTTGAAACGCCATTACGAGTCCAACAAAGAGTATTTTCTTCTCGAACATTCCAAACGGATTCAGCAATTGAAGGCTTGCCTAAGCTCTCAACAACAGCTCTTTTATCGTGCCGACAAAAAACAGCAAAACGCCAGTCACGTGGTCGCTCAACTCATAGCACAGCGTGGTCGACCGTTTGCTGAAGGAGACTTTGTTAAGGAGTGCATGACCAAGGTTGTTGATATACTCTGCCCCGAAAAGCGTCTCGATTTTGAGAACGTTAGCCTATCCAGAAACACAATAACGCACAGGATTGACGACCTGTCTGCCGATATTGCTAATCAACTCTTGGAGAAGGCTGCAGAATTTGAATTTTTTTCAATCGCCTGTGACGAAAGTAATGACGCTACTGATACCGCTCAACTGCTCATATTTTTACGAGGCGTTGATAAAAACTTTTCCATTACGGAGGAGCTGCTCAGTCTTACCAGCCTTAAATCTACAACTACAGGCAGAGATATATTCGATGCTGTTGCAGCTGCAATCGATAGTATGGGCCTCGATTGGGCAAAGCTGTGCGGGGTCACAACAGACGGAGCTCCAGCCATGGTGGGAGAGCAATCACCATGCTATTATAGTACATACACACCATCCAATACGTAAACCTTATGCAATGCTAGAACAATGCCACCATATTTAGCCATTTAACTGTTTTTTTGGATGTGTCCTATTTATAGGACAGAGGGTCTCAGTGATGTGTACTTTAGTGCGGCCCGCCGGCCCGTCAAATTTTGTGCATGCGGCCCGCGGCCAAAAAAGTTTGGGCACCCCTGCACTAATCTATTGGAAGGCAAACTGTCAAAGAAAAAGTCAGAACGTTTCATTGTTTGTCTGACACCAATGATTTATACCCTTAATTTACTGTCTGACACACTATCAGAAGATTCTTCCCAAACTTGATCAATGATAAGAAAATTATCAACAAAGCTACCAAATGCCTCTCCAGTGAATGTCCTTGCAGGGAAAGTACTCTATTACTTAGCAAAGTTTGAGATAATTAGTTTCTCATAGTCATCAAATGATTTCTTTTGAAAAATCATTAACATTCTTCATGATTGTGTTGTGTTTGAACCTATCTAAACATGACCATAACAGCTAGTGTACAGGGAACAGTTTTCTTTGTCTCTTATCTGCTTTGCAACTACTTTTGGCAGGTTTTTGCACCATCATATTACTGCATGTTCATGGACTTTACTGAAGAGTAGCTGGCATCCTCAGTTACTGTAGTAAGATTGTTTCTGCCATTTATTTTATAAATACCACTGAACTCTTCATGAGTATTTAACTCTCCATCAACATACTTGATACAGAATAAACATTGTTCTTTGGGTTATCTGGAGTTTCATTTAATATAATTGAAATAAATTGTGTCTTTGATTATGCATAGACAGCAATTTGAGGACTTAATTTTGAATTTCATAGTGTGAGTAGACTGTTCTGTTTTTTTTTCTTAAAGTTTTCAATTGTTTCCAGCACATCTCTAAGTTTAAGGGTTGATGAAAATTGGATTCGTGAGGCTTATTTTCCTGACGTGTCAAATCTTAGAAATTTCACAAATGACATGGTTTTAAAAAAAACAAATCCAGTTTTGTTTATCTGCATTCAGCGTGTTGGTTCACGGATTTACCAATATCTTTTGTTTGTGCAGGAAGTGAAACAGACAATGACTTTCACATCATCACCAGGACATTTACTCGTTTAATGTGCTTTGAATTTGTCCAGCTTTTTGTTCCAGTTTCCAAAGGCAGCAGAGGTGAATGAAACTTTAGACTGTGGTGCATTAAGTTTGTTTTTGTTTTTTTTTTGACATTTGATACTAGTGTGGCAGAAAACAAGATCACTCACTTCATCATACTGAATCCAGGTATATTTATGGAGCCATCCACGTTGAAAAGGTTTTTTTTTTTTATTACCATTTTGACACACCAGGAACTGGTAATCGTTGTTTTGCTGATTTTTGAGAAGTTTGCAAATTTCCCAGCGCCATTTTACTCAAAACATTGAATTATTTTTCTTCCTTTGAGCTGATAAGTCTATCCCACGATTATTTGTCAACACTTGCTGCTCCGAATTCCGACAAACCCCTCAATTTCACAAATATAATCTTCAGAATTTGCAGTTTTATCCCATACAATTCACACTTAAAACCATCTTCTCTCCTAATGGATATTTTCATTCTGTTTGTACTTTTGCTCTTGGTTTTGCTTTTCAGTGTGCACAACATCTTTGTCTTTTCAAATCTTTTGTTTAGCTGGTATATCTCTGTACAGAAAATGCACAACTCTAGCAATTGTTTGTCCAAACTTGTAGGGAAGAAAGGCTTTGCTTGTGGGTTCAACTCTGAAGCTGAAGCATGAATTATAGATGTCATTGGTATTGGATCATTGGATCTAATACATCTGGATTTTATAAATCAGATTGAACAAATTTGGTATGCTTTGCATGTAACATCTCTCCACCTT
Organism: Nautilus pompilius; assembly: GCA_018389105.1. Taxonomy (NCBI): domain Eukaryota; kingdom Metazoa; phylum Mollusca; class Cephalopoda; order Nautilida; family Nautilidae; genus Nautilus; species Nautilus pompilius. The sequence goes on from JACATO010001898.1 coordinate 351,578, forward strand.
CACTTGGTGTGACTCTGGCTGCTACTTTCACTGACTGTGCACTTTTTAGCACTTGATGCTTATTTCAAAATCAGATTTTAGATTGATGGAGTCCATGCCTCTTTTCTTTCTTTAGCCATTTAAAAATGAAAAAAAAATGAGGATCAAATATATTTCTAGTCTTTATTAGTAATGTACCAAAAAAAATAAAATTAAAGTGATGCATTGTAATTCTTAGGAACAGTGACAAAAATTATAGTTTCTGATGAACTTATCACACATTACATTTCCTCCTGGTTAATTCAAACCTTTCCTAATTTTAAACAAGGATTGGCCCTTGCACCGGTGGCTATAATTGAGGGACTCACTGATAAAATAATTTATCAAGAACAAAAGAAGTTTTTTGATTTTAAAAAGTCTTGTGGAAAAATTTTGAAGATTATTATTATTTTTTTACATGTATGGATTTTCAAATCATCCTAAATATAAGTGTAACTGTCTGCACTGATACATTGATTTATGTTAGGAATATTTTACTGGTCAGTCCATTACTGAGGTAGCTACTGAACTTTTGTTAAAACAGCAATTAAAAATATCATTAGTAACACTTTTTAGATTAGTTTAAATACTATTTGAATATGATAAAATTTTAATTTCTACTGTACCTTTCAATGAAGCTGGTATCTTGCTTCAATCTTATTTCAGACTTCACCACATTTGTTTGTTTTTTTCTTATATGTAACGGGCACTGGTTTCCATAAGTTAACCAACAAATAAGAAAACAAGAATACTTCCAAAATGGTTGACGTTTTAGTCATCAACTGTTCAACACAAACTCCTCATTGTAACAATTTTTATCAAAGAAATGTGTAAAAGAGTGCCAGTAGAAGCATGTAAATTAGTTTTGGTACAAAGATAAAAAAAAAAAAAAAAAATTCGGATTGTGCTCATCTCAGTTTTGGCTTTGTAGGGTATTTGTTTTGGAAGGCAACATTACAAATGAGTAGTTTTAGTTTGGGAAGATTCTTTAAGGTAGAAAGCTGTTGGTAAGATAGAGGCAGGTGGTCATTCGTAGATCTACTTGGAGGAATGGCCAAAATTGCAAACATGTTTGGTTTCTTGGCTATGGAAACGCTAGCGGATGATTGCTAGGCATCACTTTTAGCTCAGCAAAACAGAACTACAACACTGACCTAACTTGCTACTGATCTCTCTTGGTGGCCAACAGGCATGATTGAACTAATGTCATGAACATGGTGCTTGGACACCATATGACTGGAGCTATGTTTTTACTGATGAGTCAATATGTAGTTGTCAGTGTTCCTACAGCATGTACTTATCTGGAGGGAATATGGAGCAAGCAACTACACAAACATGGAAAGGGATCACTATGGTGGTGGAGGTGTGATGGATTTGGCAGGAATTCCACTGACCTACATTTGTTTCAGGGAAGTACCCTGACTGCCATAAGATTCTGGATTCCAATATCAGACAATATGCAGGTGCAATTGAAGATAATTTCATCTTAATCGAAGTTAATGTTCATCCACATGAGGACATTTAATCAATTAACATCTTCAAGAACAAACCATTACCTATATAATATGACCAACATTCTTCTGAGCTAAATCCTATTGAGAATATTTGGAATGTTTTAGATGATGTGTTGCCTCCCTCCAGCCTCTCCTCCAAGAACTGCAAATTTCTCTGATAAAACAATGGACTTTATTGTTCACTGCATTCATTTATAGGATTATAAGCAGCATCCAAAAGCTCTGTGCTAGTCATGTATTGTCATGAGGAACCACATCCCCTGTTGACTACCTTTCGGTGTTTACATTCTTTACATTAGAATTCTTTCATATTACTTGATATGGGCCTAAAGAAGAGTTTGTTTTCATCATTTGTTAAATAAAACTTTTGCCATTTTGGAAATATTTTAATTTGTTACTTCTGGTAATCAGTATATTTACTAATAATGTTAGGTAATTTAATAGAATGCATTTAGTTTATATAGAAAAAAAAAAGAAATGCAATATAGAGAAGGAGATTAATATATCTTAAATCTGTAAAATATAAAATTTAACAACCATGTAAATAATGTTCTAACTGACTTTAAAATCTTCTGTACTGCATGAAAACTTTTCATGAAATAAATGTGCGACAATAGCACTGTTAACAATGGGAAAGTTTGAGCTTGGGTTTGTGAGTTTGAGAAATACTGCATTAAATGCAAATTTGTATTATAGTGAGAGCTGGCTGCAAATGCATGGCAGCCACATTAGCCCACATGAACAGGTACTACTGCAGTCTCTGGATCTGTAACTAGTAGGTGTTGTTTGAGGCTACCACATCTTTTGTGAGCTTTTAGAGATTTTACAAATGTTCCACTTAAGCATCTTATTGTTGCTATTGCATTGACGTAACAAAAAACCATGATAGCTGAATGTTTAATGACAAAACCAAAGCAATTTAACATTAATAGAGAAAACTAGACAACAGTAGATCTGTTTTTTTAATTTTTTGTCTATATTTGAAAACTGAGACAGTGGAAGAAAAATGGTACACAATCAAACTTGGTTACTTTGACTATCTTGTCTTGGTTAAATCTTTCCGTAATTTCTGATATGCAAGGCCAGGAAGTTTAATTTTTCTCTAATTGCTTGTAACATCTTTGTACCCTTTTAATCTTTTAACATCATTTGAAGATGAAGATACCCAGCTTGGACTGACCATACTCTAAATGATTTCTAATTAAAGCTTTCCAGGAGGAACAAGAATGTTCAATGCTTTTATTCTAATAGTTTTCTGTAATGAATCAAAAATTCTGCTTTGTCCATGTTCACTTGATTTACACTGTTTATTATATTTTAAATAATGGCATATATCTACAATTAGATTCGTATATAGTAAAAGAATCTCACTGGTAGAATCTCTAGCATTACCTGAAAGGTTATTGCAAATTGCAAATCTGAAGCTAATCAGTGTTTTAACATGAGTAAATGAACGCAACTTCTTCAACACAACAGTCAGTGAAGGTTTCAAGTTGCTTCTTCCTTGTCAGAAGTGTGTTTACGTAAAGTAGAGGCTCATTTCAGGCAGTAGTAGCAAAACTCACTAATGAACCCATGTTTTGATGATATTCCCTGTCATCATCAGTCCTAGAAAGGACTATCCTAAAGAATGCTTTTAGGCATTTTTATTTGGGGATTGTACAAGTGGTCTTAGCTGGTCTTGAATTTGCAACCATTTAAGATTTTAATCAACACTTTTTTGGTAATGGGAAATAAGGTGACATTAAATAAGATAAATGACATAATGTGACATGAAGGAATATGACATGGAATAAGATAACATTAAATGCCCAAACTATTCTCTACTTTTTGTAAATAACATCACCAGTAACTTTCCATTCTTATCTTTGTTGTTTTTATGCTTTACATAGGAAAAAAAAAAGTTATTTATTAGTAAAAAACTTGTGTTACAGAGAGATTTTGTTGTATTTATTAAAGCTAAATGATATTGAAAGACAGCATATAATATTTGTTGTGATATACACACAAATTTCAGCATGTTTAGCAGTTTTAGCCTCTCTCTTTGGGGAACTGATGCTTTAGATTGATGTTGTTAGCTAGTGAGCAGTGGATGACCAAGCACTTAGTGCATGATCCTGCTAATAGCTGAGGGCCCAAGTTTGACCTCCATTGGACAGCAACTTGGTTTTCTGACTCCCTCGTAGTATGCTTTGTTCTTGCTCTTCTATTTTGCCAGTCCAATAGTGTGGATTACTCCCACAGCTTAACAGAAGAGTTCTAGTAGAGACTTTGTGTAACTGCCCCCCACACCTCTGTGTAATTGCTGGCTCCAAGTCTGGATAAAGTGGAGAAACTTGGGTGCAAAGCTAACTACCTTGGCTTCTTAGAAACATGTCTGGTTACCAAAACTGAACCAGGCTACCTTTTGGACTGGTTTCTGCCCACTGAGACAATATTGGCACAGGAAGGATGTGAGGTGCATACAGTAAAACCTCTATTTAACAGACCCCCATTCAATGGACTTCAGAAGCGATGGATGCTGTCTGGTCTCCCGACAAAAGTCCGCACTGAGCTTTGCAAAAAAATTTTTTGCTTGGGAGCCTTTTGCACATGCGTATGTAAACATCCAGATTTAACAGACTCCCTTCCCTATTAGTCCACTAAATCAAGTATTTAGTGTAGTTTTATTAATTTATTTATTTTAAATTTGTAGATCTTTAAGTTATATTTTATAATGGATAATAAGTATTTGCTACATTTGATCTCCAACTAAAAGTAGTTATTGTTGCTGAATCTCTATATAACCAGGGTTTTAACTGCTGGTAAATATTTAGCTTCAAGGAATACAGTAATCTCAAAATTTGTCTGTTAACTGACATTAATAATTTCTGTTAATTGGGAAGCCATCAGCTGATAATTAGAGTAAAACAGTGAGAAAATATTCTTAGCTTGTTATATTTGATAAAATCATTGTTGTTATGACAAACAAGCTGACAACTAATGGTCAAATAAGTTTATTTGTGTTTCAAAGCCAGCAGAAAAAAAAAAAGTATTTTCTCTATCGATGTAACAGAGAAGTATTTGTGTCATTTCATGTTTGTTTATAGATTTTGAAGTCTGGAAGTTTGTGTGTGTGGCTTAGTGATGATATTCTTTAACCCTCCATATACCTTGTCATTTTTCACCTTATATCTTCTGGGGTCAGCTGAGGAGCACTAGTATTTATGTGGTTGTATGCTGTATATTTAGTCAGCATACTAGTAATGTAAAACATGGGGTGGAGCAATGAAGATTAGTGGGATGCAAATATGCCCAAGATAGTATACAGAGGGTCAAGCTTTTCCGTCAATAACTCTACAGGCAGTCAACATTCATCTCTTTTTTTGACAGATCAGAATCAACTTTAGAGAAAGAATATTGCCTGCATAGCAAGCATGTGGCTATCAAACCAGACTTTTTAAAAATTCAAAACTAAACAAATGCACAAAAAACTGGTGTTGAAACCAAAATTTTTCCTGCTAAATTTGTAACTAAAAATTGTAGTAGTGAAGTGAAGAAAATTGGTGAGTCAACTGTAGTTAAAAAAATTCAAATAGGTAAGATATAGGTCTACAGCAAAGAGAACTGATTATAGGAGCCATGAGCTTTAGTCTACTGAAAAATGGTAATTAGCAGTAATATGATTAACAGTTGACAAATTATTTGCTTTGAATTTACTTGATATACGACTTTTTAAAAAAATTTTTGTATGTCATTCTAAACATTTAATGCATATTAATATAATTAAATAAAATTCTCAGTTATCTTTTTTGATAACAGACATCTTGTGTGCTTAAGCTCTTTTAAACAGAGAGTAAGAGAAGTAGTGATGTTAGAATCCATATGAATGATGATGCATGGAAAGCTGTTTGTGATCCTCAGAGAAAAGCTATGGCATTGTCCATACATGTTTGAAAAGCATCTATAAAGTTAAAATCTAGTGAAATCTTTTTGAAATTGATGATAATAGTAAGGTGTTATGAAAAATGTTTAAGTGAGGGAGAAATTTAACTCTATATATTATAACAGACTTTGGTGAACCTTTAAGCTGCTCAGTTATATTTTTTACGTAAAAATGAAAAAAGGTTTGCTGATGATGTAATTAATTTTTGTTTGCCAAGCTCACCCTTATAATAACATATAAGAAATTAAGCTGAGTGTGAATGTCATCAGAAGCAAGGTTTTGTACACTGGTAACTAAAGAAACATTCCCACAATGCATTGCTAGTAAAGCTATCAAATTGACAGAAATTTGCCATATTATTTGTAATAGAACATTTTCACTACATTGATTTTCTTTTGTTTTCATTGTTTTATTATCTTAATTCATCTTTTAATTTGTTAAACCCAGCTGCTGCTTCTGACAGGATGGAATTTTATGGAAAAGGCTTAAAATTTTTTTTGAAATTTTATATTGCACAGGTCTTTTATATGACAAATTTGGAAATTACTCACTTGCTTTCCATGTGTTTGGTATACCTGCTGTCCTTGGAGCTCTTGGGATGCTTTTCATTTCTTTCACAAAGGTGCGTAACTATCCTTAAAAAAAAAAAATACTCTAATTAGCTATTAATTTTTCTCAACTTAGTACTTTATGTTTATTCCATGTGTATATATTATTCATATTTTTCTCGTACACTTGTCAACAAATCCAGTGTTCTATGCAGACCAGAGACTAATACTGTACTGCTAAGAACTTATCAACTGATGATAAACACAGGTAGAGCAATTCAATTTGAAGTTTTATTGCAGCATTCAGGAATTGACAAAATTTCCATTAAATGATGCTATAAACAGGCCTGATTGTAAAGAAAAAATGTTTGATAAGACAAATGAAATTACACTGCAAACTTTGTCAAACGAATCATTATTTGAATAATGTGCCAAAGTCAAAATGTTTGATAAGACAACTGAAATTGCACTGCAAACTTTGTCAACCGAATCATTATTTGAATAATGTGCTAAAGTCAATATTGATTTGCTGTGCCTTGCTGATGGGTCACTGCTTCATATCTCATGAACTTCACAAGATCCTAGATTCAAATTTGGGTAATTTTTTGCCCATTCTTGAAGTAATTGGCCAAGTTCTACCAAATCTAGCATGGAAAGGTTCCTCTTCTGTCTCACTTTGCACTCACATGGTCTACAGATAATTATTTGGATTAATAACTGGGCTCATTGCATGCCATAGTAGGGTTTCAGTGGCTTTGGCTTTCATGAATACTAAACTGTTGTTCTGTAGGTTCTGCATTATCATCCATGAAAAATGGTCACAGTATATGGTTTCAGAATAAGGAATAACTGAGTTTGCTAGTATGTTTCTATAACATTTTGCATTTAACAATCCTAGAAACATGATAGATTTATCCTAATAAGCAGCCCACAGATTATTATGGACTCTCTACCTAAAACTGTTTGCTGATGATGATCTTGTTGTTGTAGACTACTACTTGTCTTCTCCAGACTCACCCAACCATCAATACAATGGACCGTTTTCCATGTACTTATGTTCTACCTAGTGTTTGCATTAGCTCAAAGAAGACTATAATATTAGTTGCATTAGTTCAGCAACAGACATTTTGCAGGTTGCTAGGCATGATAACCATATGCATGGAGCTAATTAGCAACAGTTTTGTTTACTTTGGTCTGAATGGCCCAGATGCATCTGATGTGACTGTGTTTGCAAAAGAATTATTTTTCAGATCTCAACAGTGCCCTTTTCTCCTATAGGCTGGTTTATATTCAGATTGGAGCAGTTGGCAACAGCATTGGTTTTCTTGTATTTGGATCACAGATGGGTGATGATAGATACTATGAGTTTTACTCAGATTAAAATCAATATTTTGACTCAAGAATGTTCTTTTCAGGCCATGCCAACTGTTTTTGATTAAAACATTGCCAAGCCATGATACAATATACTGATCAAATGTGTCATTTTTATTGTGTAATTTGACTGTCAAAGGCACATGAAATTCATGCTAAGCCGCTTATGAGAGCAACTTTACGCTCCATGTCCATGCATGTGGAAGACATGCTAAACCTGACATGTAAATGCATCTGAAACTTTTCATTATTTTGAGTAAAATATGTTTGTGTATATGTTTACATGATTTTTTAATTTACTTTCAATAATTCCATTTTTTACTAAATTATTAGTGCTAATTTTTCTATGTGTTTATTAGTACCTCCTCTTTTTTTTCTTCTCATAAAATCCATGTTAAAGATCTATAGCATATATATGCATTTTTAAGATGGTATTATTACTTAGTCTACATGAATTACATATATTCAATAAACTTTATTAAAATATCAGTATTTAGTATAAATTAAATAAATAAACTGCATCTCACAAGCATTACCTTTCAGTTCAAGACATGCAACTGTTAGTGGAAACTTGACTTGGAACACTATCACTGTTAGTATAGCAAGTACTTCAAAGAAACTGAATTATTCTAATAGATCCAGTAGTGATAAGAGTTGCTTTAGTAAAGCATCAGAATAAATGATGAAGACAATAAATAATGGGAACTGGTAGAAAAAATCTGACATTATTACTTTGAGTCATGCAAGAAGTTTGGTAACAACTCCATTGTAGAAAATCAGTTTAACAACTGTAACAGGCATACAAATTCATCTTGCAAGTACCAGCAACATAATGGTGATTTAATAAAACTGATCGGATTCTTACAAAGGAGAGATCACAATATTCTACAATACAGTGAAATTCCATCAGGCATTGGCTGATAGGTGATGGGTTTATACTGCAGCAAGATAATGATTCAGAGCATACTGCAAAGCTAAATATGCAATAGCTTGGTAGAAAAAAATGAGGACTTCTTAAAGTTATGGTTTGGCTTCCTCAGTCTCCATGTCTGAACCTCACTGAACTTGTGTAGGATGAACTAGAGTAAAGAATCAGGGAAAAACATCTAACCAATAATGTTCACCAACTATGGAACTGCTCAAGAGGAATGGAGGGTTGCTTACATGGCATTATCTTGAGAAGTTACCAAACAGGATACTCAAATGTGCAGCAGTTAATCACATGAAAGGCACCTATTTTGGTGAGGAAAGCTTGAAGTGATAACAGCATCACAATTAATAATTTATATATTCTAATACTTCTGATATTCCATGGTTTTCTTGGCTGGAATAAAGTGTTAAAGGCAGATTACAGTGCTTTCTTGTGTGTTTTGCTCATAATTTTGAATGTCAGTCTATATGTACAATGGGATTGTTACTTTTAATTTTGTTTTCACAAACACGCAAACTCAGTTAAGTGGATGATGCTCCAGCAGGCTAAAGTGTTGGTCTTAAACTACACCAAAAACTTAGCAACCAACAGGTTATTGGTTCAGAATCAAGTTAGATTGCTTGTAGTCTTTCTCATTGCTAAAACGCTGCTGATATTGACAGTGAAAGTTAATGGAAACATGAGTTCATTAGTAAGTTCTTTTTACTACTATGAAAGTGACAGAAATAACCAAACTAACCATCTGCTTTCTATAAATAATACATCACTAGTAATTCTGTTTTTATTTGAATTCATATCAGTCGCCAGTGAGATAAAAAAATATACTAACACGTATTCTTTTATGATAAACATAATACAATTTTTCTTTAACTGCAGCTCTTTTATGCCTGTCTGCTGAATGAAAATTTAATGTATAGCATAGAGCTTTGTTTGAACTGAGCCTTTGAATATTTTTTTATTTGTTGTCAGATGAAATATTTATGGTATCATTCTAGTTATGCATATCCAATCTACTAACTTGGAAGAAAAGAAATTTTAAAAATTTGCTTTTATATATGCAGAAATGTCAAAATGTATTTTATATTTATATTTTACAGGAAAAATTGTAATTTAAAATATTAAAATAAATAAAAGTTCTTTAGGCTGCCAGTCATCCTTTTTTGTTTTGTTTTCATTTCCAGAACACTGAGATAAAACAAAAAGGATCAATCCAGCTGAAAGCAAACTTAACTTACGAACAAGTTCCCAGCAAGTTTCAGGATGAGCAAAAGAATTCACAGGTGTGACACACACTGTGCTGGATCAAGTTTGGAAGGATTGCTTTTTTGCTATATTATTTAAAGCTAAGCTTTAAAATTTGTAATCCAACATCTAAACTGATTGTTAATGGACAATAATTTTCAAATAATGGCCAACAATTTGTGCAGTAGAAATTAAATAAATTTATGTATATGCTCTAAGATTGAGTTAAGCCATTCCCCTTTCTCAATTGTTATTATTATTATTATGAGGAGAAGCTGGCCAGGCCATATTAAGAATGCTGACACCACGAGATTCTTCTGTCTTTTTTCCCCCAGCCATAATACAAAATAAGCCCAGGGATGCCCGGGGGTGGAGTTCTCTTGTTTACTGAATTTTTTTTCTCCCCCAGTTGCCCGTCGTCATCGGCCTGATAAATTATTCACCGATTGTAACAGTTTGCTAGTTTAAAATGTTTGTAAGGTAAACAAGAGAATCGGCGATATTAATCAGTTGTTGTTGTTTTTTTACCGGCCCTGTTTTAACGAGGCGCTCTTTGCCGGTCGTCACCGTTTAAGTTGCGCACGCAGCTCGTTATTTGTCTGTCAGGGCCCCACCCCTCCCCCCCAATCCACCCACCCATTGATCTTAGAAAAAACAAAACAAAAACCAACCCCCCTCCCCTCTTTCCAAACAAACAAAACAAGTTGAGAGGGAGGTAGGTATGTGTGTGTGTGTGCTTTGTTACTGTCTTTGTTGTTAATAAATGCTTGAGCGGACTAAAGCCGATGATAGGAAGGAAGATGGACGTCGCCGGGATCCATGTGGAAGAGATGGGGTTCATTACTGCGCGGAACAGCGGGATATCCTTGCTGGACCCGGCTCTCGGGGGCCTCTTTCGAGGTTCCCTAATCGGGAATGTGTCTGTAAATGTTCTGTACGCGTAGTACAAAGAGATTTATTACAAAATAATGACAACAATAGATACATGGATACCAGGAAAAACAACAAGGTTAATTAGCAACATCTGCATACAGTGGTCTAATGTATTACTCGCTTTATCAGATCAGAGAGAGAGAGAGAGGATATATGTCCGTTCCCAGTTCATAAAACAGTGGCTAAGACTGAATTATGGCCAGGGTTGTATTCTGGAATCGTCTACAAAGCGTATGACTCGCTTTCGATGAACAATAGCGGAATAGCGCAGCTCCTGCCTTTGAAGTATTGGAAACCTGTTTGATTTTTCTCTCTCAGATATGTCATCCCCGGTAATAACATCCCAACGAATAATTGGGGATCATGCATTCGCTAAATGTTAGGCGTAAACCTTTCCTCTGGATCTTTAGGGAAGTGAAAATCTGACTTCACGAATGCCTACAAAATCCCTGATTGAGGATGAGTAAGTGGTAACTGAAAGGGGGGGGGACCCCCCACAAAACTTGGGGTTCCTTAGTTCCAGAGAAAAGCGGTCTCCGGTGATTCGTCAGGGATGTTTTATAATGAGATAGTTCACAATGGTGCTGCTTACAGACTGAAGAGTTCTACTGATGATGGCGGCTACCGCGTTTTCTTCTTGCGCTAATTCCCTCTTAGGTCTGTACGGTAAGAGTTACCACCCCTTGGAATGTTTCGCAAAAAATTAGCAATTTAGAACAATAACAAAAACCTCAGCAAATGCCTGGCTTTGAGTTTAATGGACCATTGTTAAGAAACAATGGCCATGCTTAGAAAATCCCATACATTATTATTATTAGCAGTAGTAACTTTAAAAATGTATTTTTGTGTACTATGAAAAGGATATTCCTTCAATAAAGTTAATGAATTTCATTACTTTATTTGTGTTTTGTTTTTTTTTTTAGATTTTGGGCAAGAATAAAAGTTGGCTGAACATTCTTTCAGTATATGATTGGGAGAGAGAGCAAAAAAGAGGCATTTTGTAAATCTCCAACTATTTCGAGAATATTTTACCAACTTTAGGGTGGACACAACAAATGAACCTGGTTGCCATGGAGAGTCAAAGTCAGGAGGAGTTTGTTTTTGAACCTGAACTCATTAGCCACCACCATCATTCATCAGAGGAATCTTATGAATGTGAACTGTTTGATGAGCCATTCTCTCCCCACCAACATTTCAGGGACCACATTCCAGCTCAATCTACCAAGAGATCCTACAGATGTAACTATTGTGGAAAGTTGTTCACACACTGCAGCCATCTCACTACACATATCAGAATACACACAGGGGAAAAACCATATAAATGTAATCAGTGTGCAAAGTCATTTACTACTCATATGTCTCTCATCACCCACATCAGAATTCACACTGGGGAAAAGCCATACATGTGTGACTATTGTGGAAAGTTGTTTGCTAGACGAAATAATCTCATTCAGCATGTCAGGACTCATACTGGGGAGAAGCCCTACAAATGCAATCATTGTAAAATGTCATTTGTTTCTAATGCTTCTCTTATTAAACATATTAGGACACACACTGGAGAGAAACCATACAAGTGTGACTTTTGTGGTAATTCATTTACAGCTCACAGTAATCTGATTCAGCACATGAGGACTCACACTGGGGAGAAACCATTCAAATGTGATCATTGTGGAAAGTCATTTACGACTACTAGTTCTGTTACTAGACATGTTAGGACTCACACTGGTGAAAAACCATACAAATGTGTTCATTGTGGAAAATGCTTTACTACACACAGTAATCTCATTCAACACATTAGAACTCATGTTGGGGAGAAACCTTACAGATGTGTTCACTGTGAAAAGTCATTTGCTTTCAATGGTGATTTCACTAAACATGTTAGAACTCATTCTGGGGAGAAACCATAGTGTATTTGAAGTTATTTGCATTAATAATGCCCACTTTATATTGTTAACAGTTTCTAAAATACAAAATTCTAAACTATTTATCTTTGTAATGGCAAAATTGTTTTGTGACAATGTTACACGGTAAATTTGACAAAAAACTTCATTTGTCATCACATTTACTATTAAATTGTGTAAGAATACAGTTGCCTTAAAAAAAAACAACTTAAAATTGTCATGTTTACAGGTACAGAAAATGGTTTTACATTATTTAAATGTTTGCTTTAAAATTTGGTAACATTTGATAGATCCTGCAAGATTTTGTTATCTGTTTGGTCATTCTAATAAAGGATATTGGAAACATTGATCCCCGAATATTATATTTGTTTTTTTTTTTTTTGGATGAAACTGGATTAATACCTAGAACAGTACCATTTTGGTAGTGCGGTTGCTTTTATAACTTCAAAAGTTCTCTTTTCTGTTAATTAGTAGTATGAAGACTATGAGATGATACTGAAGATCATTGAACACAGATTATCTGCTATGAATTGATGTTGATGTGAGCTAAGAAAAAATCATGGTTTTAGGATTCTTAATGAAATAAGTCCATGTTAGTAAATAGTTTACCCCACTCTTTGACAATGTAAGAGGAACCTTATGCTAATCTTTAAACATTAGTTTTCATTTTCATGAGTAAATGTGAAAATCTATTGGGTATAGGCATATGGATTTCTCATGGTTTGAATGCATGACTATGGCAATTACCACTTCACAATTGATGAAAAAGAGACCATGACTTGATTTGACTTGAACACCAAGCAGTTCATGCAGAATCTTTATGATTTTGACTAAGGTGACTCAGTGCATCTTACCCATATGTCAGTGGGTATCTGCAAATCCTAAATAAAAATGTTTAAGGAAACAAATCAACAAAAGAGAATGTAAGTATTCTACAAGAGATCGAGCTTTCTTTTCCCTTGAGTTTTGTATACAGAAGTAGGAAAAGGTGGAATATCAGTAGTAGGGGACATAACCAGTAAATAAATAGGTCTGATCTTTAGGGTCTGTAGCTTAGAGGTTAAGAGTAAGTCTATTGAGAGTAAAGAGAAAAGCAGAAAACTATTGTATAACAAATTTATTGATCATGCAATTATATACTTAATTTCAGATAATAAAAGCAGTAATAATGTTACTGACATTGTTGGAGTACTAGTGCCACAATTTTAACCCTACTGGTTTTATCTAACATTAAGTTATTTATGTATTCTGCAAAATAGTAAATTAAAAATTCTAATTTTAAATCTTATAAATATATCAATTGATACTGTATAATACAAATGCTTGCTTGATGGTTACCCTAAGTTTCGAGTATTACTCTTATGGTCCTCTTAAGAGAAACTGTATTGATGGTTTAATATTTTTGAAAGGCATCTCAGCAGAACTGGGAACATTGCTGTCAAAACTTGCCTGTCTTGAATATGTTGAACAGTTTCAGCCATGTTGCATTTGTAGCATGCTTTTAAAGTGATCACTCCTATCCTATGAGCATAGGTATAGTCTGCTAATCTGTACTTGTAAATTCTTGGGTAACTTATGAAAATCTCTGTACATTTGTTGATTCTGATTTGTTTAAATCAAGATATTTTTGTTGTCAAATTCAACTCTGCAAAATTTAATTTTTCAACTGATGTACACTTTCATGCTTGATTAGTCAATACTAGCTTAACTACTGAGGTAATTTAGTGACAGTTTTGGCAATTTTGTCAACTTTTTCATTTCCTAGTAAACCACAGACACATCCTGGTACCAAATGCATAAATGTAAGCTCTAAGAGTACTTTATCTATTTGCTGCACTTGTAATTCCAGATGTTTTTCATGGATTTTTCAGAGAGTATAGGAGAGACTTACTGTCAGTGCAGATATTTACATAGCATGTTATCTCAAGTGAAAGCAAGTATTCTATGCCTTTTAAAAATACAATTGGTCCTGCGCAGTAGCTGCTTTGGATAACTCATGGCACTTCTACCTTATTTTCTTTTCTATCAGCATTATTACATAAACGTCTGTACCAAAGCTATCTTCTGTTTAATCTTTTTGTATTTTCACTGAGTCCTAAGGCAATATGTCAAGTTGAGGGTGATCTGATTTAGAAAATTACAGGATAAGATCTTCACTAATTATAACATTCTGTAATGCTATCCATTGTGTTGATCACTGTGCTATAGCTTCTGGTTTCATGATTCTCCATCAGCCCATTTATATCAAACTTTTCATTTAGCTGTTTTTTTTTTAACTCCAATGCTAGTCATTTAAGTTGACAAGAAAAATTTTGTTCCATGTCAGGTGGAATGATCCATACATTGACATTTTATTTTCTCTGCAAATTTTATTGGTTTACTCTATAGATATAGAGTAAGAGAAACCAAATTAGTTTTTCTTAGAAGGCTGGTGATAAGTCCACTGTGCAAAGCATCAGTTGTATATTTTGCAGCATGATTCTGAACAAAATTGATCTGATCCAAATATTTTCTAGAGACACAGGCATCCCAAGCTTCATTGCCATATCCCATCATGGGCAAGATATAAATCTTGTAGACAGTCTGAAGGCATCTACTATCAGCATTCCAAAAATGTTCCAGCAACTCTTCAATTTCTTCCTGAGTGATTCTACAATATCGTTAGTGTTTTCCACACTTGAACTGATTGTGTAGTGTAACCTCTAAGATTAAAGCTATTTTGGCTTGTAGATTGCTTGATTGAAAGTCCCAGTTTGCATTCCAATTGGGACTGATTTGGGTTGCTGCACTTGCTCCTTCACCAACCAGATATGAGATTTTTTCCTGGGTATTCTGGCTTCCTTCCACATCTAAGAATAAAGAGTACTGGTAGGGCTTACTACGCACACGCAGAGTTTTCACAGATATCTGCGCCTTGATCACCTGAAGAACCTTCGACTGTGTCCAGGTAATTTGCTTGACTCGCAGTTGTGAGGCGTCCTTAGAACTCAAAAGGCAGGACAGGCTTAACATTGAAAAACCAAAACAGGACTTTAGCAGCTCTCAGTGAGAAAAGTAGTTTTGTTTGATGCTTCCATTGATTCTAATTACCGATTTTATTTTATTGCCAAATCTAATGGCAATTTTACAAGTGTGTAGATGATAAATAGTGCAAGAGAAGTATCAGTGACTGCCCGGCATTAATTCTAAATATCACACCATGGTCTTATTCTGGATTTTTATATCTATTCATTTCTTACGGCTGCGCACAATAAGACAACTTTCTGTTGTTTTTTTTTTTAATTTATTGCGCGAATTAAAATCTGGGGGGGGTTGATGTGAAACATTGAGGTGGCGAGATAGGAGGAGGACTCTCAGTGTGGGGGCCCCACTGCGCACGTTCAGTTCGCTTGGTTATGACCGTGTCGTTCCGGACTCGGGAGAGGGGGAGGGGACGCCTTTCCGTTCGACACCGCCACGAGAATGCGCGCGCGCATCCATCATCTCCTCCGTCTGTCTGTTAGTCGGCCGAATCGGTCTCGAATAAAATATATATATATATATATAAAAAAACAACAAAAAACCCCAGCAAAATTTAAAAAAAACAAACAACCAACTCTCACCCCGTCGAACTTGTAAAGTGCTCGAGTAGGTACGTATGTTTATGCTTGTATCTGGTGGGCGGGCGGGGGAACGGCTGGGACCAGCTGCTGGTCGGTCGGTCGGGACGAGATCTGCTCGCTGATGGCAGGGAGGAGGACCACCACCGTCTAATCCGGCGAGAGCCCCCCCCTCCGAGTCCCGTAGGAGAGTAGAGGGGGTCCCCTAGGTCCCCCCCGAGCCGACACACCGGTAGTTAAGGGCCGTCGGTGGGCCCTCAGACTCCGTCCGTCCGTCCGACGACCAGCCCACGGGCCCCACCTCGGGCGGCCCCACATCCCATTTGAGATGTATTCTATTCCGTGGCTGCACCGAGGAGTCGGACGGTTCGATCTCAGGTGCACCACATACTGAATAAACCACACCACCGAGGAGGAGTAAAATTGTCTTCAGTTTGGTTTCGTATTGGAATAAAACGGAAACACAATTTTTCCCCCCTTTCTTTCTTTTTTTAAATAGTTTTTCCACTTGAATATTACCCGAATAATGCTATTTAATCACCTGTGTTCCCTGCATTATACGCTATGGCGGAAATAAGGGAGATATTTTATATGGTTCTAATCTGATGTGAAGATCATGCCCTGTTTCTATTACACAGGTAAGGAAGGTTGTCTGGGGTTCTATTTTGCAGTCCCCCCCTCCCCTCCCCAGCGAGGACAAACAGGTAACGTTAGCTGCCACTGGTGGTAGGTGGTCTTTCGCTAACTGTAGCACATCTAATGCTTATATTTTTCGCATTTTTTGATTTTTCTGTTGAAGTCTTTTCATTGAGACATCAGTGATGGACGCAGTGCAAAAGTCCAGATTGTTGTACTTGGAAGGTCATCAGAACAATTGGAAAGTTTAGCAAGGTCAAAGACAGGAGGCTGAAGTAGTTTTGAATGACAGCTGAGGATGAGAAAAGCTCTTACGAAATCCTTGTTTGCATCCTGACTGATATCTAAAGAAATGACTGTCAACACGTCTTTTTTATGCTCTAAGAATTGCTCCATCCCATGCTTAATCTAATAAAATAGGCATGTCAGAAGCAAATCGACAAATTTTAAGCAACTTCACTCAAGGCTTTTGCATTTGTATATCTATGAATCCATAATCCACAAAGTGAGACCAAATGACCTTTGTGTCATTAATACACTGATAAATTACAATTATCGAAATGTTGGCAGAGCATTACCTGTTTTATTTTTTTTACTAGCTGGGAATCAAATATGGCATGTGACATTAACCCACTGCCCACCTCAGCAGTCACATCTGCCTGTTACTACTGCACTTCAGTTTATCATTTTCTTTTTTCTTTACTTGTCCATTACTAGAAAAAAAGAAACTAATTGGTTGGTTGGTGCTTCACTGTTGTCTTCTGCCGTTCTTCACACGATTAAAGAGACTAATTTGAGCATGGCAGTATTTCCCACAATAGCAACATATGGTCTAAAACAATATTGTTTCTCTTAGTTATTCCCTAAAGAATTTTTATTTACTCGATGAGCATATTGTATACGATGATTTTGTATGCTTATATAAATGCTTTAGTGCATATAAACTCTCTGCATAAGTCGGAGACTACACATTATTTACTTGATGAGCATACTGTATATGATGATTTTGTATGTTTATATAAATGCTTTAGTGCATACACTCTCTCTGCATAAGTCAGAGACTACACATTGCAAATAATTTGATGTTAAATAACCAATAAATTAAGATTAATATAGTATGGAATTTTATCTAAAGTATACCTGCAGAAGTTGTATGAAAAAGAAAGACGACAAACCTGTGGATATTTTTCTCTAGTTCATTAAAAACATGACCTCCCTTAGCAGTCGTCATTGTAGAAGTGGTATGGGATCACTTGATAGAGAAAAATGTAGAAAAGCTCCAAAATCAAAGGAAGAGATTTGGGGATTTATTCAGAGAAACATAGAACTTCATTTCATTTAATTACTTAAATAAATTAGGAGAAAATATTCAATCATTTCCAAACTATGACTAGGCATGTCATGCCAGTTACTGATAAATAAACTTTTGAAGACCACCACCAAGAAATTTTTACATAACTCCAACATCTATACTTGGGTGCGATCTGATATTACTAGTTTTTTCTGCTAAAGCGTCAACTATTTTTTTGAAGCTGTTTAAGCCTGTTAAATAGCTGACTGCATGTACATTTTTTAATGTGTTTGTTATACAGTGTTCTAGTAACTATTCTCAAATTCTTGTGTAACAGCTTGGTGTGATCAGAAGAGAGAGAGAAATGTAGGCATCATATATATATATATAATGGCCTTACATTGAACACAATAAGTTTGAAAGTCAGCAAAATAATTAGGAATCAAAACTTAAATACCTTAGTGGAGTCTAATGGATAGAGAATTTTATCAATGTGTATATAATAAACAACTATAACTGTTTTTAGCCAGACCTGCTATGTTTTATTGAATTTTTTAAAATATTTTGAAATTGTTCATTAAATACTGAGTGTATTCATCTGACTGATCCTGTATTTTGATTAAAACATGTATTTTTAACAGTTTAAATTGCCAAACAGATATTTTTAGAAAAGTGAATAAAATCTAGCTTTGTGGTTATCACAGGTGCCCTTGGTTTATTAGTGTAACCAGACAGCTTAACTCTGGTGATTCTCCAACATACTTTGGAGTTCATTTTACAAACAAATGATGCCAGCTGTAAACATTAAGAATGTTATTATGTTTGCAGTTTTTTTCTTTTTAGGTTATCTTACCTGATTTCAATAATTTATTTTTCAGACTGGAAAAAGAAAAAAAGCAATAACAGAAAATGATGTGGCTACTGACATATGCTGCTGTTTTATCTTGGTAAAATTAGTGCTTGGGGAAAACCAGTTAAAGTATAATATTCAAAAGAGACAGCCAACATTTTTTAAAAATTTGCTTGTTTGTGTTTAATCAGCCATACTGGAAATGAACTTTCTAAATGCTTTTGTTGTTATGGATGACCAGCACCAAAATCATGAATCCGGTCATAAATGTGAACAGTGCCAAAAGGAGTTTGTTGTCAAGTCTGAGCTGGTTACACATGCCCATAGCAACCATTCCAGTGAAAAGCCATATAAATGTGAACATTGTGAGAAGTCATTTACTCGGCGTGATCACCTCATCACACACACCAGAAGTCACACAGGGGAGAGACCCTACCACTGTGACTATTGTGCAAAGTCGTTTACCCGGCGTGACCACCTCATTCGACATGTGAGGATACACACCGGAGAGAAGCCATACAAGTGTGTGTACTGTGAGCGAGCATTTGCTTCACAGACTCATCTCAGCAGACACATCAGAACACACACTGGGGAGAAGCCTTACAAGTGTGACCTTTGCACAAAGGCATTTACACGACGCACTCATCTCGTTCGTCATATTAGAACACACACTGGAGAGAAACCCTACAAGTGTGCTCATTGTGAAAGAACATTTTCTTCACAGAGCCATTTAACCTACCATGTTAGAACACACACTGGAGAGACTCCATACAAGTGTGAACACTGTGGAAAGTTATTCACTACTCGTAGTAATCTTACTATTCACGTTCGCACTCACACTGGTGAGAAGCCTTTTGATTGTGATCACTGTGGGAAGTCATTTATTGCTCTGAACTCACTCACAAAACATGTTAAGACTCACACTGGTGAGAAACCCTACATGTGTCCACACTGTGGAAAGTTATTTAGTACCACTGGTTATCTGAACGATCATGTGAGAATACATACAGGAGAGAAACCCAGCACATGTAGTGATTGTGAAAAATCTTTTACCCAGCATAGTGATCTTGTCACTCATGTGCGAACTCATACTGGTGAGCAGCCTTACAGTTGCACCTGCTGTGGAAAATTATTTACTCAGCATGGTCATCTTGTGGAGCACATTAGAACTCACACAGGAGAAAAACCATACAGATGTGAACAGTGTGGAAAGTCATTCACTCAGTGTGGTAATCTCACAGCACACATTCGAACTCATACTGGTGAGAGGCCATACAAATGCGTATATTGTGAAAAGACATTTTCTTGGCATAACCACCTCGTTTATCATGTTAGAACACACACTGGTGAAACATGGTAAAGATCTGACAAATGAGGGAAGTGGTGGCTTCCTAGTTTTTGTGTTGGGTATTGTAATGGAGAGGAGAACAGCAAACAACTTTATAACCACTAAAATGTAGTAGTTTTCATGTCCATTGCACAATGAATGCTTTACCTCCCCAGGTGATATATTACCTCGTGACATATTAAAAGAAAACACACGTTATATTAGATGATCACCTTTTTGGACAGAAAAATCAGTCTCTAAACTGAATTCAGTGATATTTGAGTGGTGCTGTTTATGTACAAATAAGATCTGAGTTACTGTGAGAGACTATCTGTATTTAAGTCAGATTATGAGTTGGTTAAAATCTTTGTAAGGGTGGGAGGGCTGTGTGTGTGTGTTTGTAGGCATTTTAAAAATCTCTTTAATCCTATAAAAGTTTTAGCCAATAGATTTAAAAGTTAACCAATTAAATTTTTTTACTGTGTAGGAATTTTTGGTCGTGTTTTTTGAGCTTTGTAGTAAAAGAGAAAAACCACAATTTAAAAAAATTAATGGACATGAATGAATGATGAATGTGTGTAAGCACTGAATTTCAGTACAATATTCCCTACAACTGCATGAAAATTTGTCTAAATATATTATGGTTCAAACACTGAATAACTCCTGGACTTATGGCATTTGTACAAAACAACATTTAAAAAAAAAATTTTAAGTAAAATAAATGAATGTATAGTTATTTTAGATTTTATATTTATAAATCCTTTTATTTAAAGGCAAATGTTGAACTTTCAGTTGCTACATTTATGCAAAATAAATATTAAAAAAACTGCATTGTTCACATAAAAATCAATTGTTGAATGAAAGTAAAGGTGGTTGATTTTGTAATAGCTGTCTACCAAGTTTTTACCTTCCTAGTCACATTTCGCTTGTATTGTGCTGGTAAACTGACATTGATTACACTGTAACTGCAGCACAGGCACAATGAAGTTTTGTGATTTGTATATCTTCAGAACATTTCTACCATATACTTTATTCTTGAAAAAAACCCTTTGTATCCTAAATGCTGCCATGAATTGTCTTTTTATACGTGTTCTCTGAAAACTCTTGATATGTGTTTCTATTACTATTGTAACATCTTTAAATTTAGAAAATTTGACATTTTGAATTTTTTTTTTATTTGCATTAAATTTTAAGTCAAATTATTTTATTAGTTATCTGAAGTTGTCTCCCATTAATTGTTTGTACACTTTTCTGTTTGGAAATAGATAGTATCTCTTAAAACCTGCAAGGTTTCAGTTTTCTTTGTATGTACCAATTTTACGGTGTATCTTTAGTGCTATACATGTGGACTTTATTGTTGCTTCATTGTATGTTTTTCTTTTCTTTTTTTAAAAAGATATACTATTTTTGGAGAATTTTATCAGGCAATACATTTTCATAATTAATCTAGTAAATCATAACTCTAAATTGCATTGCTTTTGAAATTTCACATCATCGGGTGTCTGCATAGTTAAGGTGGCATGGAAAATCAAACAACAATCTTTGAAGACAAAATAACGCTCACAAGTGAGAAAATAATAAGAGCAGTTAAAAAAAAAAAGATTTCATAATTTCTTGTTTGAATATTGCAGACTGTTACAGTATTTACAAGTTTGCATTTTCTATTCAAATAAAAGTTGGCATTCCTGCTGACAGATTGGATTGCACCAGCCCAGATAATGTTGACCAATTCACTTTCTAATAAGATGGAAATTAGTGACTGCATTTGAAATTCTTCCGCAGATGTGATGACTACTTTTATGATGATAAGTAACAAGATTGCAAAAAGGTTAAAAATGAAAGGAAAATCTTAGAAATTGTACTAGTTTGCAATGAAGTTCTTACTAAAGAGAGAAAATTGTAAATCCTTGAAAATGAGATGAAAGTTTAAAATAGAATAATATATTTATGCTTTACAACCCTAAAATGTTCTATCTGAAACACTTTTTTGTATTTTTATGTAAAATATAGTTTAAGTGTAAACTGATTAAGTGATGATTTAACTTTACATTTGTTTTTCTTTTACATGAGCTTGACATGATGAGACACATTCTTAGATGGTAGAACATTAGATCTGTGGTTAAACAGCATAAGTAATCTAAAGAAGCCTGCTTTTTTTGTTATTAGATCTAGTATGCCATCATTCACATGATAGAACTGAAGTGAACCTTGTTTTCAAAATTTTGTTGTGGTGCCTTTAAGAATCTTACTAAAAACTCCATGGCAACAGAATATTTTTATAAATGGACAGAAACAACACTCCTGGCCGCTGAGCTATACTGGAGAGATTGACAAAGAAAACAGCAGACCAAGTATAGAACTCAATCCTATATGGTTACCCCACCTACGAGCTAACAAGCCAAGGTCCCAGGAGAATCCAATTGGTGAGTTTAAAGAGAGAGCGAGAATTCCACCAGAAATTGTCAATAGTGCATCCAATAGCACACCAGATTCCCAATCAAAACGTTCCTGGTTTGAATCCCGCCAATAACATATGTCAACGGTATGATTGACGGATACTGAAAATGTACTTGAAGATGGCAAGAGAATAAAATTTAACCAAAATGTAGCAATGATGGAGGTAATGCTTTATCATTAACTAGGTTACAATCCTTGTCAAAACAAACTGATATAATGGCTAAACTTAAATGTTTATAACTAACGTTTCTTCTACTTTTTGTCTGTGTGCAAATTTATGAGCAGTTATTAACGATAGGGTTTTTTGTAAAGATAAATTCGGCATTTATTTTACTGAAGTTACTGCACGCAAATCCATTGATAAATGGCCACACAATTCATTAGAATGGCGATCGTTTTCTGCCGCTATATCTAAGCTTATGGAGGGTGAGAGACACTTACGTGTAACACCGTGAAAAACATGAGCTTTTATCAAGATAAAAAAAAAAGAAGGGTAGACGAAGGATCACAACAGAAAGTTTGTTACTCTTCAATTTAATTAACGGATTAATGGTTTGCTGCCCACCATAAAATAAAGCAAGCCCCTGCAGTATATGACAGACATGATGTGGAGCAAAGCTATTGTTGTTAACTGACACATTTGGAGCTAGAGGTTTCTTTAGCTGGTGTTGTTAAATGCACTGAAAATAATGTCTGGTAAGAACAAAAAAGTAAAATGAATCCACCTCCCATCATTACTACAGACACCTCATGCTTTTAAAATTGGATTTGCTGTCTAAGCTACTGACTCTTTTCCATCGTCCTTGTCAACGCTAAGACTCGCAGCTCTTTTCACTACTGGAGTGGTAAGTACATGCCATTACTAACGATGTTGCTGCTATCACTAATACGACACGCATCTGGCACCGGATGCCTGCTCTCTGATCAAAAAGAATTTATGCCTTATCCTACTTGCTGGCATTTTAAATAAAACTGAATTTATGTTGAGCTTATTATATCTCTAAAAAGAATTTTGCCATTGATCTTTTTAAAGGATGGATAAAAGTTGTACAATAGAATTGTGTTGTCAGCAAATAGTTGCACGTAATGTAAGCTTGAAATATGAGGTAACAACGCAGATTAAATAATTTACATGTTCAGGGAGAATATTGCAAGTTTTCTATCTATCAGAGGGATTTTTGTTTACACCATTGCAAAAGCTTTTTTAAAAAGGCTTAAAACGGCATTATATGTATGTATATATATCCTGATTAAATCTCATTAAATGTTACAGCTGTGAGGTGAGGTTATAAGATTTCTTATTCTGAATTGATAGCACTATAAAGTAAAGAAACACTAGTAATGACAATAGTTAATTAAGACAATGCCAAACTGGTGTGGCTGGCTGGCTGGCTGTATCAAGGCAGCCCTGTCAGCTTTTTCACATGCATGTAGCATTAGCAACCCAACCACGAGATTGCAGGTTTGAAGCTACATAAAATCAATACTGATGGAAATCGTTTAAAAAATCCGTGAAGTAGGTAAAGCGAACAAGAAAATGATATCAAGGGAAAGAATCAATATGGAAAAACAATCCAAACATTTACATGGCTTTTCTACTTTCCCCATTAATTCAAATACCAGTTCTTACCACTGATGGCTTTTTTAAAAAAAAAGATTGCATTATTATTTGCTGTTTCTGTCATTTTTTAAAAATCTTTTGCTTGTTTGTTAGTTTGCTAAAGGTAGCTAATAAGTTTTCAACTTCCATGAATTTATTATATCTTTAGAAAGAGAAAACCTGGCTGCCTATATAGAATAAAAATTGTCTGCTCTGTGAAGATCAATGTATTGTATTGTGGTCAGATTCTAGTAGCGTTTTGTGATAAAAATCAATGTATCTTAGTATATTCAGATTCTAGTGATGCGCTCTATGACGACGATCAATGTACTGCAGTGAGGTCAGATCCTAGTAGTCTCCCATGATGTAGATCAACATATTGTAGTTGAGTCTGGATTCTAGTGAAGTTCTCTGTGATGAAGATTATTGTATTGTAGTACCTGTATTTTAGGCTGCTTTACACAAATCGTTCCAATGACAACTGCTCCATAGTTAGGTCAGTATAAAGATGAGATTGTTTACCTACAAAAACAGTAGTGGCTGCGAATGATCATTCTTGTGTGATCTACCTTGCAACAAAGAGTCATGCAGGTGTCTATGAATTATGTAAATCTCTATTTTATAAGACTGCATTGATAACCTTTTTGTAATGGTTCCACTTATTTTCCTTTCCTATACTCTATGTAAGACTTATTAAAGTAAAAAAAGGAAGTGTGTAGTTAGGTGATAAAGACAAAAACGTGTTTTACAACTTCCAAACTTTAAACAGATGGTACCAATATGATTTTTACCAAACCCTCTTAAATGAGATTTTGGGAAGACATATGTAAAAGCCTTGTTTTCAAACTAAAATTGTTAAATATTTGTATTTTGAGATCAGATTCCCTACCTCCCACAGTGTTACACCACCATCAGTGTATTATGGCTTCTACCCGTGACTATTGTAACCAAAGTTTGTTGAATATAAAATTCAATTCATATGCATTTTGTGTTTGTTAAGAAATTTCATAATTATTTGCATATTCTCTCATTTGGTGCACCGTTTAACAACTGTTTGTTCACAATTTTACCAACTGATCATTTTTTTTCCTGCAGCAGTAAGTCGAACACATCTATATACTGTCAGTGTTTATATCTGCCTGATATTCAAACCAGTCAGCCTAATTTGTATTGTCAGTTTTTTGGCAAAAGTCCATTCTTGAAAGTCTATGGGTTTCTAATATTCTTGATCAGATTAGTGAACTTATAGTTTTAGCCAAATTCTTTCATCAAATTTTCTTTTGGGCAAAGATTTTGAACAGAATTTTGGCGAAAGTTATATTATATCGGTGTTCTCTTTTCTGTTTTTCCTGTGTAACTTACATCCATATTTTGAAAGTGACTGCCTTCTTTAATTCTCTCTCCTTTTTGGTAGCAATTTATTCCATTTTTTTTTTGTTATACGCAGAGATATAAAAAGAAAAGAAAGACTGTTATTGACTTTCAATTAAAATTCATACTACATAACAAACATTTCACATTACATGTGCAACTTTGAAATAATGGCTGTCTTTTGTAAATGGATTCATTTTTTGTAGATACTGAATGAACACCAACTTTTCTGCTTCTCGAGTGTTACTGTGCCACCAGCCAAATCTTTTCTCAACTTTGTTTCACATTTTTCTCCAGGCACCAGACTTACTTGTGTACTAGATATTAGTGATCCAGGATTAAATTTGTGATTGAATATTTGAAAAACATTTCTTCTACAATTCCAAATCCATTCGTGGGAATTTCTACCTACTAACTGTGTACTCTGAAAACATTCTACTTCTTTAAATCTTTAAATAATTCATTCAACAACAAAATTGAAAATCTAAAACCTTATCAAAGGCAGGCTTTAATCACTAATGACGGCTACTTGTTACCTGTCTTGCATCCTATTCACATTTTATTTGTATGTATTGTCATAGAAAACATCTGTTACCAGGTCCCATACATCTGCATAAGTTAATTGCTACTTTTCTTATGTATAATTACTGATGAAACCTGCTGTTGCACACTTATGGATTGCCCACATTAGAAATATTGCATAACTAAGATTTTCTTTTCCATTACTTTAACAAAAAGCCAAGTTAAGTGAAATCTTTGAATTTTTCTGCAGGTAAGTTCAAGCATCTTTTTTATTCTGTAGTGTGTCATTTCATTCAGTTAGTACAGATATACATTTACACAAATTTGATAAATAAATTTTTTTAAGTTATAAATACATCAGTCATAAAAGTAAACTCAAAATACATTTTAAGTTAATGGAAAAAAAAACTTGTTAATTTAATGAATGAGGTTACCAGCTAAAGTTGTGTATGCTTTCTGAATTTGGTTTTTATCTGCTGATGGTGGAAAACCACCCCATAATGCAATGGTAAAAGACTCAATTGCCATGATTAGAAGTTGGTGAAATATCTGTCAATATTCTAAAGCAGATCTAGGAAAATTTGTTTGTTTCCAGTTTTTCTTGGTTTTGTGTTTTAGCATGATTTCCTTCCAGTAAATTCTTTTTTTCTATTTTCTTGAAATGTTTTATTTCACCTGCCTTAGCCATTTTGCTCTAACTGTGAAGTGATGTCACTTGATGAGCACTAATTATATGAAAGTTCATTGTGATTCATGTGATTAAAGAACATCTACATATAAAGACAAAGTTCAAAGAATTTTATATCTTCATCACAGCAGCATCTTTCATCCTGCTTGTTATTCCCTGTCCCTATCCCACAAGGGGACAGTTTACCGAACTAAATGTTGGGAAGTAATCAGAACCTAATGCTGCTTTTTTACTTTTTTTAAACTTGTGGCTAAGTCTTTTTTAATTATTAGCGGATAAAAACTGGATTTATATGGCATACACAACTATTTTAATTTATTTCATTCAAATTTCTTTTGGAAAATCAGCAGCTTACCTGGAAAAACTGATTTTAGTGCTTATATAATTTCCTGCACCTGTAGAAAATATTAAAATTTGAATAAAACTAATAATTTGAAAAATGGAATCAGAAATACAGTTGCTTAACCAGTTGCAGTTTGTTCACTGTGGATTTGTGTATTGGTGATCAAGTTGGGAGTCAGAGTTCAAATCCCATCAGGATCGATTCTATAGAACAGTTTCTTCTCATTCTTCACCAGCCAGATGCGTGGGATCCTCTATGCACTCAGGTTTCCTCCCATATTTAAAAAAAATTAAGAATTATTGTAGAGATTTTCTGCAGTAGGCGTTCAGCTAACCTCTGTGTTCCGTTCTCTTCTGCTTGGATTGGGAAAGTGAAAACATGGTTTTTCTCTGGTGTATGCCAACATTGATTACAGGTTCTAAGAAGTGATCAAGTTAGGCTTTGGAGAATTATAAGTGAAAAGTTAGCGAGCCATTTGCTGATGGGTACTTTTCAAACTAACAAAAAAATATCTAACAATAAGCAAAGTTCTAAATACTTAAGCAACTGTACCGTACCATCTGTCCACAAGAGCTAATCTGTTCAGTAACTGCTCAGTACCTATCACTCACCATCTTCATTTTTACTGCAGACTTTTAAGAAGAACCGATCCCAGCATGGATATCAGAAGGGGAAAAATTGTTTAAAGTTGAGAAATCTTATAGTAAAAGTATGACACTGTCAACAATTAGACCCTGAGACTGATAAATATGCTGACATTAGTAAGAAACAGCAGAGAACTTGGTGCCAATTTACAGTGACATAGTGGCCACACTAACCTATTATGATCATGGACACTGTTTATTTTATCTGTCTTCAGACAACTATATCTGATTGTATAAACTGATCAAGAAAAAAACATTCACAATCTTTAACACGTGTCCAACAAAAATGGTTTGCTTTTTGTTATCTAATAAAATAACTCATTAAAAAAATCCCATTATTTGCAGTGTTTTGAAATTGTGTAATAAACTGTTGTTTTCATAAGATTCAGAATCCCACAATTCATTATTCTGCTTTATAAATATGGCTTTCGGCCAACATTACCATTCTGATTCTTTTGAATTGGAACACATTATTCTGTGTGTAAATATTATTTCTTTCAAAACCAGAGGAAGCATTTCAAATGATTTTAAAGCACTACATTGGACCCACAGTACAAAGACCTAGCCTCACATTAGGTCAATCCACTAAGCATGGATGCTGTAATGAACCTCTAAATCACCTACCAAATACATTTTTACAAAGATGTTTCAGGATCCGCCTTTGCTTGCTTTAGTTTATATTTAAAAAGCAAAAAATTTTAATAAACTACTTGGTATCAAATATTTCCGAAAAAGCAAACTATTTTTCCATACCAAACAACTGATAGCACAATAAATTAAAAATTTAGTTCTATAGAATATCACAAACATTTTCAACAATTAGACAAATGCCAACAGTACTTTTCACAAAAGCTAACATTCAATAAAACCTAAATGAAAAGTGGCTTCAGACAACTTAAACCAACACTGTTTCCCCTACACTACAAATCACCTTAGTAAGAGAGTGTCTCTCCACAACAACTGTACACAGTCTTCACACCATAAGCCTAAAGCCTTTATTTACTAACACCTTAGCTATTTTAATTCTGTTTACTGTTTAAATTTGTGATGCTACATACAAAGAATATTGTTTGACATGCAATCCTTTAAATTTGACTTTTCAAGTTAAAGTTTTGTTCTAATGTATGAAGATCAATAAGGTGATATAGAATTAGTCTCTTTAGATCAGCATGTAAAATGAGTCAAATTTCTGTTCAACAATGTGTTCATTGTTCACCGATGTACAAAAAAGACAGGCTTTCTATGATTATACCTATTCTTCAAGGACTATTGAATAAATGAATACCAATTCTAAAAGTACTCTTGACTTGCAATGAACCAGCAGGTAAACAATCCTAAACATGTTAATAATTTCTCTGAGATTTGCTAAATCATTACTTTTCTTTAATGATTCCAGTAAAATATTTTGAAATATACTTATTAATAGCCATTTTTCCAAAACAGTTATCAACATATTTCTCTACTGTTAACTACCAGTGCAGTGAACAGTTTATAAAGTGTGATGCTATTGCATACAATTAACCATTGTACAGAAGTTATTTTTAAAAAAAAAGTATTATTAATTCCAGACACTGCTTGAAAATGTCTAGATTTAAATGCGCTTCTTTCCACAGATGAACAGTAAATATAGACAGCAGACTGATCAAATCTGAAGGAAAAATGTTCACTATATTTTCAAAAGTCCCCAGGCATAGCAGACATCATAATGTCCATGATCACAACAAATATTTCTCCGATGATAGTGATTTTGTGGAGAGATCACCTAGTGACGGATTAGAAGCATCCAGGCCACTCATTTATCCTTGTCAGACTCAAACAAGTCAGAGATCACCACCTGAATATGGACTGCTGATTCAGCAGACATGCTACTTTATCTTTCTTCTTGGAATCCTGGGGTCACTCATATTCTTGATATTACACATCAACCGTAACATTAATGGTGAGCAGCAGCCAGCTTGGAACTTGGTAGTCGGGTGCTCAGAAATTGAAGTGAAGGATGTGTGGACAGTGGGCTTACCTAAGTTGAAAACCAACTCAGCATTTCGGCTTGTGGACAGCAACCAAGACGGTGTTCTTGATATCATTTTTGGATTTTACACAGGTAAGTGGCTCACTGTCATAAAAATATTTTCTAATTTTAAATATGTACTCTTTATTTTTCGACCTCACTGTGCAGGATTGACAACAAAACAACAGGAAAAGGCAGTACAGCTGCCACAACAACAAGATCTGTCTGGTGAGGTTAAAGCATTGATTGTGGCAGACAGTCGCACAAGACAAGATCAAAGTAGTGTCACTACGCCAAGAGAGACATCATTTTCGGAACTATTTTTGACCTCTAAAACAGCTTAAGTGGTCAGTGGTTGATAAAGAATGGTCAGCAGTGATACAATTGGACTATATTTACATGCTGTTGAACTACATCGGTCTGCTGGAGCTCAACTTTACCAAATTAAATTCTATTCTGCCAAGAACTACAGGCAGCATTGGCAGTGTTAAATGGAGATTTTGCTTGTTGACAACTGATAGATTGGCATTGTTAAGATGAATGGCATTATTGTAGACTGACAAATGGGGAGGAAAAATTATTTGGGGGGCATTATATTTTGCTACTGGATACCAATCCATGTCTGTATAGATTACGCAAACTGTCTGAAGTAACCGGATGATGTCTTGGTGATGCTCACCAAGAATTTAACATCTCTGCTAAGATGGCGCATGTCGTTAATGCTGTCAATGGATGTCAACACTATATCCAGTAACAAGCCATCCATGTGTTCCCATGGTTTCCTTATTCCCTGATCTTGCGCCAAATAAACATTGAGGGTATAAGATTGGATTTCAGCTGCAGCATTGTGTACCAATGCAGAGTCTAATGCAACTGAAAGCTGCAGTTTGTCGAGTGGTAGAGAATATCACGACTTTATTTAAAATCTTAGAGGGTAAATAAGGCAAAACCCTGCCTGCTATGGATGTTTGCACAGCACCCTAATTACCGTCGAATTTTCTGGGATGACTTTCGTCTTTGCATTGTGTATTTGCTGCCAAATGAAATGACACATATAATTTTTATTGCAATAGCTGCATTTTAAACCAATATGTATTGAAAAATGTCCATGGTGGGTTTCTAACAGTGAAACCCCATACCAGCGACTGAGGGAAGAGCAACACAACAACAGCACAACTGTTAATTAAGCAATCTGGACTTTTCTAATGTCGCTACTGAATGTTTATATAGCTTGTTTTTTTGTTTTCTTTTAGAAGCTGCATTGGTTAATAACAGACTAATTTGTGAAATGTACTTTAACGGTTCTTACCCTTGTGATGGAGGGCTCCTCACGATCGATGGCCTGACAGGACGGGAGCTATGGCGGTACTATACCTACAGCGAAGTCTTTGCGGTCAGCTGCAATGTTGACTTCAGTGGTGATGCTGTTCCTGACTGTCTTATCGGTGGTCGGAGAGGCGTAAGTAGTATCTGTTCATAGCCCACTTGCTCACACTAAACATCTGTATCCACCATCCCAGCTTCCCTGGTCTGTTGGAATTTTCAGACCAAAGATCACTGGTGTATCGACGTTTTGAAATCATTAACAGAATCATTCATTAAACAAGAAGAAGCTCCCCTTCCCACAGCCCGATTACCGAGGACAAACAGGTAAAATGTTTGATCAGAAAAGAAATGGTGGTTAGGGTACTGTTTATGGAGGGAGGGAAAAAGCAACCAGAGCCAGTGGTGAGATGCTGTTTCAGTGTTGAAAATTCACTACCAAGGACACGACAACGCATTTTTTAAGAAAGCGCAGTAAGTCTAACACCCAGCAACCGCACTCGCGTGCATCATCCCTGACACGACACGCATTTATCTTTATTTTCTGAGTATTTTAAATTATCTTTTAAAATATTTAGATGATGGATACTTTGTATTTTGAATACAAGTTTTAATTTGACTTCTGAATTAAGTTTCAGAAGAAATTTAAGTGTGAAAACTTCATTAAATTACACTGGCCAACATTTTTTCACCTTTTCTCTGCTGACTGGGATCTGACACTTGTTTCTAACTAATTTTGGGGCACTGATTTCAAAAATAAAATCAGTTTTTGCCCATCACATCAAGTTTTTGTTCTACAGGATCTTAAAATGGTTAACTTTTTACTTGGTCAATGAGGAGGATACACGAAATATCCATGTTTCTTGTGCCTGTGGGATAGTAGAGCTAAGGACAAGCATTGGACTCAGAAGAACTGGCCGGTGAGAACATGCTTAGATGTCGGAGAACCAAATATCAAAAACCAACCACTAGTAGATCGGGTAAAAATCATCTTTCCTCCTCTCCACATCAAACTGGGTCTAAGGAAGCAGTATGTTAAAGCTCTGAGCATAGAAGGTGACTGCTTTAAGTACATATGCACAAGATTTCCTGGCCTCAGTTATGAAAAAGCAAAAGCTGCTGTGTTTGATGGGCCACAAATCAGAAAACTGATGAGCAATCAACATTTCACAAGCTCCATGAATGATATGGAGAAAAGAGCATGGAATTCTTTCATGGCTGCTGTGAAAAATTTCCTGGGAAACAAAAAAGCTGAAAATTAAAAAAGATGTTATTCAAACATTGCTTAGGAATTTTCATCGTCTGGGTTGCAACATGAGCATAAAGGTTCATTTCCTCAACAGCCATCTTGATAAATTTCCTGTAAATCTAGGTGACGTAAGTGATGAGTAAGGTGAAAGGTTCCATCAAGATACACAAGCTATGGAGGAGAGCGATACCAAGGAAGGTGGGATGCTCACATGATGGCCGACTACTGTTGGAGTATTAAAAGAGACTGTCTGGAAATGAAGCACTCCAGAAAAGCCTACAAACGAAAATTTAATCCATGAAGGAAGAATGTGTCATTTACTGATATCAGTTAATGTAAATAAGCCCATGTCTGTCATTGTTTTGTTTGTAGGTATTCTAAATGAAATGATAAGAATGTTTTGGGTTAGTTTATTCCCATTTTTTATTAAAATTCATTCAATTCTAGCATCGATTTATGTTTTTCTATTTCTATATTTTGACCTGATATGTCATAGTTAACCAATATATTTGTTAATCTCAAAATTAATTCATGGTATTGTTTGTTGGAATGGTATTCTAAGTAAAATGATAAGAATAGGATTGAGGTGATTGTGGAAATCATTGTAATCGGGTACTTTTTTTATAGTGATTGATCGAAAATAGGGGTATGCTGTAGAGCAAAAACTTGACATGGTAGGCAAAATCCAATGTGATATTTGAGTTCAGTGCCCCCAGATTAGTCAGAAACAAGTCTCAGGTATAAGTCAACAAAAATTGTGTTGACCAGTGTTATTCATCTTAAAGTCAGTTGTGTTTTTTAAAATCAGATTAGGTCTTAAAAACCTAAAGATTTACCAAGGGTTTTGAAAAGAAAATCAGCTGAAATAGCATCTCCCTATGGTACCACCCACCCCCTTTGGGTTTTACTAGAATGTCCTTACTACAATTCTGCAAAACTCCTAATATTTTTTTCTAAATTATTAGTTATAACAGACATTTACAAGAATTGGCCCGGGAACAGTGTTTTTGACTTTCCGTTGTTCTTTACAGAAGAAATGCTTGGCTCTGGGAATGAAAGATTTGTTTGAAAACGTCAATAAAGAGAGAATTAGTGAAAATTGATCTCTCTCGCTGTAAACGGGTTGCTGCTGTCCTATAGCAGAGCCGTGTATGTAAATGACTTACAATATTTGGTAAATGTGCTGAACCACAGGAAGCAAAGAGTTGTCACTGTTTTAATTCCAAAGATTCTATCATTCATTTTGAAAGCTATTTCAGGCAGTCAGTGGTCAGGATGGTAAGATGTTGTGGAATTTTAAGCCTGAGGAGAATATAAACAGGATAATGAACCTGTACACTGCTCAAGTCGTCAGAGACCTAAACAATGATGGAGTGCTGGACATCTTGGCAGTTCATGGTGGTGATCCAATTGCAAGAGCAGGTAAAAAGAAACAAGTTAAAAGCCTATTCATTACTATTCTTCATTTAAAGTATTACGATGCAATTCCATACACTAGAACAGCTTATGACATCAACGTCAACGAGAAAATTTAGATAAGGCTCACATCTAATGCAACTATCAAAACAAGAAAAAACGCCACGTCAGAAATTACTCTAGAACTTCTTCCCAAATATTTTTTGGATGACAGTTTGAAGACTGCATCAGGTTACCAAAGCTTCGTATTTTTACAAAGCTATAAAAAAAAATATTTTCTGCCAACTGTATTAACAAAATTTTAAATAAGCAGTTTTTTTTTCCTACAACCTCAAACAATTTTCCAAATAAATTTCACTTTAAATGACAATTTATACCTGTGAAAGTTAAAAGTCTTAAATGCGTCTTATGAGCTGAAAAATGTTGCCCGCTTACTGACAGAAGTCGCTACAGAATAATTCCAGAAATTAGTCTAAGAAACCTTTCACCCACACAAACTCAAAACAAACATAGAAACAAAAATGTCTATAACAGATTGATTGCCAACCGATTTTAGAAAGACAGATATTATGGATGAATATTTCAATATGAACCCTGACCCCTGATGTATCTCTGGCTGCTTGTTGCTGTGGCCAGCACCAGTCCACTGCCAGTGCATTACCTGTTCACAGACAATGAGAGCCACTCTTCATGTTCAGAAAATAGTTAATTTTGTTAATGTGTGATGCCACAATTTAGTTTTAACAATAGACCATTGCCAATTTTTCAGACATAAACAAAAGTGCTGATTAGCTACTGAATATATTGTCAGATCTGGTCAGGCAACAATAAACTAGTCGATCATTAGAAAACCCTTCCAATCACAAGCTGCTGTGGTTGAAAAAAAACACAGTGAACCCAAATAAAACCGGCAGTGTGTTATGGCTGCACATGTAAGCGACCGACCACGTGACATTATGCGATTTGCTAAGCTAGGTAAAAATCATAGAACGCTATTCAGCAGCTATGATGATCTGGTGGTTAGACTATTCGACTGCTAAGGCTGAGGGTCTGGGTTGGGTCTGGTGAACCTCTCTGGCATGGTCACTTTCCGGCTGACTACATAAGTTTCTTCCAAGCACTCCAGTTTCCTCCCACATCTAGTTATTAAGGTTTCTAGTAGGTATTTTTTCGTGGGTACTGTAAGTCAGCTAAAGTTGGAACACACTGAGCACGACAGCAAAAACCATGGGAGAGCAGGCGATGCCAGTGATTTAATGAGAATGATTGTGGCTTCAGAGCTCACTTTTCTATACTGCGTTCTTCCCTAATCCAAAGTAATCCATATTCAACAGGCTAACTGGCGATTTGAACCAGTCTAAAGTCATTTTCTCTAATGTCCACTATCAACACCAGTGCTGTGGACACACTTTCTCACAACAACTAGTGATGGAGTAATGCATGGCAAGTTTCCTCCTATCCTAATTATACTGCAGCTCTGTGTCATCCTCGTACACTGCGGAAAAACCTAAGGCAAAACAACACCCTACATTTACTATTTGGTCAATATAATGAACAACAAACGTACCGGGGGTATGTTCACCTGTTACCCAAAATTACCTGACGATAACTCTGGGAGCTTTTAGGAGACTTAATAATCTCTTTGGACAAAAGCTGTGACGGTTAGCAGCTCCACAGATGAATACCATTTCATAAGACACGCTTATGACACATGATATTAAATAAGAATAGAAAAAAAAAACTACACAAAAAGTGACACTAATCAGTGACTTTCACCGCCTGTCGGGGACTCTAAGGAGAAAACTGCAGCAGAAAAATTCTTCTCAGCTCTGAGCGAAGTTAAGTACAGGTTTTCATGTGACCTGAGATGAGTCATTTTAAAAATGTGATGCTTATGAATGGTGGTGGTGATCTGATCAATTGAAGTACTTTACGTAAGATGCAGATGAAATTAAATGAGACCTTTTATGAATTCAGGGATTACCGACCGCTTGTCTGGACACATCCTCATACTTAGCGGGAAGACAGGTGAAGTGTTGCAGAGGCAGGTTGTACCAGATAAAAAAGAGTCTTACTACTCACCTCAGGTTTATACACTCAAAGATGGGAGAGAGATGGTTCTTTTTGGAACTGGAGGTGAAACAAACCCTGGTGCCCTCTGGCAAGTGGAACTTACTGATCTTTACTTGGGTAAAATAGAAAAGGTTAGCAGCAGTTGTTTTATTTTTGCTTAATATTTAAAAAAAAAAAAAAATGAAACAACTGTTTATCAATGCCATCTTAAACAGTCTTAGTAATAGAGATCAGAGACTCCACACCAAAAATCATCACATAATTAATTATCCAATTATTGCTAACATATCACAATCTTGAATAATAATCAAGTATATATGGCAGTTAAAAAGGCAAGCTATTAAACTCTACTATTATTTTATATACTCGTATTAAAAAAAAAAAAAAATGAAGTAATATCAAGTCTGAATTACAATTTTAAAAGAACCAAAAACTGTTGAAAAATAAATTTTGCTTCATCTACACATCAAATTACAGTGCAAGTTTTGCATATTTAAGCCTACAAACAGGACAATGTCTTTGTTTAAAAAAGATTCTCCCTTTTTTTAAAAAACAAATGAAAGATGTTTACTGCATATTTTCCAGTGAAATCACAAAGTTGGTATTCCAGATAGTTCAGGTTACATTTGATAATGATACCAAACTACATACTCTTAGATTAGCAAAATCAGGATTATCCCTGCATATTATAGCACCCTTAGAAATTTTCATAACAAATTTAATATGACATAAAATTGTAAATAATAAAGACAAGTTACCTCCAGATGCTCCTATGAAGCCAATGTAAAAGGTAGGGCTTTTATTGCAGTTAGCGAGATAAAATCTGTTATTTTTTGCAGAAAAAGATACAACATAAAAGTAACCAGACAAATGGCATAAATGTTTTATCAAGAACTGGTCATGAAATTTCCTCTACACCGCTGGCTTTAGTGCCTACATCCCAGATCAGCAGGTGGCCAGCACAAATAACAGTGTGCTCAATTTACTTTGTCTTCATGAGTGGAATGCCAAGGTGTGGAGAAGTAGAACCTGGTTAGATGAGTCCAAAAATAATAGTTATGATAAAACGATGAACTCCACTCACATGTGTTTTTCCAACAATAGTGGGGTTGGTAATTTCATTATGATGTCAGTATCATACACATATGAAAATAATAGTTGCTCTAAAAGAGATGAAGAGCACCATGATGGAAAAGTACAGGTGAGAAGTGATTCATGACACTTATTATCCTCCAGCATTTGAATGATTGCCATATTTACTTATGGGGCTCAAAAACTAATAGAACATCTTTGGAATGAAATGAGGACAAAGGACTACCTACCCATCACTGTAACCAATTAAAACACAGTCAGAAGTTCGGGAATTAATTAACACAGGATGAACAATTCATTCATGCACTTTTTTTAAAGAATTGTTCTCTTAAGGCAAAAAAACCCAACAAAATCTGGAATAGGGGCTTGCCATCCTTGAATATTTTGTGTCATAAAAGAACATGCATGACATTTTGATGACTGAATAATAAACTGATATTGCTGATAGTGCATAACCATTTTTCTTTTTAAAAAATCTATTTTAAATCCATTATTAAAAAGTAAAATGTGGTTTAATGTTTTTCATGGTTTTTTTTTTTGGAAATAAAATATCCCTGTGGTCAAACAGTAGGTTCTAGTTATACTGTGTCAAAATATTTATTAAATTTATTTATACACGATAACACATATTATCATTTAAGTTTTGATATCCAAGCTTCAAATATGGCACAGTCACTTAGCTTTGTCATTATTAGAAGAGCCTAAAGCACAAAAACAAAAGAAAATACACAATAGATAAGATGAGAGTAGAAAGTTCAATGCATATTTATAGAAAAGTGAACACACTTATCAGATTTTCTAGTTATATTTAAGTGACTGGGTAAGTTTAGGTTAGGATGGTAATGAAGTATCCCCATTGTGTTTATAGGACAGTAAAATACAGCAGGAAGTATAAGTAAAATACAGCAGGAAGTATAACAACAGAATAATATTTATCTACTGTAAATTTCTTTGTTGCCAAATTTGATTAATCATTACATGCTATTAACAGTTATTTAAATGTAATGCTAAGTTTATTTTCCTAGGCTAAACGTATTTATGGAGATGATTATAAGGGTGTCATAGCTCCACCAGTGCTGGCAGACTTGACAAGAGATGGAACCAAAGACATAATTATACCATTTTTTAATTCTACTATTTTTGCTATTGATGGAGAGAATTTTGATATTTTGTGGAGCCATTCATTTCCGAACTCTGAAACATATGCGTAAGTATCCATATCCCAGGCTAAATAAAGAAAACTTTGCTGCAATTTTGCAAAAAAAACAAAACAAACATTTTAATAAAGAATCTGTAAACTTTGGAGTAGAACAAAACAATTTTCAAATGAAACAAAGTGCTCCAAAAAACTAAGCTGTACATTCCTGAATATTTAGTGGTAGACTTTATTCGATGAACATAAATATTCAAACAGGGGCCAACATTATGTTGTGCTGGAACGTCTGATAAACTAAAATGTCCCAGGATTTTCAAATTTTTGTAGTTATTGCTCCCAATAAAGAATTCAAGCAACTGTGCATGCAATCTGAATCTGGTTTCTGTCAGCTGATAATTAAAAGATCATCCAAGGCTAATTTTTTTTTTTTTGTTTTAGATTTCTATTTTAAGTTTTTAGAACAATTTCTTTCCAGAAAAGCTTTTGCTTTGCTTTTTTTTTTTTTTAATCTAAGCAGTTAACTCTATTTGTCTGCCATATAAATTTGATAGCAAAATATTTGGAAGCAAATTGGCGATAATCAGAACATATTTGTGTTTTCCCAGAATTGCACTGCGGAAAGATTCTCTAAAATTATCAGCAGATAGAAACCATACACAGCCTGTTTTAACCTACATGAAAGTTATTGTGTCATTAATACTAAATAACCACGAATACTGATTATTTGTTCATGCCGATTCCAATCATAAACTTATTATTAGCTGGCAGTTGTTTTTTTATTGATATAAAAAATATTTATAGAATAACTGACCATTAGTCATCAGTGGACACCATGTTGAAGTTTCTCTTTAATATTTGATAGCACTCCAGCAGCTGGCTACTATAACGATGATGATGTTCCAGACTTTATGGTAAAATATGGAAATGGCCCAGGGTTTCCAGTTTATCACTATTCTGTGGTAAGTTTAATTTTCACTTGAAACTACAAGATTTATAGTTTAGAATTAATGTTTATAATTGCAATAGAAAGTAGAATGATCTTTGAAAATCCAATCCTACCACAGTGAGTTTCACAAGTGAATAACCCAGTTTATGGTGTAACTTTATACTAAGAAATCTAAGATCCTGTAAAAAGACTAATACAGGTCAAATTAAATAAGAAATAAATAAACCTGAGAGTCTGTGCAATCTTAAAAAAACTCAGTAGAATAGGATTCTCCAAGAGGAAGAAGATGTCATTTATGGTATGTTATCTAAATTCCTACAAATGTTCAGTAGCCAATTAACTTCTCTTCAAAAAAAGGTTTACTCTTAATTATCCAAGGATTTATTGGAATATTAAAGTTTGAAATTTGGAAGAGGGTGATGATTGGAGTAAAATGGTCAAAATCTGCTAAAAACTGAAAATAGAGACTAAACCTTCCCATGATCGACAACATTTAATGTATCATTATGTAGGAATTAGACTATATAACAACAGAGGCCAAGTAACATTGAATGTAATTGACAAGCAGACAGCATAGACTTACGAATAATGAAAGGATAAAAAAAAACAATATTAAGACATTATTGAAGCAATTTACCGTTACTTTTACTGCTTCAGTCCTATGTACAAGTCCAAAACAAGATGTTCTTGATGAGTATTTCGACCATTCACAAGCTCTCACTGATCAAAACTTTCACAGGAACTGACGAAGCAGATAGTTCTCATTTTTCATTAAAACAACAAGGGAAGGGGGTAGTTTTTGCTTATTAGCAACCATCCCAAGCATGAATGTCACTTCGTTTTTCTCATGTACATTTGTTTTGTTTAAGACATTTTTCTCAAAGAACAGAAAACAAAGTGAAATGCCCAGAATGTCAAAATAAACAACTGTTTTATGTATGTTTCCTAGCATTCTAATGATGTAACAGTGAGATGTTTAACACCTTTTCCTTTAAGTGTTTAGGCTGTTTCTGTTCAACGATGTTTTTCTCTCTCATGGCACTTCATCCATTTGCAAAATCTTGTAGCACTTGCTCAGAAATCTGTGGCCAGGGGAGACAGAAATTCACTCTGCCTTGAGTTTCTTTTGTTTTTCTGTGATTCACATGTTTTCTCTTATGCTATCATTGTTCATACCTTTGACGATTCAGTCAGTTCTCCATACTCACAGTTTATCAACTAATATCATGACACCCATTACAAATTGATCAGAGAACTCGCCCGCTCTCTGGGGGTAAACATGCAATGATTGTGGGTTACGTTTCTCTTCGGCATGAAACGTTAAAATTTCTTAGTAATGGTTGATTCTTCTTTATGGAGTTTGAAGGTATTGTATATTTCAATGGTGGACTCACCTGCCGGTGTTAAGGAGGTAGCACATTGTACATTTTTTGTTTCTTTGTCCCCTTCTGTGGTAGACACGTGTAACTTGTAATGTTGACCCATCTTCTATTCTTAGCAATATTTCCTTCCAAAGTTAGAGTCCTTGGTGCTGGAATCTGTTGTTCCATGGTTTAAATTAATACATCTCTTTTCACATTGGTGCACTTCTGACACCATGTAATGATCAGCAGTAACTGTCCTGTGGCACCACTGCCTTTTATCTGATTAAATTGTGATTAAAATTAAAACACTCATTTTCTTTTTCTGGAGTCAGGCAAGGAGAAGTGTAAGTAATAATAACTCAGTAATAATCTGTTTCGTTGTTTCAGACCACAGTGTTAGATGGCAAAAATGGACGACCTTTGGTATGGCCATTCATCAACGACACACTTATAGCTATGTCATCACCTCTGACTGTCAGTGTGGAGGGTCGTGGCAATGACCTGTTCCTTTACTGGTCATTTGTCTGCAATGAAAGTGATGGAGGTCTGTCAGTGTTCAGTCATGTACTACAAAGCCAATTGGAAAAAAAAAAACAAAAAATACTTAACCTATTGAACATAGGAAGTTTCTAAAAACAGTTTTAAACATGATTAAATGCAGATTTAAAAAAAAATGTTTTAAATTATCAGTTATCATAATGTCATTATTATAATTTTAATATCATAATGTCATTAGTTTTGTTTGCACGCTGTATTCCTTAGAACGTTTTGATGATTTGCTGTGTACAGAAATTGAAAGTCACATCAGCCATTTCTCACCAGCCACTTCGTTGGTGTTTTCGATGTCTTTTGTGCTTTAAGATGCTTCCTATTTTGAGACATTCCCAGGGCCAATAATCAGAGTGCTGAGAACAACCTTGGCACGATAGCAGAGCAGTTGGGTATAGGAAATCACTCTAAGCTCTGGCAGTAGTGGTACTGGTAGTTACTGAATATTTTACCAGTGATGAGGAAGAAGACTATCTGTCAATGGATCAAATAGATATTTTGGACTGTTTCAATTAACGAGATTTAAGCCTTAATTTTTATGGAATGTGGAAGCCATGACTCCCATTACAATACAAGTGCTTGCTAAAAAATCCTCGAAATCGGTTCATGCATTATCACAACACGTGAGTGGTTCATTCTGCAGTACTTACATATGGTATAATACTATTAGAATGAACCAAGGTGGTGCAAATGGTCCAAGATTTCTAATCATTTCTTTGCTTTAGATGATAAAGTTTCCAACTGTAGTGCAGAGTTTTTGTGTGTGCAGTGTAACCAGGTCGGCTCCACGTTCAACCGCTGCAGCTGTTTATGAATGGGGCTCATTTACGCTGATGAAAGTTTTTGTTATGTTTCCATATGGAAAATAGCCGGCCACCCAGGTGCTTATTCCCTGACAGAGGTTTCTCTCTTTATGTCCCTAGGAGCTGAAAAATAAAAATCAGTTTTAGTTGAAAATTCATAGTAGTAGTAATAGTATTCCACAGTGACCTTGTGACCTCGGTCAACTGTGTTTACATTGGATGACTGCCCGCCAATCAGCACAGTTTACTTTATTCGTCCTTTCCTCCCGAGGAATGTTTGTGCTAAGTCGATTGTTTGTGTTTGTTGAAGCACATATACACATGCATAGTTAACTCTTTGCCCTTTAGGTGCCCTAATGGCTGGTTGATCAGCCAGGTATTCGAAAAGTGTCACCTGTCTAGTGGACTGGAGGACTCGACCGTACTTCCTCACCTGTCATTGGAAGTTTGGTTGGAGTGGATCTTCCCCTAAACCCCTTTGGCTCTGCTGGGCAGAGAAGATCAAGGAGTTCGAAAGATGGTCTTTTTTATTATGAGGAGTAAACCTAAAGACCGGCCCGGTGGGCCCTTAATTCCTTAAAATCAAACTATGAACCCCACATGCAAGGTAAAAAGATTCTTTAAAATCATGAAGATTTATTAAATCACCAAATAAATGCAAATTATTTTGTAAAAAAAAACTGCTTTCAGTTTATCATTATCAAATTTCTGTTGAAGAATCCATTAGTTACTGTCAACTCAACTGTTCAGTCAGACATCTTCCCTTTGGAGCAGATGTAGCACTTTGCAGTTCTCTCACCAGTTATAGCCATGTCACAGTATACATCAGTGAATGAGTCAAGCACATCAGGCAGGAACTTTACTTTGATGAAGAGGGTTAGCATCCTATTGAAAAGTGTGCTGAATCAAAGATTTACAGATTACAGTGAATATTCAATAGACGAAATTGTTTTTAGACCTGATAAATGAATCACTATACAAAATTTATGCCAGACCTGTCATGATGCATGGTAGCTCCACTCTGCAGGTTATTGCACAAGGACATTACATAGTGTTTGAAAAAGGGTTCTTCAAAAACTCACTTTTCTCACCTGTGGGTGATGCCAAATCTGTTGTTTCTTTTCAATATTGCTATTGTTGTTTTATTTTAATTTTTTTAAAATGAGAAACACCTAAGCTTAGATCATTACCTGCTACCTGCCAACATATAAAATACTAGACAATCATCATTTCCATAAAACGAATAGAGAAATGATGGTACAAACATTAAGCATAGTTACGATCATCTTTCAAGTATTTATCATCTGAAAGGAAAATTTAATTCAGCTCACAACTTCAAGATCCATTTTCTAAACTTTATAGGTTTTACTATAACATACTTTCATTTTGCAAATTTAAATAATGATTTTACAAATATCTTTTCACACCAAAATATCTACTGGGAGTAGAATAATGTGTTGCTAAAGTTTATTATTGTATCATTAGCAGATATCAGTGTTTATGAACTAAATCGATCTGAATCCTGCTCAGCATCCAGTGATTTTAGTAAACTGTACGCTATCAATCAACACATCAAACCACCTGGTGCCACTATTTATTATTCAGGTCTGTATTGAATTTTTCAGATTTAATCAGTTATTTTTATAAGAGAAAAAAAAAAGAGAGAGAAAAGGAAGATAATTTAAATTTATTTATATTTTAATGTTATACAACAAATGATAAAAAAAACAAAACTAAAAAGAACAAAATTTTAAATGATAAAATATAATAAATGTCTGAAGTAGGTATTGTTTACTATTGTATCATCCATTTGAAATGAATGCCTCAAGGATACATTTCTAGCCTCACTATATCTACCTGTAAATATAAAATTCTTGGTTAAGTTAATTTTTAAATAATGTAATAATGTTTATGGGATAACATCAGTGCAGCTGTTTTTTTTTTTAATTTAACTTATATTAATTAATTTAACACTAATGTATTAATCTGACATTATTTATGACTAGTGGAAGTCATGCGTATTACTCATCCTTGATTGGAAATTGTCATGGTTACCGTTTTGTTTCAGCGCCTCAGAATTTTTTTAAAAAGGGAATGAATGAAATTTGGAGTAAACAGATGAAATGTAGCACCAGCACTTGCCACAGTGACCTACACTTTATAAGCATATAAATCCATTTCTACACCAAGCTTTGCTAAAAGACATTCCCGAGGTGGTTAGTTTATTTACTCACCTGTAAGACTTTGCTAACTGACGCCTGAGATGTCCTTATCTTTTTTAAGAATGTGAGCAAAGAACAAATTCTTACAAGGGATATAGGGACCACACACAAAATTAAAATTGAAAAAAAAAATCTTTAATATCAAATTGCTTAACAGTGAACAATCTTGCTCAGTTGTGTAGACTGTATTCATTTGCAGGATTCCAAAATGTGTGAATTTATAGATTTCCTTGTGTGACAAGAAAAAAATATTTAAAATTCAATGCAAAACAAATGCATTAATTTGTACCCATCCAGGTCCATTCCACACTTGATAATGTAAGGATAACATGAAACTGGGAGTTCAGGGTTAGCACAGGATCAACTTAGGTCTCTGGTCTCATATATTTCTCAAGATAAATGCTAATCCTGTGGGTGTCCTTAAGAAAACACCTGAGATACTAAAAAAAGTATAAAGATGAGTCACAATAGTGGAAAGGAGATTTTAAGATATAGCATACAGTTTATTTCATAAAAATTTGGTGAAAAATGTAATTTGATATTCTTATTTAGCAAAACTTAAATGCAATTTTGGATTTTATAAAGTACACTTTTTATATGTGATGTCTAATGCTATGTCTAGATGACAAATGATAGCTGGTGTATACTTTCTCATTCATTAAACATTCTTTGACAATTTGTTGTTTTTTTCTTTACTTTCAGAAAATAGAAAAGAATTGGAGTTTTCAAAATTGGCAAACACCACAGCAGAGTTGTTAAAATTTGTTCAACAACACCCAGAATACATGGCTGAGTATAAACGATAC
Source organism: Nautilus pompilius (assembly GCA_018389105.1). Taxonomy (NCBI): domain Eukaryota; kingdom Metazoa; phylum Mollusca; class Cephalopoda; order Nautilida; family Nautilidae; genus Nautilus; species Nautilus pompilius. Next base: position 396,296 of record JACATO010001898.1, read on the forward strand.
TTTAATTACAGCTCGACGGAGTTTGTTCTTTTACCTGAAGTAGGTCGTGTTTTGTAATTCTCGTAAATTGTCTGCTGGGCATTTCTCATCACCTCAGTAACAGGTGGACCTATGTTTCGTAAATCTTTACCTGTTTCCATCACCGGGATTTAGTCTTGAGAAGGATCGTTTTGAAAGAATTTTTGCATGTGTTTTTATTTTTTAAATTGTGCAAGTGGCTTAAGCTGGCCTTGAATAACCTGCTGATTGCTAAGGTGTGTCGGTGTAAGTTCTGATCAACTCTTCAACTCATGAAACACCTGTACAATTAGATGTTACTTTACGAAAAATTAAACTTTCTATTAGTTAGTGGGAGTATTCAAGTTCTACCTATCTTACTAGATATAATTAATGTTTTGGGTTTTATAGCTGTATGGATTGACTCTAAATAATGCCAACTATTACTCCATTGCTTGTGGCTAAGAAATATTCTGCCGAAAAATTACCAAAAACAGCAGAGAAAAACACAAAATGATCTGCTAGTCTGTCTAGTGAGTGGATAGCTGATTCAAACTTCCCTATCTCATTTTTTCACTAATTGACAAAAAAAGGGGAACATATTCATGATTTATCTTTCATTAACTATATTAACAGGTGGTATTGAAAAATCACATAAGGTTGGATTTTATGATATCTGACTGTTAGATAGAAATCCCTACGATATTACTTATATTGTTTGCTGAAAACTATCTGTTATGCTCTCTCTCTCTCCATCTCTTCCCTGTCTCCCCCATCTCTCTCTCCATCTCTTCCCTGTCTCCCCCATCTCTCTCTCTCTCTCCATCTCTTCCCTGTCTCCCCCATCTCTCTCTCTCTCTCCATCTATTCCCTGTCTCCCCCATCTCTCTCTCTCTCTCCATCTCTTCCCTGTCTCCCCCATCTCTCTCTCTCTCATATATATAGGAGAGGTTTCTAGAAAATAAAGGCAAAATTTGCATCACTGTTTTCTACATACGAAAAAAACCATAAGTTTTATGTTGCCAGGCAACACTGATAAATGAAAACTTGAACATGCCCTTTCTCTCACTCTTTGCACACTCGTGGCACTAGAGAAAAAGTAAAGTTAGCAGTGCATCCCAGAGAAGAGCAGCAGGGATCTGTAATTTGTTTTCTGTGGGCCAAAAGTTTTCTGTTGATTTTAGTTCACCAGATAATGTCAGCACAATATGGAGAGCACTGTATGGCACAAAGAGGTGTGTGAGGCAGGTTTAAAAATGACTGAACATCAGAAGAGGACGAAGATCTTTAGGATGCCCCAGCAGTGCCACATGTTGCAGCATTAATCTCTGTTGGTTCAGCACACACCCCACCCCACCCCAGCCCAAACATGGTTTGTTTTCATTGTCCGCCAGCTGGCCACATGAGTTTACTTCAGGGTTTTCGGTCCACTCATCTAAAGGATAAAGACTTTTAGTACAACTTTCTGTGGCGAATGTGTAGCCCTCCTCCATAGGTTTGAATATTATGTGTAATGGAAGGATGTATGACAGTGTTTAAATGGATGAAGCAAAAAGATGCTTACATCCCCAGTAAAGTCCAAATGATTTTCTTCTTATTACATCATTTAGTTTTTAGAAAGCTGATATAAATCACAGATGCACATGATGTCTTAACGTGTTTTTATTGCATGCCTTTCCACCTTTTGTCTTTAGGACCTGGGTATGAACAGAGGGACTCCACAGGATGAGCACTCATCAGGCTGGAGTGTTTTATCTAAGGCAAATAAAGGAACCATTCCCCGATCACTCCCTCTAAATCATAAGCAATTTAAAAATGGTGAAAAATACAACAATAGTTACATGAAAACAGTTCAGAGCAACACTAATTCCAGAAACCTCAGCTGGTACCCACACGATGAAAACGACACCAGATACCCACCAGAAGCTGCTGGCTCTCCCCTTGCCCCGTTCTCTGGTAAGACAGAAGCTGATGCTTATTCACTCAAAGAGAAAGGAAAAATGCGCAGCAAGCATTTCATAAAACGTTCAAATCATTTTACCAACAATGGAATGAAGCAACTACAAAGAGGTCAAGGAAAAAATATCATTTCTGATCCCAGTCATATTTATAGCAGCCGGTCATCAACGTTTAAAGGAGTTAAACATTTCACGAATAGTTACAAGATGGGAAAAAACAAAAGTAAAATGAGAAAAACGGCTGAAAAATCTATAAGAAGAAAAAAGCGCCATGATAAATCTTCTCAATCCAGGACCCAGCAGAATCATCTATCTACAGGAACATTAGCTCCATCTACATTGTCACCAAGCCATCCAGACTTTAAGCATTCAATTGATGTTATTTTTGCTATATCCTGGGACTCTTTACACAAAATATCCGTGTCAAAATACATGAAAAGGTGCATGAGAAAAAGACGTAAAACTGAGAACACTCGTCTCCAGCCCAGCAGTGAGTATCTTCTGATTAACATTTAAAAGTTGCACCCAGTTAATTAGATTAATATCTAAAAATAAGCCTGAGAAATACACACATTCAAACGGAGTAGCATAATAACTTTACTTAAGCTTTTTCAGATAAAAATCGAAATCAATTTTATGGTGCAGTATAAAATGAACTAATTTACGTTTCGTTAGTTTGGAGTTAACCCTGCACGAAGTCATATATGTGGTTGGGCCATTTTACACAGCTGAGATCTGAACCATGAACTAAGGAAAAAATGTCCAAATCTTCAACACTTACCAGACCACGCAGCAAGAATTTCCTGTTTGTATTAAAAAAAAAAAGACAATTTTTTTTTTCAATAACCTTCTGTTCGCTTAAATTTTGGAATGTGTAGAATACTATCTCACGCTAACACTCTTGCCGGCTTTCTCTTAGGTAAATATTATGGGATGGATCACAAGATGTATGAGCATGCTATTACAAAAGAATGTTTGGCCATAAGCAGGCATCATGCACAAGGAAAGGTTTTTTACCAACCATCCATAATAAGAAATCCCTACAACGTTGAAATGGGTCAGATGACAGTGTATCGGTAAGCTCCAAGTTTAACAGAGTTTAAATGTAACGCTAGTAGCGTTGAAAAGTATTAAAGAATCTTTTTTTCTCACAGATCTTGACTGATTACAACTATTTTAACAAACAGTGGAAAATTGCATAATTTTTACAATAATCAAGGGCTATTTCCAGTAAGAGAGGAAACAAAAAACAAAAAAACTTTTCTTTAAGTATATCATGTATGATTAAGTTCTAGAAATTATTAACAACATGTGCTGTATGTAGCACATCGAGCAAGATAATTTTTTTTTCCGTTCATAAAAACATTTTAAAATTTGTTAATATCTAAAATTTAGTTTCTTTTTTCAAAGTACTCAAATAAATACTTTCCAGCTTTAAATCTTGTTCTAGTCTTATTGTAAAATTATACATAAATTGTAAAGTAAATACAATTTTATATGATTAAAAATTTCAAATTTTTAAAATATTTACTATGGATTGTGCATGGCGACTTCTAGAAATATTTAGAGTTGAAAGTGTTATGGTCAGTTAATATCTTGAACATTAAAAATATAGGTTCATATTTCAGCAAAATAACTTTAATTATAGTACTGATTGGTACAGTTTTTCTACTCTTTGTGTTAGCTGATGAAGAGTAAAGTATACTAGAGCATGGATACCATACTGAAGGAATAATTCTTCTTACTACTTACACAAAGGTTGGAAGACTTAATTTTTAATCAAACAGTTAGCATTTATCCGATCAGTATTTTACACAAGTATTTGTGTTTTATCTAATGATTCTTTAAGAAATAGTAGATTGAAATTAGGAATAAAATCTGTCAGTAAGCTAATATTTTTGTAAATATTTTTTTTTTCTAGGCTTCGTTTAAAATGCAAGTGTAAGGGAGATGACCAACAGAAGAAAAAATTCTGCAGCCGAATCTTACCCTTCGACCAGCAGCAGTGGCCTTCCTACATGGGGCATGCTGCCGATAGTCAGTGGGTGCCAAGGTCAGACAATTGGTACAGACAATCATGAAGCTTACAGGAAAAATACAGAGCGTTATCTTTGAATTATTAACAATAAGAGGATGAATTTCATAAAAGACAAAGCAACTCTCTGAGATACTGAAAACACATACATGGAACCTTTTTGTTAATATTTTGAAAGTTATACAACATACTTTAAATTTAACTTGAGGCATGTCAAACAAAATAACTAATAACTTTACTGGAAAAGATGTGCATGTTGGGAATAAATCTTATATAACCCTTAAAATATCCAAAATTTTAAATAGCTACAGCTAACTTAATGACACAAGGAGAACCAGAACTATTAATGTTTCACGACCTCATTTAAATAGATCCAAGACTAGTTTGGTCTAAACTCAGTGACTCCTTTCTACCTTCGCTTCTACACATGTAGACCAATATTACATTTGTTATTGCTGATGAGTTTTCATCCTTTGTTTGCTTGTTTTTCCTAATAAAGGAAAACAATTTAGCTACATAACTCAGCAAGATGCCCGACAAGAAATTTTCTTTTAAATGTATATAAATACATAGTATATTATTGCTGGTATATGAAAATGGGATCTTAGTGTGGGAAAATAGGTATAATGTAATACCCATACACTAAACAGCAATAATATTATATATAATTACTACACACACAGAAGATAACTTTACAAAGTTTACATCATAAAGTATAAACCTAAGTGGCAGACGTTCTTTACTTGCTAACATAGTTTATCTCTGAAATGTGAGCTGATCACAGTTATCAGAGAAAATGATAAGGTTTCTGATAGAATATTTGTCTAAAAACAATTTTTGTTCCCTCATCTTGCTAAAAAAAAATAATATATAAGGCCAATCTCTTGTTTATTGAGTCTGTATGGCAGTAACTTCATTTTTTTCACAGACATCCTTGACAAACTGGTTGGAATTCTTATGTCAGTGATGAGAAGAGATCGTTGGAGCTGTTTCCCATTCCCGCATAGTTACAGATCCACTCAAGAAGCTTGTTCACAATATATCAATAAATAAGCGTAAATTTTAGTTTCACTGCTCTCCTAGTGTTCACCACCCAATCAGCAGTGGTGCGGTCATTCCGCTACCAGGTTACGCCGGTGCTTTCGCCCATTTCACGTACGAGTCTCTCAGAGATAATAAAAACCACCCAAGATGTTTCAGCTTCCTGAATAAACAGAGTAAACCAACCTTAAGATTAAAAGGCCCTACCACCCAGCACACCAGCAGACTCTGCACACCAGGTAACAGTACTGGTGGAAAAGCTTCGAAGTAGGCGAAAGTGCAGCTACTGTAGATGAACGACCGAGTTCATCATGAGGCCCATAATTAGGATTTCAGTTTAAAAATGCCATCCAAATGTCTTCACGTTAGTACACAAAAAGAATCTCTGGCAATGCTAAAACAAGAAAGTTTTTTTTATCATCATTGTGAACAGCTGCATTTCAGAAGTTGCCATTAGCTTTTTGACATGATTTGGAACACCTGTAAAATCTAACTGGATTTTTTGTAAGGCCTATGCAATTGGCTCTAAGAAAGCCAAATACCAGGCATCAAATTTAAGATGCTTTCCTTCCAGTATCTACAGACTAAAAATAACATCAATGCTTCCATAATCTCTGAAAATTTTGTTGAGAGAGTACTTAAATGCTTTTATACTTTCTTGTCTACCTTGTTTTACAGAGTAGCATGTTTCTGACAAACTCTTAATAAGTTACTCTTTCATGAAAGAAATCAATCACAAATCTTATTGTCTGTGGTGTTTCTTATGGACAGAAATTTTATTAAGTCTTTTACAACTAAATTTAAAACATGGTAAAAACAGTGATGAAAGAAAGCTTTGGGATATTCTTCCAAAATTATTGTTCTAACATTATTCATTTGTTTTGCCATGGTTGGGAAACCATTATGTCTTTAAAAATTCATTTGGAAAATTCCAGTCAAATGCTATTAAGAAAAAGCAAAATAGAACCAGGAAGTACATTATTTCTGTGAGACCAAGAAATTTCTCGAGACAAATATTTGATATTCTTTACTTGACACAAATCATTGCGATAGAGAGCTATTTCTTCCCAGTAATGCCTGCAGGTTCATCTGCTATTATGAGGAGGGGGGAAATGAAGCAGTTTTCCTCTACCTGATCATTAATAATGATTTTTCCTCAACAGGTAGAGAAAACAATTGCATTTCCAAAAACTGATAACCAACAAAAAAAAGATACACAAAAGCTTTATCAAAACCAACCACAATGGAATACTGTCTTTCAAGTATTTTGTTAGAAATTTTAAAAATTTACTCATTACTTATTACTTATCTGAATGTGTTCTAAAATAGTCGGTACTGATTTGTTCCTGGGAACACTGATCAGACCGTATCTAGAGTATGTAATGAAGACATAGTAACCTCATTTACAGATGCAGAAAGAAACAGGTTAGAAATAAAACTAATCCAAGTAATTGGTTAGGGTTAAATATCTTTCCTCATCTATAACTGTCACAAACTATTCAATATATCACGTACAAACATCCGGATATGTACTTTTAAAAATCTGGAAATTCAGTGATAAACTTAGAGACATATGTGGCCTTCTTCAGTTGATAGAATCTCATAAAATACCAGTTGATTTCTGACTTTGATTGAAAATGTTTTCAAAAAAACCGGAATACGTAACTTGAGCTTTTCTATTTACACTACATATTCCACTTTAAAATTTTCTTTGGTTTTATGAAGTTAAAAATTCTCTCATACAATTATTTTATACTAAATTCAAAGCACGGATCAAGGATTAGACACTGTAGTTGGTTTGTAAGAGTTACTTCCCCGAACAAGGTAACCTGGAATTATTAGCTTCTCCTGGTCTGGTGTTCCTGAGGAACGCAGACATGTCAAAAATCTCGCTTAGCCCCTAATGACCCCTGTTCCTTCAGTCGCCCCAAGCTCTGTAAGGTGGTCGGTCGGCTTGGACCTGGAAGTTGATCTGGATTTCGGAAGACAAATGCTGAGAGACAGGCACATACCACTCGTGTTTGGAGAAAGTCGCTGAATGCGCAGACCGGCGGGTAGCACTGATGCCATGGCATGGTCTGTCAAAGTTTACATGACTTCGCTTCGCTTTCGCGTTCAAAGTCAGATCCCCACAGCTTCAAAAGACCTTTCCATTGCGATAAGCTGATATAACCCTCTGGTCTTCAAAAACCCCGCAACTTCTTCGATGAAGTTCCTAATTTCATTTTCTGGTGGATAATTGAAACTTTCCAGCACAATAAGCACCGAGAGGGTTAATGTAAAATTAGTGTAGTTTTTATCCAGCCAGCTGCCCGACAGTTTACTTTATAAACTGAAAAGTCAGGGGGAGGGGACAAACTGACCAGCATCCCTAGAGGTTAAGCAAATATTTTCAGATTTTGCTTTAGCTCTTTAACAGAAGAAAAGTATCTGCATGGAGCTTACGGTCGCTATCAGCGGGACCGGATTGACGCGTTTTGGTTTATTTATACTTAGAGTTCCCTGCTTAATAATTACATTAACTTTAAAATAAACTTCTAGCTGAGTTCACAGATTCTGTCATCTTACAGCTGCTGCTAGTTAGTCGCTGCTCTGTGTATATTATTTATATTAGCAAGAGATCTAGATAACTGGCAGTATTACATTGCATGCTGCTTGTTAATTCTAGTAGTTTAATCACCCATCAGTGTTTCCATGTGAGATGGAGGCAGCGATTAGAGAAGAAATCTTTCTGGTTGAGTATGATCCAGACTATCTCTAATGTCAAGTTACTATATCTCATTTTAGTACACAGAATTCTGTGAATGTGCACCACAAATCTTTACTGTTGAACAACTGTCTCCTATTTGATGGCATATTGAGAGGGGTAAAAAACTATTATATATGGTGTCTTTAATGCACAAAGTTCTGCATGGGAGGAGGATGTAAATGCAGAAGGAATTCTGGACTCTGCATTGGAAAATAATTTTGGCATTTTAAATGATAGTGTACATATTCTTTATCTTGGAACTACTAGTGCCTCAGATGTTTTACTGCAGCAGCAATGCTGCAATACATGAACTGAAAAGTTTGCAAATACTTTGTGTGGGACCACTTCCACATTGTTATTGAAATTACCGTTGGTAGGAAGAAAGCTTCACAGTCTCTTCTCACAAGATGGAATTATAAGAGATCAAAGGAGAGATTGTCAGGAACTAGAAAATAACAAATGTTTATGTCAATGCTGGCTCTATGGACAATGTCTGCTATTAAATTTGTGAACTCAGCGCAAAGAAGCTGGTACAGCTCCCATACTAAGGGGGACACACAGATAGTATAAACCTTTTTAGATAGCTAATTTCCTATGTGAGGATACCCTAAGAAAGCAAGATCAACTATGAACAACCTAAAATGCACCGTCAAGGAAAATTCAAAATCAGAAAAGTAGAAAGTGTGGCATAAAAAAATGTGGGATGCTGGGGAAACATTGAAAAACTAGGAAAATGAAATGAATAAATTCCAGTTATGGTTGGTGGTTAAAGTAGGAGAGAAAATGCTAAGGTATTAAACATTTTGCCAAACAAAAGCAGGTTGAGATCAGGGAGCATCTTGATGATGACTTCTTTAGTAAACAGGTGAAGAAAGCAACTGGAGATGATGATGTAACTAGAGCTGATTATATCCTTAAACCTTTAATGCAAAATCAAAGGAGATAACAATGGACTGCATTAAGCCATTATTTCAATTCTCAATAAAGGGCAGTCTAAGAACAAAGCAGATAGCTATAAACCAATTTTCCTCAAAAAGTTGTTTGGCCAAACTAGTAGAATGAGTTATACAATGATGCTTGGCTTGGTGACTAGAAGTTCAAAATATCCTTACATCAGCACAGGCAGGATTCAGAACAGCTAGATCAATGTCTCATTTGTGTGATTTACACGCTATACAAACACAGGTTTGGAAAACACCAGCAGTCTGGTGGATTACTCAGAAAGAAAATGAAGGTCATGCCCTGAGTTACATACATTTGACAGTTCACAAGGTTTGTAGTTTTCCTAAGATGGAGTATAGCAGTATAGCATTGGGGGGGGGGGGATGCCTGTGGCTTTACCAAAAATTTGGATAAGCTTGGATTTCAAAATCAAGCTACAAAATAGGCAACTGCTGCTCTATGCAGCACATCTGTTATCAGCCTTTTATAAGGAGCTGATCTGTTTTTATTATACTACATCTTCATAGTAAAGCAATCATGTTTTTAGAAAAAAATAGCTGTCAACACGTGGGCAACCAACATTACATTGGAGTTACAAACAGTTTGAAGTAAATTGACTGATGGAAAATCAGTGGAGAGAGAACCAGACAATCAGCAGCACCATGGGTAGTGTTACAGAACATTAAAATCAGTGGAGATCTTATCTTGCCATTTTTCTAAATCAAACTCAGTACTTATCCAACCTTGCAAATGAAGTATTAGCTACAATACCTCCAGACTTTGCTGTAGAATTTATGTAGTAACAATGTATATACAGACAGTCCTACTAGTGTAATGGTGACTGCAGCTTTCAGATTTAACTGTGTAATGCCTTCAGCAGGATACATTTAGAATGGAGAATTGGAATTCATTTATTTAAAAAAAATTACAGGAAAATAAGGTAGAGCCAACGGTGAAAGTTATCCATAGCAGCTGTTGTGTGGTTTTCAGTAAGTGTCTCCTGGACACTGAAGACCAGGAAAATCTCACATGGAGCTAAAGAGCAACAAACACATAATGTGCCAACAGATCTATTTGAAAGGTGTTTCACGTATATTCAATGGGTTCCAGGACCTGCCAGAGTCAAGATGGTTTTAACTTCTGGATCACGAAAGCATATATCAGTTAAAAAAATTGAACTTTGCAGAGTTGAATCTGACAATGAAACATCTTAATTTGAAGAAATCAGAATCAGCAAATTACCCGTGGATCAGCAGGTGGAGAGACTGGTTCTAAATGTCAGTGATCCTAGAGCAGAAATGGCCACTTTAAAAACATGGCCAAATCTGTTGAACACATTTAGAGAATGTCAAAAAATCATGGGGTTTGCAAAGTCGAGTAGCCATCTCTTGGGAGGACTATGAAAGGAATGGTCTAAAACGTCAGGGAACCACTAGATGAGCAGCTGACTAAAAGAAAATTAATTACATAGGTATATTAAAGGTGGTATAGGTAGGATAACTATTTTGGTTTTTATTCATTTTTTTTAAACACTCCATTCCAGTTATGGGCTATTGTCTGTAATCTCCATAATTTGTTTATGTAACAAATTTTTAAAAAAAATGATTTTTCATATTTTCCAACTAAAAACAGATAATAATTCACAAGATTGTACTTCATCTAAAACGATGACTGACATAAAGAACCAAAAGAATATTACTGTCCTATTTACCTGATATTAAATATGAAAGAGAGTAATTTTAATTCTGTGTGATAAGACATTTTTTTAATGAAAAAGCAAAATCAGATGACTTCTGTTTGGTTCATTGTAGAAAATAACAAAGGCCTGGATTGTGTTCAGGGTCAGTAATCTTGGTGCTTGGTAGAAGAGTGCATTTTATCTACATGGTAAATAATCCAAGACTCTACTACTAAATCTAGAATAAAATCTGTTAGTAATGATCTGACATTTACTGGAAATGTTTGTTTGATATATTAAAGTACGAGGTCTGTCGAAAAAGTATCCGACCTTAGACTGGGGGTGGAAAAAAATTACTTACTTGATGGAGCTCAACTGCTAATCCCCTTCGAAGTAGGCCCCTTGTGCCTCCACACACACAGCCCAGTGATCCTTCAACTGTTCTAAGCACATCTGGAATGCTTCTTCCAGAATGGCTCTCAGCTCTGCCCTCACATTCCACATAATGTCCTCTCGGCTCTCAAAGAGGGAGCCTTTCAGAGGCATCTTCATTTTTGGGAAAAACCAGAAGTCAGAAGGAGCCATGACTGGAGAGTAGGAAGCCTGGCGAATGAGCGAAATGCTTTTCTTTGCCAAGAAACCTTGGATCAGCTGTGACGAATGAGCTGGGGCGTTGTCATGATGCAGCTGCCAGTTTTAAGAGGCCCACAGATCCGGTCTCTTGCACCGAACTGCATCACGAAGATGTCGGAGGACTTCCTGATAGTACTCCTTTGTAACTGTTTGTCCTTCTGGTGCGTATTCGTGATGCACAATGCCTCAGTAGTTGAAGAAAACAGTCAGCATCACCTTGATTTTTCTCCAGACCTTGGCGACGTTGGCTGTTTCCACTGTGACGACTGAGCTTTGGTTTCCGGGTCATACCCGTACACCCACATCTCATCTCCAGTCATCACGGTATTCTGGAACTCAGGATTCCTGTTGGCAGTATCCAGCAAGTCCTGCGCAACCACAAGATGAAGTTGTTGTTCCTGAGAAAGCAGCTTGAGCACAAATTTCGCTGCCATTCTGCACAAGCCCAAATCCTCCTCTAAAATTGCATGTGCAGAATCTTTACTGATCCCAAACGATGATCCTCCATTATCAAGGTCCACACTTTCTCAATAACAACTGCATTGCAGCTTGTTGACGGCCTCCTGGAATGCTGGTCACTCTCCACCAGTGCGGCCATCTTTGAACCTGTAGTACCATTCTTTAATTTGGGTAACACCCATGGCATTGTCACCAAAAGTCTGTTGAATTTTGCAAATTGTTTCCGCTTGGGTATCTCCAAGCTTTTGGCAAAACTTGATGCAAGATGGTTGCTCCACACGTTCCGTCATCACGGGCGACATGAAAATGCGACGAGTAAGTAGTACAGCACCTCACACACGATGGCTGCCTGACAGCCGACTGACCCATCCAGAAATCCCGCCAAAAACCACGCATGCGCACGAAGGCACGTGGCTCCACTATGCACACTTCTGCCTCCCTAACGTCATTACTTCCCAGTCGGATACATTTTAGACAGACCTCGTATACTTTGATAATTTCTTTTTGAAATAAATTTTAATTATTTTAAAATAATTTGTGAATGAAAAATAGTCTGCTACTTTTTAAAAATACAATTGTTATTCTAAATTTCTAGGTATTTCCTTAGTTTTAAGAATTTCTTCAGGGTTAGGGTTTTGTCAGTAGCCTTATAAAGTATAAAATATTTTCTTTTCTCTATTACGGCTTAAATACATCTTCGTTTATGCTGAAAGCATCAAAAGTCTGCTGCATCTTAACTTACTACAGCAGAGATGGTTTCAGTTTTTTGTTTACTTTTGTGGTTTAGATTTTGGACACAAAAGATCTGAAGATACATATGACCGAGAGGATGGAAAGCACCCATTCTTCATTGTTGCTAAACCGGTGCCATTGTTTGGATCAAAACTGCAGGTAATGCTGCCTGCTTCAAAAACAACTAAAGTATGGCTGTCTATTATATTTCTTCTCATTTACAAAACAATCCTGTCTGGTTGGTTCACAGAAGGATGTAAAGGCCTTGTTACATTGAGCAGACTGTTACATTTGGTCACTCTCTTATATTACAAAAACATCTCTTATGATTATTCAGCTTCTTTGTTTTAGTTATAGTCCATTGTAGTTTGAAAGACCCAAATAACTCTGTCACTCAACTTATACATATATAATATAATATAATCTTTTTATATAGGAAGTAATTCTTAATGAGTTTTCAGAATAACACACATCCAACACAGGACACCAAGCCTGGACTGCCTGCTCTAGATGAGGTGTAATCATAAAATAAAATATTCTTGTTTGAATTCATCAAGTCTGGTAATTCCCAATCCATTAATATATTGAGCCTGAAATTTCTCAGAGGAGTATTAGCAAAATTAAGATGATGCAAACTTGTACATGTTGCTTTCTGTATCTGGTAAAATTTCTTGAGAAATGGCTGTTCTACACAAAGAAAGCTGCACAAAATTTCTGTATTATTCTTTATCCTTCTATGAAGCCATTTTAAACTTAAAGTTAATTTTCAAAAAATCAGATATACAGTAAGTAACTAAATGTTAACAGGGTAATAAATAACATACTTGGAAGTTATACAAGTACAACAAAGTAATATAAAAATATTTAGAATTAGAAGTTTGTTATCTTAAGAGTTTTTTTTTATTTTCACTTGGAAGTTTCAGTTTCTGTAAAAACAAAGAAAAATTTGTTAAAAGAAAAAAAACAAACTCCAGGGATGCTGGATATCAGTTATGCTTAACAAACTTAAAGAAATATAAAGTGTTTTATAAATAGGCTAAAGACAAATTATAATTTGTAATTAAATTGTGAATTTTTAAATAGTAGCTGCATTATTATGATTAGAGACTCCACCATTGAATACTCCTGGAGAGGCAGTAATGGCTGGCAGTAAATTAGCTTATAAAAATTTACTAGAAAATGAAGATTCTTGCCAGTTAATAGTTTATAGACTTCAGTTTTGATTTAAGAAATGAATTCATGTTAGAAGAGGAAGAATACTTTTCCAAGTGCTTGGCTTTGCATGTGTACAGACATGGCACAGTCCTACTAATTTAATAGTGACTGCAGCTTTCAGATTTAACTGTGTAATGTTTTTAGCAGGATACATTCAGATGGAGGATTGGAATTCATTTATTAAACAAATTACAGACAAAGGTTTATTATTATTAGGGTGCAACGTGCATTTTCTAGACCATTTTTATGCTATACTCATATTTACTTGTAGTAAATTATTTTTTATTAATGATTAGCAAATAGGTATATTTATATGTGAAAAATAATATTAACAGTATTCGTGGTTTTAAACAAAATTATGTGCATTTTTGTAAAATTTAATTCAGTGTTTAGAGTAATCAGAAGAAATGTTTCTCCACATCTCATTTTTAGTTGAGGGTTTGCATCAGCTCAGTGAGGTTCTATGTACACCAGGGGCGGACTGAGCCGTCAGTCAATCGGGCACTGCCCGAGGGCCCATAGCTACAAGGGGCCCACAGCTGCAAGAGATTCCCATATAAATTCTATTAAATTAATACTCCAATATGCTCCAGATGCAGTCTGAGACAACTAATTTTTAAATTTTTTTTTGAAATTGACACCCCAAACCGCCCTCCCCTTATCTGGCGCTTTGTAGCCTCTGACATCAGCACTAAGGGGCCCAGTGAACAATTATGCCCGAGGGCCTATAATACTCTCAGTCCACTTCTGATGTACACATTTAGTAAAAGTAAATGGTTAACTCTGGCTTGTGTCATGGTGGATCATAGATAATTTTTATTTGATGCAGATGCAAGAAATCTCTCTTACATGTCACTGAGACTGGATTCACATGATACAGTGAACACAACTTGATAATCTTTTCTTTTTTCAGAGGATTACTCAAATTTTTGTCAAGACTGATCTGATCTCAGGCACTCATTTCCATCACAATCAATCAGTATCTTTCATGTTTACCACTGTTTGCAATTGTACAATCAGGTAGTGAAAGTCAGTAACATCACAATATTGTTTCATTATATTGGTGACATCAGCACCAGTGTTATCGTCATTATACCAGGCAGCTTTTAAGGTGTTTTCTATTGCCTACAGGATAGGGATACTTGTGTTTTCAATTGTTCTGGTCAAACAAGATTGTGTTATCAATAATTTGGAAAAGCAATGAGTGGTGGTATTACTTGGGCATATCATATTGATCTTCATCACTGATACTAGTTTGATATCCTTCAGAACGCACTTCCTTTGTTAGGGAATTCTTGGCTCATTTGCATCTTTTGAAACACATGGCTGATTCCAAGCACTTTCAAAAGACATCTCTGATCTTATTTTTTGAAGACTTGTTTTTGTGAAATGACAAATTTTTGCTTCTCCTCTAATAGAAATAGCACAGTTTTGCAGCTGTTGCTGAAGATATCATTTAGGTAAAAAAATTTTGGTAGTAATATCCAGTAAGATGTAGACTTTAAAATTATTGAATTGCTTGAAGTATCCATTTACTGTTGCTGTTGATTTTACTCTATTATCAGTTGATTCAGTTTTAACTTCAAATAAAGCAATGGGTAACTCAGTTATTTGTTTCTGCATACCAAGCAATGAATGGAATTGCATTTTTAACCAGTGGGGCTCAATGTCCTTATATGACATTGGGAGCCATTAAGTTCTATAGAAACTTTTTGCACAGTAGCACAGCACTATCGCTCAAAAGTTTATTGAATTGTTAACAAGATTACTGGAATTTAGAAAAAAGTATCTTAAAATGTGAAATTGAGTGAGTGTGTTTCTCACTATGTTGCCAAAGTTTGAGGCTCCATGTCTTCAATTCACTTTGTCACCCTTCTCAACTGTCATAGCTGATGCACCATCATAATACTGTCCATGGATATATGCAATATCTAAATTGAAACTCTGAATAATGTTCAGAATTGTGTCAGTGATGGTTTTTGCATTACATCTTTCAAGGACATCAAGTCATAGCACATACTCATCCATTTTAAAGTTCTGAGAAACAGTTCTCACTACAATGTGTATGTTTCATTTGCCATTTAAATTAGTACCTTCTTTGATAATTTTACCAAATGTTTGTAATAATGAGTGGGCCATAAGTTCCAGGTTATCATTTTGAATTTTCGGTGAACTCAATATTGTCTTCTTAACCAGTGCATCAAATCACTATTATCACAAGTACAGAGCTTGAGTAATTGTTTACAACTTAAATTGATATCATTTCTTTTTTGAATGGGTATTCCTTGTCTTGCAAGAAGTTGTAGAGATGTAAATATTTAAATGAGGGACTTTGTTGAAAGTTTTCCTTTGGATATAGGTGAACTTAGCTGATTCCAAATATTAACATTTGCCAACAGACAGGAATTTATTATACATGGCATCATTCATGCCATGCATAATTTCTTGAGCCTTCCACAAGTTAGAACCTTTCTTGGCAAATTCTAACTATAGAAACATTCAATACCATGCTTCTTGAAATCTCCTTTTGTTGTGGGAAAAAGACTCTTTGGTTGAATAGGATTAGATCCAAGATATGGCACACTTCTGACATTTTGACTAGTTGGAATTTCATGTATGGCTACTGAAGTAGGTGAAGACAAAGAGTTTTTCAAACTATTTGAGGTTTTAGAAGCTTGTTGGATCATTTTGGAAAGTCAACAACTGGACATTTTATTCCATAAATTTCTTAAACTTGAGATACTGAAAACACATATATACAACACATCATTCTACTTGTGACAAAAAAAGTACTAACTCAGTTACAGATATTGCAGTGATTCTGTAGGAAAATATCAAAAAACATGAGTCTTTTTTTCATATTCAGCTTATGGTCAATGTTTGTTCAATCAAAACAACACTGTTATTACACATCATCAAAAGATAACAAATACTTATGTGATTACAAGATCAGTGGTTGAGTTAAAACTCTTACAATCAGTAGAAGTACAGTACTTATTGAATGTCTTTTAGACTTATTCTGTCTGAGGTACTATCACTAAACAGTAATGAAAAGACGCTGCGAGTGGGCTATCAAAGAGGACAGTGGATTGATTCAGTCTGCCTTTGCTGGAAAGAGTCTCTTCAGCGCAGTGTTTAGATGTTGCTAGAATCTGGTGATCTCTAGTTTGATGTTTACCTCAGCCAGCCAGCATTCAGTGACTATGGAGCAGAGCTAAAACCGGTGCCCCATTTTTCACATGCAACTGTTGCTTTTCCTGCTGTAGCTCTTGTACCTTACTCTTTATTCTGGTATCACACAATAATCCTGACAATAACAACATAATAATGGTGTCAATAGGAATAGAGGTACTGTATGTATGTTATAAAAAAAAACATGAACTGTATGAAATTTTGTTAGTAGTGCAAAGTGAATATGTTACTTGTGATCTTAAGGAAAGAATAAAAATGTAAAATAGCATTTATTTTTAGGGTCAAGAGCTATATTTTGCACCTCCACGTATATGTGTATTAGAAGCACACCCTCCCCCCCCCCACAGGATTGAACACCAGTGGAAAAAATAGAAACTTTTAATTATTACAAGTATTAAGATTCCTTCAGCCTTTCATTACAGGTAATGAACACGTTGATTAATATGGTAGGCATATAAATCTTATGGGGATACAGAAAGCAACAAATAAATTACTCAGTAATATAATACTAATTACCAAAATCTTGTAGTGAGGTAGAACCATGTGCCACACTGAAGTATCAGGTAGCACCAGTGCCAGATTAACAATTGTGTTATCGGAATGCAGTCTGGTTGTCTTTGGCTCTGAGCATGAGTCAAACTTTGATTATTTCCTCATGGGAGGGGTCTTGCTGTGTTGTCTATAAAGTTTATAGCTACACTCATGGTCCTACTACACATTTGTTTATTTCAGAAAATTTTAAAAGTAAATTTTTTGTGATAGAAGAATGGAATCAACAGGTGGTGCTGTGAAAAGTAAGTTATGAAAGGAGAAGGAAAAGTAATTGCAAAAGATTCCAAAACTGACAAAATTTTTAAAAATAAGAATCAGATGTAGACATACCTGCACAACCAGCCGCTTCAGTCAATACTGCTGATCCTGTTGAAACTTGCAGCAGCAATTTCATAAATATTCAACCAAGTGACGATTTGCAGAAACTTCAGATTTTGAGACAACACAAATACCAGTGTCATTTTCCTTGGTCTATCTAGCGGGTGATCCTGTTGCTCCTGATACAAACATTTCAGCAAACGGCAACAAGACCGAAGAATCCTTTATCGATATTAATGAACCAAGAATGTGGATTATAAATAAGGAGCATGGCAATTATTAGTTTAAAGCTGATCCTACTTAGAAGGGAGAGAACCAGAAGCAGATTTCTCTTGAAAGGAATATTTGTTTGCACACTCTTCAATGGAGAAAGAGTGAAGAAAGTGTGGCTGCTTTGTTGTCTGACAAAAGCAAAGATATTTGTCTTTTCATGTACTTGAAGACTTTACTCTTCATTACTAATTTTAATGTCTGGGCATATGCTAATAAATGCCAACAACCTGATGGTTTTTTGGGCAGATTTAACAAAAAGCATTGTTTGAACTTCAGTAAATTTTATGATACCCTTTTGTCACATACTGGCATGGTGAGACTTTTCTGATTGGAAAGGCGACTTGAGATTTGTATTCCTGAATTGATGGACATTAAGTATTGTTTTTTTTTTATAATTTGACAGATAACTGCTCCCAAAAAGAGATCCAGATCTTGATGAAGCCTTTACATCAAGATATAAAACAGTGTGAGTCAGATACTTTCCACTGTCACACTCAGTCTCCCTCACCTGGATCCCAGCCTACATTTACAATTGGGTGTAATAGGGAATAAAACAACAAGCAGCTTTGTATAGAAGATCAAGAAGGCAAAAATAGCAATAATGAATGGTAAAGAGGAATCGGTTTTTGTATGTAAACTTGTGTAATTACATATTCTCTGTGGTGTGAACTGTGACTTTGGCACATACTGATTAACAACCAACAAAATTGAACCTCTTGGCCATTCACTGAGGCCAAGTAATAACTGGTAATGGAGAATAAGTGTGATTAACTAAGAAAATCAGTTTACATCTATTGACTTATGAGAATAAACGTTACTCTTGGATAGTAAAGACCTTTAGTAATTGTTTAAATTTGTCCATGATAACATTGTCAAAATATTTAATCTTTGTTAGTTTCTTTAATGATTGTTAACATTATTTCTGTTATATCTAGAAAAAATATAAAATGATGATAAATGAAGCTTAAAAGAATAAATGTTAATTAAAACATAAGAAAAGATGTGCATAATTATGTGATATAATATTTATTACATACATATTTTAGTTTGTTGTTGGAAGTTGAGAATAAATTAGATATGTTAATTTATAAGAAGTTGGTAAAAATGCTCGTCTAATTGTCTAAGAAACAAAAATATTCTGTGATCAAAACAAGAGGAGGAGACTAATGTACACATTGCATATTAGTCACTGACAGTAACACGAACTGCATAAAATCCTTAATATGAAAATAAATTCATCCAGATTGCAAGGAAAAGTATGTATTCTAAAAAAGTTGTTGTTCATTCTGTGTCCTGATCTTACATAGTGAGAGGTTGACTGCATATGGAAGGTAACTTGATTAATATATTTTTTTACAGTAGTGTTCGAACCCTTCTTTCTGGCCTACATTGAAAAATTTAAGTGCCAGTCCATCAGCACTGCACAGTGGAAGGAATTAGCAAGCTTTTTGTTTTCTTTTTCTCTGGTATAGCTATTATTTTAAAGAAACGAATCCTCCATCCCGAATGTTTTCATAAGCTAGAGTTGTGCTGAGCGCAGCAATGAAGCATGGCATGACATTTGACACGCCCTGCAGGGCTTGACAGATATCGTTTTATCCCTCTAGCTAGGTGAAGTTATTTTGGCATTTTGATGAAATAATATTTCATAATTGAAGCTTTCTGAATTTTTGATTTTTAATATAGTAAGCAGTTTTAGTAGCATTAATATTAATTTAGTAAATTTATTAGAATGATATTTTACTCTTTAAATATGCACATTGAACTGTGCATGTGTTTTTTTGCAATTTCCAAATCTTTGAAAAAAAGAGTTATTTTATTATTATGACTGATATTTTTGGATTTATTTGGTATCAGTTGAAGGTTATTGTAAATTGATTTTGGAATAGATTTTGTGTGCATGTGTGTGTGAACTGATTAAGTTTATACCATTTGATATTAATGGGTAGTATCAAAGCTACCCACCCACCTTTCTCTCTCTCTCACACACACACACAAACACACACTTTATTTATTTACCTTGCCCTTGCCTTTTTTTATCTTCAGGTGAGTGAAGAAACCTTTCAAAACGTTGACTGGGTAAGATGGTTTTATGGAGTAGGTATGCCACCATTTAAACCAAAGTAGGTATATTTTCTTATTTGTCTCAACCATGACCTGCTTGCACCTATAGCATGTACCATGGTCCGACTCGTCTGTTGATTCATCTCAACCATGACCTGCTTATACTTACAATATATACCATGGTCCGACTCACCTGCTGATTTATCTCAACCATGACCTGCTTATACTTACAATATATACCATGGTCCGACTCGTCTGTTGATTCATCTCAACCATGACCTGCTTATACTTACAATATATACCATGGTCCGACTCACCTGCTGATTTATCTCAACCATGACCTGCTTGCACCTATAGCATGTACCATGGTCCCACTCGTCTGTTGATTCATCTCAACCATGACCTGCTTATACTTACAATATATACCATGGTCCGACTCGTCTGTTGATTCATCTCAACCATGACCTGCTTCCGACTCACCTACTGATTTATCTCAACCATGACCTGCTTATACTTACAATATATACCATGGTCCGACTCGTCTGTTGATTCATCTCAACCATGACCCGCTTATACCTACAATATGTACTATGGTCCCACTCATCTGTTGATTCATCTCAACCATGACCCGCTTATACCTACAATATGTACCATGGTCCCACTTGTCTTTTGGTACTGAAAAACATTTCCACAAATGTCTCCAAATCTGTCTGTTTAAATGCCATCAGTACTAAAACAAGACATCTGCAGTTTTTATTTAAAGAAATAAGTACAAAAGCTAAAAAACAATCAAATTTTGCTTGTAATTATGTAATTTAAATATTAATTTCTGAAACCAATAACTATTGTAGCTATTTTAAGTATTAGAAAATCTTAAATATAAATTTTAGTTATAATTACTTTATAACTGTCCATTGTATACTGACTGACTCAACGTTGCCAAACTGTTTGTGCAGGTGTAGATTTTAGTATAAGACAGGAGGCCATTTTGGCTTATACTAGGAAATACTGTATTTCTCAATGTTTTTTTTTTAACTGGTTGAGAAACTGGTAATTAATTGTGGCATTTTTTTTTTTTTTTAAGTTAATATTTCCCTTCAACGTTTTAACTCTAACCTACTGAACATACCAGTCTGACCACTCTTTGGCAAAAAACTTGAATTCAGAACAGCCATGCCAACTTAAGACCCAGTTTATGTTTAAACAAATTCAAAAGAAACCTTCATCTGTAGTTGTTCAAATTAGAAGAATGTTTTTGTCTGTCATCTACTATTTAATTTAGCCCGATAATAGTAACAACATCAGTAATAAATGCAATCAAAGTCTTTTGTCATGTTAGAACCATCTTAGAGAGTGTCTAAAATTATCTTCTAGGGTTTACTCTAAGCATCTACTAGCAGTCACATTTATTTATTTATTTTACTGATATATGTGGTCTGGTTTTTGTTTGTTTCTCTATCATTTCATTCACTTAAAAAGGGAAAATTTTACTTACAACTCTCTTGTTTTCATAAAACCAAAGAATAATTTATATGCAGTTAATTGTTTTAGGCTTGTCAAAGGGAAATAGCCTCTTTCTGTTTGGCTTTAGTTTTCATACTATATTATCATTGTTATTATTACTTTGTTTTTTGTCCTTTTGTTATCTCCTTAGTGATGAAAAATGATATAAATGAATGTATTTATTTGGAAATCAATATGTGGAAGCATTTTTATTTTTAACATATAGTCTGGTTTAATCTATATACAGATAGACATTCAACCTATTCTCTACATTGATCTGTAACCTAACTGCAAAATACAGTCAGTCATTTATTCCAGTCTAAAATTTCACTACTAAAAAATATTTACTAATATTAGGTGGTGGTTCATTTTTTAAAAAAAACGTATGATTATCATATTTTAGTAGTTTGTAGATAACTGATGAGATTAGCATCCATGCATGTGCCTGTGTGCATTAATCTTAGATTTCTAAGGGATTATAAAAAGGTAGGAAGAATGAGTTATTCTTGTGAAATAGTTGCTGACGATGATAATCATCAATGTTAATTATTTACGGTGAAACTTAAATGATCTGCTACATTTTGACTTAAACAATGTTTTTTTTAATTAGCTACAACACCAGTTTGGCTGATGTCTGTCTGGATCTCTGTACCCAGTTGACTGAAGCTAGTGATGATGATGATCTCTCTCAGTCCTCCCCAACTGACTTATAGTCTCTCTGTCCAAAGCAGCTGGAAGAGTTCTCCAATCTACTTTTACTGCAGGTACTCTTCCTTTCTTTTTCTCTTCTGGAAGATTATTCTATGAGTTATTAATCCATAGAAGATTGATCTTTTAATCTTTGTAGTTAAATGACCCAAGGGGCTTAAAACAATCACCACAACACAGAGACAACTATTAAGTCAGTAATTTTTTTTTTCTTTTACACTTTTGTTAAAATTAAAAATCATCACTTTTACTGCTGCATTCTCCTTACATTGGTCATAGAAGATAGGTAGGAGGAAGGGTCATCCTATATTTTAGCAGCATAAATTCAATTTTCTGCGCTACCCCTTTTTTTCAATATACCCTGACATAGATTCTAATTGACCAATAAATGATTAATCAATGGCTCAATACGCATTTGAAGCAAAGTTACAGGGGATAAGTTGCATTGACACGTGTAATTAATGATCCTAGACGAAAATTGTTCATCCGCACAAGTTCCTGGAGGCATGAGCTGAAGATGAAGGAATCTCTAGAAGTTCCGAACTGTCTACGAAATTTACGTTTGACTCCGCATCCACGAGTTCTCGGTGCTCTGATGTGCGGGCCTCATCATTGTCGGGATGGACAAAGATTCCCTCCGGGACGGATGACCTCGTGCGTGTAGATTCCCACCTCTGATCTCTGGCGTGTGGGCACGTGCAGCCCAGCCATCCGTGACGGCGCGTGAGAGAGACCCCGGGAAGGAATATGCTCTGCTGTGATACTCTCAAGAGTCATTCCAGAGAGAAGAGAGACAGAGAGAGAAGAGAGACAGACAGAGACAGACACAGACAGAGAGAGAGAGAAGAGAGACAGACAGAAACAGAGACAGACACAGACAGAGAGAGAGAAGAGAGACAGACAGAGACAGAGACAGACACAGACAGAGAGAGAGAAGAGAGACAGACAGAGACAGAGACAGACAGAGAGAGACAGACACAGACAGAGACAGAGAGAGAGAAGAGAGACAGACAGAGAGAGACAGACAGAGAGACAGACACAGACAGAGACAGAGAGAGAGAAGAGAGACAGAGAGAGAAAAGAGAGCTCCAAATGCCCAGTGGCAGTCTCGATTTTGTCGATCTCGACGATTACCGGAGTTCCATCGTCAGAAACGCCACCAATCTGGGCGAGGTCGTCATCATCATCATCATCCTCATCATCATCCTCATCCTCATCCTCATCAACCCACGTGTGTCGCGGCAAACATTCGGCCAGTCCAACTCCATGTCCACTCCCGGCATATTTCGCCACCAACAGGTACACAACTAATAACAAACGTTTGCGGGTCCATATGGCTTCTCTGGAGATGAAGACGAACCGAATCGTATGCTTTTATGTTGTTTGCAACAACCATCGGGCCCCCCCCCATCCAAGCCACGGTCTTGCTGACAAAGGCGCACACCGTAAACCGTTCCCGACCAGACGCCGTTTGGCCATCCATGGGTCCGTTATCAATGTCAGCCCTCCTGGTCGAATGGCCTGACTGTCCAACATTCCACCGTTATCGGCTATAAGCACTCGGGTCCGGACATATTTTAGTTTCCAATTATCGCTCGTTGTTTTAGGAGATAATTGATGCCGCTAAAATATGGCATTAACCGGAGGAAGGATGGACCCATCATGTCTACAATTTTTGGAAAACAAAATCTAATGATGCGGCACAGTAAATACAGAAATCCCGAGAAAATGAATCATTTTGTTTGACTTGCAGACATTTACAGTAGCTTGTATTCCTCATGAGAATCTTTTATTATTGACTCAAAATGTACAAGGATCTGAGTTTATGAATAGCACATCAAGCAAATTTGTGAAAGTATAGGGAAGTAAATTTTTTTTTGTACTTTCACTTTAAGTAGTCGAAATAATTAGTCGCTGTCTGCGAGTCGGAGAGCCGATATTATGAAAATGTCAGAAATGTAACCAAATACCTGTTGTTTTTGTGTGGGTTAATGAGTAATAAGATTGTGGTTGTGTTTGGTGTTACTAGTTGTCCTTCTCACAACTGAGGATATTTGCAAACGTTTGGTTGCTTGTGTGTGTAGTATCAATCTCAGAATTAAAGGTGGACTAGTATTTCTTATCTTTCTTAATATAACATCCATATGTACATTTGTGTGTGTGCGTTTTTTGTTTTTGTAAATTGGAAATAGGCAATAGCAGCGATCGGTGTGTAATAAATGCTAAAAGAGGAGCTGGCTGACAGGTTGACAAAGCGTGCCACAGCAGGCAGTGCAGGGGAAATGGAAATGTTGCAGCCAATGAGATTTGGATTTATTTGTCTGTGATATTTAAGAAGAAGAAGAAGAAAAAGTGGCAGGACGTTAGTCAGATAAGTTCTGCCAACTTCTTTCTGGATTTTTTGTGTAGCAACACAAAAATACATCCACATATGGCCAGGAAAAACTTCTATCTTCTATCACTAGGCTTTTAGACTGGGACTTACTGCTGTATCTACAGAGTTTAAGGGAATGAGGTTGTGGCTCTGCAGAAAGCTGTCCATAACAGAACTGATACTGGCAGCAGTCTGCTTGTTGACTTTCTCCGTGCTACATCAGTGGACAAAATATTGTCATGTAGAGGATTGCTGTTGGTTATCTAGGATATGCAAATTATACAATGGCCTTTTGTTTCATTTTTTTCTGTTTACTTATTGATCCCACTCTTTCTCTTGGAAATAACAGTTCATCAGCAGCCCTACTTAATGCATCAGTCTCTGCAACACACTTTGTTTATGTAATGTTCCTGTCTAGCAACATTTTTCTTATAAAAGATTGTTTTTTGTGCAACAGTAAATATCCTTTCTAAATCTGTTTCTCTTTTACAATAGCCTTACTCTGCATGTTACTATCCCTAGTCCAACAATTGATTCTTTAACATGCCATGCTGTGGCTCTGCCTTGATTTCACTGAGCACTGCCTGTGGCGTCAGCCAGACAGGTATTGACATCAGAGTGGTTACTATCCGCAGTTATGTATAAATTTGCATTGCGTATTTTTATAAACGAATTAAGATGCTCTTAGAATAAAGTGCTCTCCATAAAAATCTGTCCTAGGTTTTGCTTGTGAAGTTGCATGGGTTTTGTGGATTCTGAAATTACCGTATTCTATATCAGCCGCTTCTTGATGCATTAGAAGCAAACCATAGATTCTTCTAATGTGTGTTGTTGTGGAACCTGTCCAACAGTAGTTCATGGATTAGAAGTACACAGGTAAAACACCTTGAAATTTTTGTCTATGTCATTCCAAAACTTTGTTGTAGATGAAATAGCTACACTGTGGTCATTCTCATTATTTGGCTGCCCCTGCTCCCAGTTAGTGAATTCAACTGGTTGTCCGTTCCAGAAAACCCAGTTTCTGGTGTGGTCAAAATCATTAACCCCAATGGCAAAGCTGAAAACAGACTGCCCTGAAAGAAAAGAAAATTAATGAACCTTTTTTAAGAATAAATTTACTTTGTAAACGTCGCTACATCATATTTCAGAATCCTATGGCAGCTTGTACAACATCTACCTTGGTGAATGAGTAACTTTTTTTTTTTACTGTAGAATATTTGTCAGGGGAGGTAATCATGCACATGCAGAATTGGCTCTTGTGAAAATAACTGGAAATTATTTAACAAATATTAAAAAAAATATATATATATGAAGATTGGTAAATATTGTCCTTGTTGAAAAGTTCACCTGTTATATTATTATAATTTGTTCTTTAATAAAAAATAGACGAGGAAAGTTGACTTGTAGCTGTATGCAAGCTGGACTGCTTATGTTGAAATATCAGAGATAATTATTGGCACAGATTGGTGAGAGGTACAAATTCTTAGGTGGATAAGCTGAATGCGGATTATTGTTAGGGATCCAGTTCTAAAGAAAAAAAATGCTTTTTGGGGACAAGTTAGAGTAATTAATCAGCTGCATTGTTTGTTTATTAGTCCGCTTTACTGCAAGTTTACAAAACCTTGATTGAAAACATGTGACAAATTCCCTTAACTTATGTACAACTGAGAACAATCTGTAATGTTGGTACCACACAAAACAGAGGCCTTATACAAGAAAATACTATGCCAGCAAACACTTGGAAGATACATCAGACAGTACCTGGTCAAAGGAATCCGTTGAAAAAATGCAATGATAAGCGGATGAAAAAAGCTTTCCAGGGAGCTAATAAACTAAAGGAGGATATATTTTATTGTAAATATCAAAAATGTCAACATAGGTATATGGAGAGAGTTTTATGAGTGATAACCAACAATCTACAGTGGCTGCCACACCAGGAAATATTAGTTTAAATGAAATGATATATTTCACATAATTTGCTCAAGTCTTCTAGGAGCCAACTCTATAGACCAGGTGAGGAAGTTTTTTTGCAAATTATAATAAATGAAAAATCTTTGAGAAACACACCTGTGAGAATTTTCAAGATGCTGACATAGTAGTCCTGTTCTTCAGAAGATCGGATGGAGATGAGGTGTGCATTCATTGAGCTGCACACCTGTTTTGCTTCAAGCCACTTCATTTTTTTCAGAGGTAACTTGTAGCAGAAGTTGGCCAGTTGCTGGTAGTTATAGTCAGTTGTGTCAGAGCATCCACCTGGAGTCAGCAACAAAAATGTCTTATGTTAAATATTTCTAAGTAAAATAGGAATTTTTACTGCTTATGCTAGCGGTAACCATGGCACTATCAACCGCATCTGCAGGAAGATGGTATTCATAGAAATAAATAACTACTGTTTGTAATTTGCTAAGAAGAGAATCAATGTTAAACACTCTACAAATACGACAAACTGTACCTCCAAACAGTTTTTATTTGGTAATGTTTTTTATAACACCTAATATCTTTAATAGCCACGTGATACTATCGTGTCGGTTAAGAGTGTGTGTTATAAGCTGGCAGAGTTTGGTGACCCATTCCTTCATCAGTGGCCATTGGAATTTCTCTCTGCTCTGGCTGGTTACATGCTGTTTAATTTTTTTTTAAAAAATCAACAAACAAATAAATACCCCCCCCCCAAAATGAAGAGCAAGAATGGAAATCTCTTTTTCTATAGATCTTGTGTATTCATGGATTCCCCGTAGATTACACTCATGACTGATACCTGCCGCTGGGATGGAGATCAGAGTTCCTTCTCCAGTTGCAAGATGGTGACTGTCTGGGTTAAGTGTTCAAACCATGGAGAACCCTGACTGCTCAAGTTCTGTGTAGAAATTAAATTCTTATTTTTTAAGGGATTAATTTAATTTTAAAGGTACCATTATTATTTTTGCCAGTTTATAAGTTTTAAACTACACCACCAAATTCCTGTTTTTTTCCCTAAGAAAACAATATTTAGAGTAATTTTAAGATGTATCATTATGCTTTTCACTTAGTTTCATGATGCTGTTGAATACCTTCATTTATTGGCTGATTAGAGTTGATAAAATGTGAAGGCATAACAGTAAAATAGCACCATATATTTATCATTTCTTGATTTCATTCATGTTCCTGTAGCTGTAATTTATATTGTATTTGATTATGATACTTCATTTTTTCTGACTGAACAATGTTTTGAAACCATGGAAACAAGCATTTTTGTGTTCTGATGGTCAAGAAAGCACACTGTAGTTAGATGCTAATGGGAGCTAATGGGTTGAAACTGTTCAATAAATATTTAATTATCCACAGTTGTGTGTACCTGGCCATGAACACACAAAGTTGACTAGGTACACGTTTTAAAAAAGAAACTTTTAATACAGTTTTTTTTTTAAATACAGCAGAACCAAGTAATGAGTATGAATTGATAAGTAGATAGACCAAGTGGACATGTAAAGGTTTGATAAAAGCAGTAAAGAAATAACATTTTTGAGTTTCTACTTAAAAGAATTCCTAATTATAATATATGAGACGTCTTTGTTTTACTATCTCTCTCAAATTATGTAAAACAAGTAGGTTTATTTGTCACATGTACTTTAATCTTCTTGAAAAGAGAAAATATAAGATGAGTTCTCCCTAGAAATCTGTAACAAAATATATAAATCTTTCTGCAGAACCATTAATGTTCTGACAGCCAATCTTGATGCTAGCAGATAGTAAGAATGTTAGTTTTTTTAATTAGATTTTCCACAAATTCTGGCAGATAAATGTAAATTTAAAGTGGCAAAATATCGGCGCTTTTGGTTTTGTCAATCTTTCATTATAGTAAAAAAAAAAAAAATCACTTGTTTTTCAAGAATTTAGAATATTATTTTTAAATATCACTGTTCACACAGTTTCTAATCAATCAATTGGAATTTCAGTTTTCTGTTTCATAACGTTAATAAATGCTGGCAGTTTTTAGACTGTAGATCAATTTTTATTAAGTACTGAGACAAAAGTTAAAAACCTCAGGGCTTAGCACACGTGTGATTTCAAGTAGAATCTGTTGATAAAACATGCAAAATCAGTTCACTATCAGCTTTAAGACAGAAAAAATGTAAGAAATCGTGCAAAAATCAAGAATATGTAGCCTGTGTTGTTTGTGACTATTCACTACCATACATAAGTAAATAGATACCCAAGTTTATTTTGGACCCTCATATACCCTGGTGAAATATGAGAAGGGTTAATACTTTGTGGTGAAGCCCTTTGCCTTATGTAAGGCTGCAACACATTATAATCTTGTCCACATTGTCAACCTTGGTAAATAATTTAAGAGAGCCCCAGAAAATTGGTTTATGGAAGCACTTGCAGGGATCAGTTGAGGGTAGCCTGCACTTACTGATTTTCCAGGCCATGGTAGAGTTGAGATGTCATTCTATTTCTATCTCTGAATTAGTTGGGACTCCTTTCATAGAAATACTGCTTGCTATGGATAGATGACAACCAATATAGAGAGGAAGAAGTTTAGTTCCTTCACTGACTGATGGCCTAATGGCCCAAATCTCACCCACATCATAATAGACTGCTACATTTTGTCATGGCTTGCAGATGGTTCACTCAAGATCCCTTTGCTGGATGGCACCACACCCATGCCCAACCACTGCCTAAGAACAAAATCTGGACTCTAGGAGAGTGCTGGAGTATCAGTGCTACTCATTGCCATTGATAACTGCCATTGCAAGTAGTAATGCACTGATTCACATGTTGCTGTTTTATCACTGTACCCCATGCTGTGGAAATATCTGGTGGTTCTTGTGGGTACACAGTTCAGTTTCCACACTGCTTTTCACAGCATGAAGCTTCTAGCCATCTTGGATGTGCAAAAACAGTTGTCTTATGGCTGATCCTTTCCTAGGTATTCTCCCTAATAACAGTCAGACAAATATCTAGTGCATCATATTTTCCACTGGCTTCTACAAACTTCCCAGCTATGTGCCCCTTTTTGAAGCTCAGTTTCTTAAACCTCTTAATGGTATGGCTGCCTGTAGACATAGGCCTTCCTTGAGCTGTACCTGTTCTTTAGTTTGTGCTCCTGCTTCCCATGACTGGAAAGGCTTATCTGAATTTCAGGGGACTTCTCTGCTTTTGTCAAGTCAGTATATATTCCATTTTTTTAAAATTAACTTTTAGAATTTTTCTACACTTGAGTTAAAAATACTCTTTAGAAATTAAATACTAATGTAATGACTATTAATTATTTATATTTAATTTTAAAGTTATATCCTTTGTTATAGAACTTACAACAGCAGAGGATTATTTTTGAAACATGGTCAGGAAATTTTTTAAATGTCCAAAAATTGCCAGCCTTCAACTAAATCAGAAATTATGGACATACTTTCACATTAATTTTTAAAGTATAATAGATAATACTGATAAAGAAAAGCATGCATTTCAGGTATCACAGACCAGTTTGTGATTTATTTTAACTTGTCTAAGGCTGAGACATTTGAACTTGCAAAAAATATCTAATGAACTTAAACTTTTGGATTGAATCCTATCAAAATGTGTCAGATGTTTCATAATTGAGTACTCAACATTCTAATGGATAACTGTTTATCTACCTACCTGTAAAGAGGAAGTAATATCTGGATCCAATGAGTTCTGCTCTTGTTCCATTTGGTTCAGAGAAGACTGCAGAATGTCCTTGGCATGTAGTCTTTTCCTTACTGAAGAAAAATGAGATGCATCGTCTGTCATCCAAGCATCGCACAAGACAATGGGACAGAGAGTCCATGTCAGTTATTTTCCACATCATGTTGGCTGTGGTTATAATGTTATCCCAGGAGTGCACCTGTCTAGCAAAACTGGTCCTGCTAATGTACATTGCTCTGGCCAGCTTTGCCATCAAAAATAGAGATACCAGACAATACTTTATAACAGATTTCATTGTTGTCTCTAAAGTTACTTTCTAGCTTCAAAATGATAAATTGAAGTCTCCTGTAGTTGCATGTAACTGATTCAGAGGCTGTTCGTTTACTGAGTACTGAGCTGTTATCACTGGTCATTAGTAATGTAAATGGTAACTCAGTCATGTCTCAACTTATACATGCGCCCCAGATTAAACCTTTATGAAGCCACCATTTAACTGATTTATTGATTGTTTAACTTACTATTAGAAGTGCACATACTACACTAAACCACCATTAGATTGATTGATTCTATGATGAATTAAAAGGGTATGGCTTTTTAAAAGGGCTTTGAGTGTACTGATAATTTTTTGCATGGCATGATGAATACCAATAAGATAATACCTCTATATGTGAATATTTGATATACAAAGTTTTGGAATTTCTATTTACTACTATTATTTTATACAAAAAGCTAAAAATAAAGTAATATAATGATAAATTCACTGAAAGTGTATCTTATAAAAATAAAGTTGCTGTCACTAAACATCATAGTTTCAAATCAAAATGGCTGTCCACTTCCTTAAGGAGCTGGAGTTACAGAAGACAATGACAACAACAGTTCCTCAGAGAAACCTCATAACCAAAGTTATTTCTGAGGCTTTGAGTCAAATTTCTTGTGCAATGGAAATGCTCTCAGAGCATGGTCCAAATTTGGAGTGAAGCAATGCCATCAAGAGGGTTGTTACAAAAGACATCAACTACTACATTATTTTCGGTTAGAAGCAGAAGACAAAACAGTTTGCACTTTGACTTTATAAATTGATGCTCTTCTTTATCAATGAAGAACTTACACCATTGTCATCAATGGATCGTGTCAACATCTAATTTCCATCCTTTCTTACTCCTAAGGAATTTATAGAGCTAAGGTGTTCGTTATCAATGAAACTTAATGGATCCACCTAAAATTACACCAGTAGGTATAAATACTAATATATTATACAGAGCAATATGTTTCTTTTATTTATGCTTGTTTTTAATTTAAATTCTGCACAGTAAAAAATATTAATTTCAATATAAATTGCCTTTGTTTACAGTATGAATGGTAAATTATTAAGTGTTAATACTATGAAATGGTAAGTTACATAGGCTAGGAAAACCTCATAGTACAGATGTTATGAGCTGTATTGAATACTTGAAGTTTTGAATATGAATGAAGCTCCAGGAACACATCTACCTTGCATATCGTGGTATCACTGTACAAAATCAGTGTCTAACAGAAAAAATTGCTAAATGTTTGGAAATACATGTTGCTGTAAAAATGGATGTTGGAAGCCAGTGATCAATTGGATATGGACTGCCAACTAAAGTACATCATTCCTTATTGATGTAACCAAAGTCAGTTTCATACATTATAATCAGTGGAGATCGTATCCTACCATTTTCTAAATCAAACCACCCTCAATACTAGTTCAATTTTGCAAATGAAGTATTAGCCACAATAACTCAGGACTCAGTGAAAAAAAAAAATATATAACTGGACAGTAGAAGGTAGTTTTAGGTCTGGTGTTATGGGAATTGATGTAGTAATGTTAGATAAAAAAGGAAGACACAGCAGAGATACTAGTGGTAGTTATCTATAGCAGCTACCGTGCCTAGGTGGCTGCATTTAAAGAAAAACAAACTCATAAATATCCCCACAATCTCCTGCATTCTCTAAAGAACACAGGACAAACTCATCTGGAGTTGCAAGAGCAATTATATAATGTACTCTCAGAGATATCCGAAAGAAATTCCGCATTATGTACAATGCAATGGATGCTGTTGACAAATTACCAAAGCTGCCACTAAATTGTGTCATAGTCGGGCAGGTATTGACTTCTTGAGCATGAAGGATTCTTAATTTTTTGATTGACATATATTACTTAAAATCTGAAATCAACATACCTTAATTTGAAATTGGAATCAACAAATGTGCAGAGAGATTTCCACAAGTTACCCAGGCACTCTGGTAAAATTAGTAGACTATGTACAGGTAGGTTGTTCCAATATAAATTGTAGATGCCCATGCTCATGCAATAGATATGGCCACTCAAAGTCATGCCCAAATTGCAATGTGGCTGAAACTGTTCAATGCTATCTTGGAGAATGTCCAATACATCAAAGACAGAAAATTCTGCTGAGATGTGTTTCAAAAGCATTAAACCAAATATAGTTTCTAAGGTTATATCACTATCTCTTGTGATGACCACGGAAAATACTCTTGAAGCATTTGAGAACCATTAAGCAAGAAACATTGAAGTTGTTATTCTTGAAGGAACTGATAGCTCCAGCTATGAGTTTGTCTCATAACTTTTAATTGGTTCCTCTATCCTTATAACTTCTAACTCTAAACTAAGGAGAAATGAAAGTGCATGTAGCCATGTTTTGAATACTTACAAAATGTTAGTGATGACTTGGGCTGTACTACAGTATCAGACAAGTGGGTAAGTGTGGTCACTGGTGATGTTCATCATTTGGTTCTCTGGCTGAAAATCAGAAGTTGTAGTCAGATACTTTGTTACGGCCAAGAAGCAAACCCTTGTTTGATGAGGTTCTACTCATTCTCGTCCCACAGATGTTCAGTTGGTGTAGGATCAAAGAACAAGAGCAGCCACTGGAGCACAGGGATGGCTTATTGCAAGAAAGGCAGCAGGAAACCGCTCTACTCGACGAAAATATGGTTGTGTGGTTGTTGGTGATTTTAAAAGAGCCAATGCTGTCAAGACATGGAGTGGTGTCCTGTAATGAAAACTAATGCTAGCCTGGATTAGGAAGCTCCCCCTTCTGTCTGCTAGTCTGCAGACACATTCATTGTCGTATGGTTAACAGCAGTGTTACACATCGAATTGCTAATTCAATTGTGCAACAGATCTTGTCGTCATGGCAACTTGAACCATACCTACCATTCTGTTAAAAAAAACATGATTACATTCAGGAGTGTTACATGACATGATTGAGGGGGGGGTTCTTGATGCCAACCTTTATACTATTCTTGGTGTTTTTATTTCATGCTGGACATGCAACAAGCATTAGAGGCTTTTGGTAGAGACAGTGGATCGTGACATTTTCATAGCAGTAAGGTTTCCCAGACTATTCAAAAATGCTACCTTTTCAACGTAAACAAATACATATGCCAAACAATCTAACTTTTTCAGATTGGTGCTTCACTAATGTGCTTCAGTATATTGATGATGCAGTTTTTGTCACAATGCATGGCCCACATAGGCTTGTCTGGTGAGCAGCAACTAAAAGTTAAGATGCTTAAAAATAAGGTAACCTATAATGGTGGTTCTGAGAATTTAGTATGGTTAAACACCGATAAGATAGTGGTGGCCTGGCTTTTGGGTTACTAGAGCACACAAGGCATTGCTAAAAAGTAAAACTACTATGTCAGTGATGTGCTGGCTGTTCCGCAACAACAACAACAGTAGATATCTAAAATTTTATTGTAGTTTATTTAACATAAAATACAAACATGGAAATCACAAAAAAGTAATTACTTAATGAACCTTCACCATTTTACTGACATTACTAATTTCCTTTGGTTTGGAAACTGAATCGGTGAGATCACTTTCTACAATATCAGGATGGAATGTATTGTTCTAATATTCTAATACATCGATTTAAAAAAATAGAAATAAGATATGTCGGACACTTTTGAATAACTCTCACGACTCCTTTGTCATGCAGGGATTAAAATTTATAAGTGGCAAATTTTGCCTAGAAAACAAAACTGTTTAAACAACCCATTTGAATGATAAAGCGCATATAAAATTAATAAATAAAGAAATATTCTTTCAAATAACTTTTTAGTCATTATTTTTTTTTTAAAAAAACTGACTATTGTTCTTTTTTTGTAATAGAATATTTTCTTTTCAAGAAAAATATATTTAATAATATGTATCGTTCACCATCATTCTACATCTGCTGTAAAACAAACATTCTTTATCATTTTTGTGAATTGCCATTAACCGTGTGTGTGTGTGTTTGGAACCAAAAACTGTAATACCTCCAATTGTTTGTTAAAATAAAGTCATTTTTAGGAAAATAAAAATCAGACATAGTATATATAAACTTTTCTTTTTACAAATCTCTTGTCTCATGAACGCCGCCTTCAATCCTGTATTTGTTCCAAAATTTCTTCCATCTACGCTCTCCAAAAACCAAGAACTTTTGTTCGTCAGTTGCAAATAAGATTAAATTACAATCACCAGGCAAATTAAAACTACTTTTGATATCTCTTGAGGAAACACTGGAGATGCTGAAAGTTAGTAATTCGCAGTATCTAACATAGGCTAAAGAAAGCAAGCAAACAATACGGTGGTCGTGTGTAGTATTGACTAAGGCTGTGATCTTTCTTTTGGATGATCTACAAATTAAAACCCTAGCTATTTATCTCCCATTTAATTAATTTAATGTACAGTTTTATAAATCTTACAGCAAAATTAAAAAAAAAAAAAAACAATTTTAAGTATTTGTCATATGAAAGAATTGTTGACCAAGATAAATTGTATGCATTCTTCTGTAATTTCCTTAATTAGTAGAAGGCAGCAGGATTTAACTATAAAGGTAAAACTTTCGTAATAAACAGTAGTTAAATCCATTGCAGACCTAAAACATCAAGTTCACCCTCAATGAATTGTTGATCAGTATTCAATTTTTTGAATTTGCATATAGGTGAAAAAAAAACTGCAATTATCAAATGCAAACCTTGATGAAAGATAGATCATTTTTATGAAGCACCAACAGCCATGTTTGTTTTGCACAAGAGCCATATAACAAGCAAAATGAGTGTATATGAAAAGTTTGTTTACAGAAACCCCAACACACACAAAGAAGTCTAGGCTTTTCATTAAATGTACAACAAATGATGATGATTTCTTCTACAATTAAGTAAACTTAATCAAACAGTATTTGAATAAAAACAAAAGAAAAATCCATTGTAATGCTCTTATTAACATGGACTATAAGGCTAAAACTACAAGAAAGCCAACACCGTCATCTTGTTTATGTATGTAAAGTATAATATTTTCTCTAATAGATCTACCCACGTTTATAAAAAAAGTGTTCAGCAGTAAACGAATTCATAATAAAATAGTTGTTTCAGAGGCTGATTATGATTATTAAGTTTAAATCTGAAATGCTCACGATAATTTAGGATGTGGCAATTCAAACAACAAAGTTTCAGCTGCATTGCTGGTTTTCATAAACAGAAATGCTGTAAAAAAAATGGGTAATCACACACATACACAAAACAATCGTCGTCACTAAGGTAAATTTTAAAATATTAATAAAAGCTCAATTTCCAATATTTACACATTTTTTCTCATGTAGAGAGAATAAAAAAGGTCAAGGCACTGTCTGCATACTATTGCTGCTGGCACAATTACTAGGATACATATCCTATGTTTGCAAAAGGTGGATGGAATTGCCTGTTTTCTTCAAATTTTTGTACTGCTGCCTAAACGTTAAAACTTTCCATCCATAATTTGAGTAAACACTGTATGCATTTTTTTTTTTTGTTTAATTTACACAATTATGTACTGTAAAAAAAAAAGCTTTGATTCTCACGGAAACACTAATACTGTGCATGGGCCTTAACTGGAAATGGAAACAGTGCTTAGAACAAACAAAC
Organism: Nautilus pompilius; assembly: GCA_018389105.1. Lineage (NCBI taxonomy): Eukaryota > Metazoa > Mollusca > Cephalopoda > Nautilida > Nautilidae > Nautilus > Nautilus pompilius. The sequence continues at coordinate 432,299 of JACATO010001898.1, forward strand.
AAAACTTAGCATTATGTAATAATTAAACCATTAGGAAGCACAGAGCTTCATTATTTTTTTTTTTGTGTGTAGTCCAAGGAAAGGAGACTCAATATGATGACAACTGCAATGCCATGCTTGAAGTGGTTTTCTTAGACACTTAGGGAAGATAACGTGACAAGATTTTGCATATAGTATTTTTTTAACCCCCACAGAATTGGCAAAATATGAAAGTAGTTTTAGCAGTTGTTAACTTGCTTAATTCCACTTAAAGATTAAGGGCTGTTAGAGGATATAAAAGTGTAAGAAAGCAATTATCTTTAACTGATTAGTTATCTTCCATTTCAGGGGCAGATGATTTCTGAAACATCCATGGACAGTTTAAGTGCAGAAATTTTAAGATATGTTTACAGCACTAGCTAAGGCTGACTTTCCAAGAGGAAGAACAAAACCTAAGCATCATTGACTTCACTTTTACATATAGAGCACCTGTTAGCAGATCTCATTTATGACAGACGGGCCTTTCAGGTACTTGGCTGATTGTATACACAAAGGCAGAGAAGATAAGCAATTAAGGTGCACGTGCACTGTTAAGTGAAGATCATTTCTAAGCTGCAATGACAATATTATTATTTAAAAATTGATAATAACTTTTTCACAACCAAGGATAACACTGCTGCTATTATTAAGTAATTGTTATGTTTAACCTTCAAGATGCAAATGCACATTAAAGAAATAATGTGAATGACAATGATGCATAGTTACTTCTGCAGGCTGTAGCCCTGTCTGGCACCTTGTCTAAACAGTCTAGGTTTCAGAATGAATAAGATACATTCTCTATGAAACATTGGTCCACAATAACAATCCTCTCCTACTGGTATTAAAAACATCGATTTGCAGGTGCAAACCTCATGTTCAGGTGATTTTTTTTTTTTTTAACCCATATATCCAGGTATGTCATATATCACATCATCTCTTAATTGAATAATGAAAATGAAAACACGCCAAGTTACTTGTGAGGTATTAGTTTTCATCTAGATTAATATATCTGATCTGATCTGAATGCTATTAAACTAAAATTATACAAAACTCCTGAAAAACTGATTAAATCAGCATATTATATAACTGCAGCCACACAAAGTTTTGGTAATGATTTCCCATTCTTTTAAATCTTACAGGTATTAAAAATTTCTTAATCAAGTCAATCAAAGAAAGAACAGACTGACTAAACAAGCATCTCTTTGTCGTCACATCAGATTTCATAAAGAGCAAAAAAAAAAAAAAAACATTATGAAGAATAAAATATTATTATTATTATTATTATGCTATATTTTAGTGCATTTCTGGTTCAAGAAGCACTCATCACAACTATGCTGAGTGACAAAATCAAAACAGGTCTTTAAATTTTAAATGTGAATGCAAGGCCATCTATCATTGAATATCTAAGATTAAGTCAGCTTATTCGGTTTCTAGCCATCTCAATCAACTGCTTAGGTAACTAACCTACGTCGTCTATCTAATCAGGAAACTTATGTAAATATTTTTCGCCTGAAGACATGACTGTACCTGTCTATTAAAGTCCACCCAATATTTTAGGACAAATGTGTTAATGAATCAAAATAACAACAGATCAGCAAGTGATTGGTCTTTGTGGGTGGTGGGATCAGTCACATTGGAATCTGATTTGGTTTTCTTACAAAATTTGAGAGTATAAGAAAATGGTTATTAAAAGTAAAAATATCAAATGACAGACAGTTTAGGTACCAAATTGTCATTACTATGATTAATAATGGACTTTTTTTTTTAGATTTTTAATGCATGGTGGTAACAATACCAACTTCTCCCTGTAGTTAGCTGCCTATGCCAATGTGGTGAAAAGGGATAATGAGAGGCTACACAGAAGAACCAAAGTTCCCAGGTGTGCCATCAGAATCATCATAGGCTGCTGGGTTTGAGTGACCTCCTCCTCTGTTGTAGTATGGCAAAGATTCTTGCTTATCGTCCATAGCAGGGTTTTCTAGACCTTTCATCTGAAAAAAAGAAAATAAATAAATGGAAAACTGACAATAAAAAAAAAAAAACTATGAAAATTTAGTTGGCACAAGATTTGTTGGGAATAACCTTATGAAGTCTTATCTGCGGACTTTGATTCAGGGCCACATTCCGTTTTTATTTATAGTACAGTACAACCGCGCTAACCTGAACTAAACAAGGTCAGATTTACTTTCAATTACTCAGAGTTAATTTCGAAGTCACTGGTCCATGGGCTGCAAGAGCGCAATTACATTTGACAGGTGGAATCGTGCATTATCCAAAAAATAAGAATGGTTTTCTGAGTCAGACCTTTGACTTTGAGGAAGCAGGAAACACTAGGCCCAAGTTTATTAAGCCATTCTTTAAACGATGAGTCCACCTAGGCATTATTTTGAGCTTTGTAATGGATGCGCAGTGTCCATGTTTACATTTTTAAAATTCTCTAGGTTTACATGGTGTTACTATCATTAGTCATTAGTGGCAACTTAATGAAAGCCCGAGCTATTCCTACAAGTGTAGTGATTCACTATTCTTATCATGTTTAAAGCCTAGTGTATCTACTTCATTACACAATGTTGTGTTTTCTCATTGGTAACGTTTTGAAACTTAGCCCAGTTTCATTACAAATGTACAACTGATCAGGCAAGAGTTCATCATTTATTGACTCTAGCTTTTCACAAAACTCAGATATTGTTGCTAAACCCACTGATATGTTTTCCCAGCATATTATTAGCCAACAAATTCTATACCTCTTTTTCAACCAGTCAAACCGTTCATTATTCACCTGCTAACTTTTTAACTCATCTTCTTTTCTCATTTCAGTGACCCCACACAATGGAGCTTTCTCTCCATTCTCATTCTTGTAAACTACATTAACAATGTTTGCAGTCAGCCTTTGAAGAAATTTTAACATCTTATTTAAAATAAAACAAAATTATGTCAAAAAGCAACATAGTTTTAATGATATACAAAAATAGTAAGGCAAAATTTGGGGTTTACATTAACAATAAAACTAACTTAAATAATTTTTTAAAAAATAAATTGAGTCTACCTTGGGTAGGCAGGTATTTATGTATTACCTGGTTTTAGAACTGATCAATATCAACTACATGTAATTTTTGCTAGTAGTCTAACCAAGAAGTTATCAATCCATGGAACAAAGAAATACATACCTGGGCTTGACTAATTTCAAGTTAGGATATAAAAGAGAGAGATACTAAAACATCTAACCCTTTTATATGCAAAGTAATACAGATTTGTATTTACTCGATAACAAACATTTTTCTTGGTCATTCATTTCAAGAGAATTCTAGTAAACAAATATTTGGTACTTTTTCAAACATGGCTCTCATCAATACCACAACCTTTGCATATCAAAGTTGTGCTCTATAGCATTTGTATGGTTTTCTGACATTACCAAGTTTTCTACTCTGAAAGAGCTCACAGACACAAAATGACAATCTGAGGTTTTACAATTTTAAATATTATTTATATGCATTTAATAAAAATGTGATAAGTTAAATCTTTAAATCAAATTATAACAGTAATGTGCGCAAAAACTGGGTTTCTCTAATGATCATAAATGCCCCAATTCTGCGTTTGAATCTATTAAAAACCAAACAGAGTAACTGATCTCTCTCATACATGTTCAGATAGCTGAAGAAATGCCTCATCCTGAACAGGGATGAAGACAAAGCCAATCTTACACAAAAGTACCAAGATTTCTTGAGATTTGCTTTACAGAACAGTTTATTAATGTCACAAACATTCAATGTGTCACTAAGTCTTTGAGACTTTTGACATTTAAAATTGAGCAGTTTTGATTTATTTAATATTGAGAATTTATGGTATTTTATGAAAAATATTTTTCTTTTTTTTTAATGTCAGTCTAGAACCTTTTAAAAGTGGGGGGTCCTTAGTTTAAAATGATCAAGTCTAGAGCCTGATTAAGCAAGCAAGACCACTCAGTAGGAAACGAAAAGGGACTGGGCTAAGATATTACACCCACAGGAAAGTTTCCCACCTATTTGTACTAAACAAAACTTTTCACTATATAGTACATTCTGGAAATGACAAACAGAATATTTTAATATAAGCAGGTGGGAGAAATGGTGGTATTTTCACCAAGGCAGAAGTTAGCAGAACTATGTATAGGCATTCACTGCCTTTTTGAATGAGTAAATAAACTGGCTAAAAAAAGTATGAGTGTCTAAGTTGGTTACAGATGCAGTGTTGTGTAATTTTCTTTAATGCCAATTTAGTCCATTTTTTTTTTTCTAAATACACTTAATTCTTGGAAACCAGGACCTTTATGATAAACCAGCAGGGGGGGGGGAGTGATAGTTCACAAATCCTTGCTTCATGATTGGAGTAAGTTGTTAATCTGTTAAATGGGTGAAGCGTTTTCAGTCAATTACAATTTATTTTAATATTTAGAAAAGGCTACAATGCATTTGTTTATCATTGTTTTGGTAAACCTGTCCTGTCACCATCCACAAGTCCCAATAAAGACACTGGGCTTTGCAAGAATCATAAATTCTATTCATCAACAACAATGGTCCTGATTATAGTAGTCTTTATTTTCTTGGTATAGGCTGGATCTGAACCCACGATCCCTTGGATTATCAAAGCTTTACGACATATCCAAGAACACAGCTACACCACTAACTTGGAAAGTTTCACACACCTTTTAGAAGACAAGAGTTCTGAGACATAGCTAGGTATAGAAATTTCAAGCAAATTGCATCTAACTCCAAATCTGTAAACAATCACAAGTGTAGACAGTAAGAAATTAAAACAGAAATAAAAGAAATTAAAATTTATTTATCATCAACAGTTTCTAAGAGCAGCATAAAATGCTTAGAAAATGTACAATGCTATCAGATTTACAAAAGTAACGAAAAAAAATCGCCGCAGATGCTTATTCAGTAATCTTCTGTTCTTGGGTAACAAAAATTAAAACCACATTATAACAGCTGCATCTTGACTTAGCACCTGCTGAGGGAAGACAAACATTTAGAGCAAACTTGACTGGTAAAATATGGAACAAATGCCAAATTATAAGGATGCATTTAAATTAATGGCACCTTCAAATTGTGATTTTGCACATTTCATAACTATTTCCCTGCAGGGATTCGCTAGTCCAGGCAGCATTAACAAAACCTACAATAAACCTCGCCTCTGGGGCAGCATTGCTCAGCTTTGTCAACCTCATATCAATGATTCATCCCTAAAAATCAAAATCACATTAAGATTTCCACAGCTGATAATGTTGTGCGTGTGTTAGCCATACAATTTAACAAACATATAAATAATCCTTCATCCACAGTAGGGAAAGAAAATTTTAAAAATGCTAATTCTATAAAGCTCCATCCAGCAAGACTGAATTAAACCATCGACCCAAGGATTGCTGACTCCTTCCCACAACACGAAAGAACCAGATCCATAACGGTAGATATATTTCTAATTGAAATGAACATGGGTCACAATCCAGACCTGTGCCACGCCAGGCTGCTTAGTAAAGCTGCTACTTCGCCCTGCCCATGGGATAGCACCAACTTATAGTGTATGCACAGAGCCAGATTCACGTTAACAACTTAAAATTACAAAATGTTGGTACATTTTATTAGTACCCAAAAGGTCTTATATACATAATATAATTCAGTTCCATTACCACAACTTTAATTCACGTTTTGTTACAAAAATATTTTAAAAGCAATTGTTTTTTTGTTCAAAATATAAATCTAACAATAAAAGAAAAGAAGAAAAAGCTTAAACTATGGTTGAAGGTCAAAGTTTAAATCCCAGGTGTGACTGACCTGGTCTGGCCTTCCTCCATAAGCATTTCTTCTGTACCAGCCAGCCTCTTGGGTTTCCTGCCACTTACAAAGTAGTTCCAGCAGGACTTTCTACAGGCATCCAGCTAACTGCCACTTAATTTAGGAAATTGAAAACAATCTATTCACTAGACAAAATCCACTCATCAGCCTGCTTCCCGGTTTATAGTAATAAAGTATTTTGCTAAAAAGAACTTTAGAAATTGAGTCATACGGTCAAAACAAAATTACTGTGCATATTTTAAACTACATTTCCGATCGGGTTTTGCTACTACAGTGGTGTTGCTGAGATTCCAAGCCATGGATGAATGAAATGCTGGAAATGGACTCTAAAACCACCCAGACTAGATACTTCATGGATAGTTTCAACAAATATTTTCCACTGTTTTAAAGTAACAGCAGCATTAGTTCTTTAAAAAACGATGATCGGACCACACGATGAATAGAGTTCCCCAATCCTATGTACTTTTGAGGTGGCCAACCCAAGCGCTGATCAGGAGCACTTAGGTGTCCCAGCCAATTATTAAAAATATTAGCAGCTCATTTTATTGCTTAAGTAATGGATACAAAAGTTTAATAAAACTAAGTCATCTCACCCAGAGTAGTTTCTTTAAATTGACATTTTTTTTTTTTGTTGAAAAGATTTACAATATTTTAATTTCTAATTAAAATAAAACCAAAAACAAAATCTCCCCTTCAGCATTATCATATCCACTGCTGTAACAACATCTGTAGCAAAAGATGAGTATCCGAATCAGTGGTGACATGGAAAACTGAATCTAGTTCATACTCCTACAATTTAGATTTAATACCAAAGGTCAACAGATGGAAATAGGATAGTGAAGAATCAGACAGATATGTTCATACTATTATAGCTAAGCCATATGTCACTGAGTGCACATGGCTCTGTTAATACAGAAAATGCTGGGGTTTTTTTGGCTTTTAAAAACTTTATTTTAGACAGCAACAGTGAAATACTGCACAGGAACATACATCAAAGACAACAACATAGTTAGGTATCTACCAGTACAAGGCAAGCTGAACACTACTGAACAAACAAACCAAAAGTAAGCAAAAAAAATGAATTAAAATTATATTTAAAATAATTACAACACTTGTCTGATAAGCAATTACCTATGCGTAATTTCATACAGATTAGCTATGTGAATGTTGCTAAGCAACAAAATGTTAACCCCCCCCTTTTTTTTGTCACACAAAAAGCAATTTGAAAAATTTCCTAACTGAAACTTAAGTATCACCCAGAGAAATCCGGATGTCTGATCTAGTTCAGATTTCTTCTAACCCTTGAAGGGGAGCTGCATTACTCCACAAACCTGGTCTCCTGAAGTCAATCAAAACTGGAAATATTTACATGCCTGTGATCAGTAAAGGAGACTCGATAATTTCCAATGTACACAACTTTTTTTTTTAAAAGGAAAAAACAAACAACAGAACTTTCAGTAGTGAGTGGCAAGTAAAGTATGAAATGAAGCAACATTTGCTGTTTCTAACTTTTGTTAAAAACTATTTTTTTTTTTTTTTTTTAACTATTATAGTACAATCTGCTCCAGATCTAGTTTGTCTTTTAAACATGAATAAAATCATTTATGCCATAAGACGTACAAAATTTTTTTTTAAGAGAAACTGAAGATGCAGTTTGGCTTATAACATGCTCACTTTGCACAGATGAGACTGACGATGAGATGGAGAAGCTACCAATAAAGGACTATTTTCCTGTATATTTTAAATATGTAAATAATCTCTATACACCATAAACTGTTGGAATACTCTTCCAAATTATGGCAAGAATTTCCAACATGTGGTCTCTTTCTACTGTCTGCTTGGCTGCCAGTCACCCTTGCTTTAGACCTTGATGTCAGCATACTCTGTGGCATCACCTCTGGATGGGAGAAAATGCTGCTGATGCCTGCTTTGGCGGTTGGCTATGGCCATTTCAAGTTCTGCATAATGAAGTCCGTTCTCTTCAGTCAATATTGGCCGGTTCTGCTGGAAAATCCAAAATGGTGAGGCCTAATTGAGGACACACACACACAAGCTCTGTTCTTAAATTTCAAGACAACAATTATAAAAAAAAAATTCTAAAACAATTCTGAAAGTGTAGGCAGAATATATTAATCTTTCTATGAAAGGGGGGTGTTAGAAAGGGTATTTATTTTTGTCTCCTCCTGAGATATGGTGCTTTAATTCTTTTTTTTTTCATTTTTGAACCCTTAATGAATATTCAAATGGATGCTGAATACGAAACAATGCATTTCACATGCAAGTATGGTTTCTCACCTGACAGCCAACAAGATAAAGGGAGTGAATGGAGACAGAGTACTTCCTAGATATTAAGTCAGGGAACCAGCGAGAAAGCTTGGCCCAAACCTCACTGATGACCAAAGTGATTGTGATACTTTACCAGAGAAGTTTACGGTAAAAGCCTGGAAGGTAGATTTGGAAATAAAGCTTGGATGATCAACAAAACTTTTCATAAATGTTTTAACAATTAAAATGAATAAAGCGCACATTTATCAATACTTTCTCCAGTGTTCAGAAAATAAATAACCAAACAGAATAAAAACACAGACGACAGTTAGTTACAGTTGTGGATAGTGTGACACTGGTGAATATACACTAGACAGTTGGTTGGAAGCAATTCAGACCTATCTAGCCACTGCCCCCCACTCCAACCCAGTCAAGATTGAAAGATTTAAAGTGTACATGGATAACACTAGCCCTTTAATCCTCTTTCTGGGGACAACTCTGACTTTTGGTTGGTTTGCAATTAGTCTGCTTTATACCACAGATATCATATGATCACCTCAGTGTGTCACAAGAAGCATATCTACCTGTCAGAGGTCTGTTGTATAGACCATATTTCATCTACAATATGCAGTTTGACACTGAATCATTTCCTTCTGATAGTGTAGCGATTTCTGATTGCACGTAATTTAGATTTCACCATTCAGCTTGTCTGAAGATTAATTTCACTGACGATTTTTCCAGCGCGTAAGACAACTACCAATCAGTACACTGCACAAAAGTAGAGGCAGGCAGCCACACCAGACAACATCTAGACAACCACCACAACCCATCATTCCATACATAGATGTTTTGTTGTTTGTTTTTTTTTTTTTGAAATATGGACAAGAGACAAAGTTACAGGGGTGTCTAAGGTCAAGAAATTGAATCAGAATTAGGCATATGCCTCGGATAATCCTAACAGAGACCACCTGTTCAAAAATAGACCCCCCCCCTTGATGGTCAGGCTAGACAAAGGTCTGAGGGGGTGACTTCTGCTTCAGGAAACTGAAGTCTACCAAAAGAAAAAGTGATAGTCAGGTGCACCAGAAGCTGAAAAACTCCTTCCAGTTGCAAAATGAAGACCAGCTTTCTACCATCCTCTTGTATAAGGGTTGGATGCTTCAGTGGACACAGCGATTGCAACAGAAAGTGACCTCTTCCTAGAAGTGAGCAATTTCACATCTTTTTCCAGACATTTTAAACATATGAAATCCAGAGTCATCTGCCCCAGAAAAGATTAATTACTAAAATGCTCTTAATATTTATTTATAACTTTGGGATATTGATAATTAGATCCGGTAAGGGGAAGATGGAGATAGTATTCACTGTTTCATTATGCAGATATTCAAAGTCCATCCATACAAACAGTCACCTGCTGATGTGTAACACTAGATTTTTGATGCTGGTTTGTGTTGGGGTGTGGGGAAGGATCCTGAACCATCACTAGGTCTACTCGGTGACCTGATGTGTGCTGGTCATCTTCATGCAGAATGAAGGGAAGTCAGATCTCTGGCATGGATTTTTTTTTTTTTTTTTTTTGAATAAACCAGCTCATCACCTCATTCAGCCCTGTTAACGCAACTGAGGTGAAGTTGTGGCTGTGGAAGACAGCTACAGCAGGGTGTTTCCTGCACGCTCCAGCATCTACAAGAGGGATGAGTATTCTGAAGGTGTCTGAAGCCCCTTAAAGAGGCTGCTGCTTGCTTTTCATACTTTTGTTCACACTTTTGTTCACAAAGCAGCACTGACCCCCTCATGAAACATTGTCAAGTCAACCCGCCCTGCGCCGTGGTACTGAGGAGACTTGGGGGGGGGACACTCTCGAGTCACCTTTCCACCTGCCCCACAAACAGTCCTGAAGTAATTTCGATGAAGGCTAAGGTGGTATATCGAGTCACCTTTCCACCTGTCCCACAAACAGTCCTGAAGTAATTTCGATGAAGGCTAAGGTGGTATAAGACTGGTTTTACAATACAAACCATTAAGATAGTTGGGTGTTCTGTTGCTATGCTCTTGAAAATTTGGTGCGCAAACCCTTTCCAATTAGAAGTAAATTTAGCTTCAAAGACATGAGCAGTCAGTCCTGGCTATAACCATGGAAATGGAATAACGATGTAGAAGAGATCTTACAAATTAGGATTTAAAAAAAAAAAATGAAAAACAACATTTCGGTGTTCTTCTTGAGATTTTCATGATACTGATTAAGTAAACTTTTAGATTAAATATTTAGTCTTTCATGTATTTAATGTTGGTCATTAGAGCTCAAATAAGCTTGAAACATGGAAATATTATAAATCAGACATTAGTAAATTCGAGCACTACTCATAAAAAACAACAAGAAGATACTCTCCTTTTAATCTACCCAAATGTTTCTTAAGGCAGCACCATTTACAATTACTGTGTTCAACTTTTAATGGCTACTGAATGAAAAGGAGAATTACTAAAATAATTCTTCCATTTGTTTTAGAAATGCTGGCACAGAACCGAATCTCATCTCCAGTTCACTGCCAAAATCATAGGTTCAAGAAAAACTCCTCCCTCCAAAGTAAATTCTGTCACCAGGCTGTTGGTTTCTTCCTCAAAATAAATTTCTAACCACGTAGTTAATAATAATTTTACACAGTACAGGAATTCAATAGACCATTCCCTTGAAAGTAGCTCTTACAAACAAGCAGGTAGAAAATTCTGTAAGGAGAAAACTTATCAGTTACCATAATGGATTTCAAATTAAATTACTCACTGACACATTCAAAATATTCACATATACCTAATGCATGTGAAAATTCAATGAGTATAAATATGGGCAACTTTACTATGCCCAATGTCATCCTCATAGTTGGAAACATCCACACGGCCTGTGGCATCTGTCATGATTTCACTTATCAGACCACTAAAGGTTACATAAGGTCAAGATGGTCACATACAAATTTAACTGTGTGTGTGTGTCATCTTCATGAAAAGATTATTTCCTACTTTTTCCAGACTTACTAATCTTCTTGGAAAAATCAAAAACAATGTAAACTTCCTTTTAATTGAAAATCCTAAAAGCTTCTGAAATATCAACCCCTATAATCTGATGTCTAGATTACAAACTAGTCAAGTGTTCTCATAACTGGAGCTTGATTGTACTGTCTATACAGATTGTTCCTGTCAGTACCAGCTTTATTAAAGCCTAGTATCAGCAGCCTGCACATTCAAACTAAGTAACGTAGATACAGTGGAGGGCATCAAACAGACAATTACTACAGTTTAAAAATGATTTCCACCTCAAACAACAAACTCTCCTGATTCACATAGATGCACAAGAATGGTGCTCAACCAGACAATTACTGATCTGTAAAACTTTTCTGGAGAATGCACGTTTTTTGTATGAAGACAACTGAGGTGCATCCATCTAAATGTCAAATGAACAAATTTGAGAAAAAGGGTTAAAACATCAAAACTGACAACACCAATACAAAGAAAAATTAAGTAAAACTGAATGATACCTTTGGCATGTACAGACAGACCTACGATCCATATCAGACACTATCTTTGAACACAGCAAAAAATTTGCAAACAATCAGATCGCCACCAATTTAATAATATTTAAGATAGGGAGATAATTTATACTGCATTTGGATATATTTGAGAGAGAGAGAGAAGAAATTGCAGACTGGAAGGTCTGTATTAAGATTCATCCGGCGATAATGCATTCGTTAAATTTCCATTGTCTCAATTTGTATTGGCTTTTGTTTCTTGACCATTTACTGTGACCCTTACTCAGCCCCATCTAGATGGAGGTAAAAGCAGACTTCTCCCCCACTCCAAACAAAAATGCTACATGATATTAAAATTCATGTTCATTAAATCAACAAAAGGAGGAAAACAACGATGGTAGCAGGTTTCAACTTTCGCCTAATTTTCTCCAAATATGCAGCAATTAACTACAAATAAAGTCACAAAAACCTAATTGGGTTTACTTTTTGCCAAGCTATGCAAATAGAGCAGGCTATCCAGCAAGTGTTAGTAGCCATCCCACTTAGAAAGAAAACCCTGATAATCTTTCTCCCACCTTAGTGAAATAAGTCTTCTTGTACGTACAGAGTGTAGCACCACCAAGAGACCACCCACAGAGTTCTCAATTCCTAACCCAGCGACCATTTGTTCTGCTTTTAATCCAACTCGAGCAACATGTCGCACATCGTGATACCACAATCTCTTCCAACCCGTCCTCGAAGTTTCTCCCATCGAGGTGTACACTTTTGATTTGTTTTCTTTGTTATGCACAGAGCATCCTTTGTTCTTGCGGCATTCCCAGACATTTCCTCACGGATACCATACTTACGATGATGAACAGCCATATTCCAACTTCCAGTTTAAAGCTGCTGTGTAGGGTTTACTGATGCAACAGATGGCATTTTGAAAACGAACATGGGTTTTTATACTCAGTCAAGATCAAAATGGCCAGTGGATTATTTAAACAAAACCCAGCGGTCACCGAGCAGCTTCCTGTGAACTTCACGGCCAAGTTGTAGCACATTTTTTTTTCTTTCAATATTCAGAAATTTCAGTTTTATCCGCATACAATTAGATTCCGATTCCTCGTTTTTTAACCCGGAAACTACAGCAATTTTCTGCACAAACCAGCTAAAGTTCTGTAGATTGTTTTATTTCTAAATTAGAGTAAATTTTAATGCTTACAAAAATTTCTTTTAGAATTTAAAGGAAAAAAAAAAAACACTAAGAAATGAATCTTTTATAAAACTACCATCCTTCAGAATGAAGAAATTTAAAAAAAAAGTTGGCTCAGTTTGTTCTTACCATTTTCCAATCACATGGACGGGGGTACAAACAGACAAACATGTGCTTATAGATTTTAAAGCAATGTGCATTAAAATCACCTAATATTCTAATATATTAAATATCAATTTTTTTGTAGATAAAGTGCTATATTAAATCTTTGAAGAAATTCTTTGTCTGACATTTCATTTCAGTTATATTCTTGGACATGAGGTATGAAGATGACTACTTAGATCTATGAATAAACAGTGGCAAAAGAGTCAACTAATTCCTCATTACATCAAAAAGAGAAAATACCAAACTACATTTGTAGGCCATCTCAAGTATATTTGTAGTTTAAAAGCCATGGAAGCAAGAGGATTGTTCAACAACCTGTCCTCCATAACATGCACATTTTACTGAGATCTTCCCATGCCAATTTCTTCAATTCTGCTGCATCCACAGAGTTTAGGGTATGAAAATGTCTCAGCTAAAATCAGCTGACATGCTGGACAGCCACTAAGAAAGTCTCTCGGTTCTGGAAGGTGGTGGGGAACTAACCTTTGTCTAGTTTGTATCAGCAGCATGTCACAAAGAACTCCCCACTCTCAACAGAAATCAGACATATTCAAAACACGTTCACTTTAAGATAAAATAAAAGCAACTTTTGGTTAATTAAATAGCAGTATGGAATTTCATGTGAAACCCAAGTGTCTTTTTCTGTCCTTTAATGCTAGCATTCACATTTAAATCCTTTGACTGGGTCCTTTTAAATATCCACCATGTCATAAAAAGATGAAAACTAAGAAGCGAGACGATTCCGCTTTTATTCTTCCTCCTCTTTTAGATGCATAAATGATTCAAAACCAAAGTGAATATTTACGAGACTACTGTCAGGGTCTATATCTGCTCCCTTTAGTTAGGGTTATGAACTGTATTTAAGAGCTTGTTTCCAATTCCTTAAAAAACACAAACAAACGAAAACTTCTAGAGCTAAAAAGACAGACTCCCAGAAAGGGCTAACAGTGCCCACAATAGTAGTAAATAAACTTAGCTTTTTCTAGTCTGGACAATTTTCTTATGATATCAATATCATGATTATATAACTATGATCACACAGGACATACACACAAAATCCTCACTTTTGAGAAAAAGCAGCAAACAAATGTTAATTTAACTATGGAAAAAAAAATAGTGTTAAGTTTCAGGTTCAAGAATTAATCTAAAGTTGATCATAGGCCAGGTGTGCAGAAAGGTATGCAAAGTATTTCCTTGGAAAACAACAAATGATGTCAAAGCCTGGCTGGGTAGATGGACAGATAAAATAAACTTCTTTTGAACAAAACTATATGACTTTTTTTTTTTTAAGGGGGAGAGCCGGGGATATGAACTTCTTCAGTCTATTAACTGGTCAAGAGAGACATCCAAGCCTCACTAATTATGGTCTAAAGACTAACTGAGCAGCCAATCAAAGTTATCTAATTGGGGAGTTAAAGCTGTTCAGTCATCCCCACAGATCAATATAATCTAGCTAGCTTGAAAAAAGGCAAGTATTGAAGTTTATATCTGGGGAGAAATTAATCTGTATCAGGAGTATGTTAGTTAACTGAACACAAACAAGTCAAGGAGGGTGGAAGCCTTTTCCATCACCACCACAGACTATCACTGCCATCAAAATGTTGTGGAGTCTTTGTATCACCTTTTTTTGTAACACTCTTTTATTTAATGACTATTTAAAAATCCAAAATCATCCCTTAGACTTATAAGACATGAAATTTAAGGGACTGATCAGTTTAGAAATATGGATTCATTATCTTCAAGTTTGGAAACTTTGTTCCTCCAAATATCCAGACATTAGATGTTGAACATTCCGAACCAAAAATGTCACCTTAAAATTAGTCTCATTTTCACAATACCGCATCTTTGAAGAAATATATTGAAGTCTAAGGGTTTTCCACATTTCCAGATGCCATAATAAATTTATTTTTTAAAAACAAAACTTCTTAACACTAACAGGAAAAGACAAAATCTGATTTCAGCACTAACTTGTGATTTTCTGTTTGCTGTACCAATGATAACAGGGAGGGGAACTGATGAGGATGTGGGATGTGTGTTGGACTGAAGTCTATGATAGATCAGGGGAAGAAAGAAAGAAAGATTCATGTATATTACTGGTTTTGGTCATCTTAGCACTGAAACAGTCATCCATCATACGTGCATAAGAAATAATTCTATATTGTCCCAGCAATACTTTGTACAATCTTCTTGTTTCATCTCTTGAAGCGAGATGCAGTAGTAAATCAAATGTCACATAGCAGAACCAACCTGCAACTAAATATACTCCACAAGGTTGATTGTGGTCTTCTATTCAGAAGAGCTGCAATGGAGTTGCTGAAGCATTTCAAAATCATCAAGTTTTAATTTCAATGAAATTTCAGGAGATTTATGATCAGGTAGATTATCTGGAAGGAGAGGAGAGGAGAGGAATAAGCTTAGCAGTAATAATGATACTAAACTCTGCATGCAAACCTTAATGGAGCGGTCATTCGGTGAAGGAGAATCGTGAAATGTTAAGAGTGGCTTTTTGAAATTTAATCCGACTCCTGCTCGCTGAAGAAACCTCCACATTAAAGAATTTACTTTTCAATATAAACAATTTCCTTTGCATGGCTTTTCATACTTACAATGGAAGATGAAATTTTAAAAATCTGGGGTTTTCTGCATAAACTTTACTGTAGGAAAGCAATGACCATCCAATGCCACTTTCTTTTATAACCGTATTTTCCCCATATCTAAAATTGGTATACAGAATTCTATCAGGATGCGCAGGAAATTACCTGGACGGATCCAAAACCAAATTCCTCCATATTATTATTATTATTATTATTTATTTTAACATTATGCACAAAGTAAAGCTACACAGATATTTAGAAGAAATGGGTGAAGTGTGTAAAAACCAAGAAAAGTGAAACAAGATTTCAATCAATGATTCTTTCGAGAGAGACTCCACATGGCTCACTTGATCATCAGGGTACTGCTGCTAACCCACTGGGTTTTAAATTCTGCTGCCCTTCACTGTCTGGACTGGTTAAGAAATCTTGTCCTCCCCTCTGCTGTTTTATCAGCAACATAATTTAAGTTGCAAACTTTATGCCAAAAAAAAAAAAAAAAATCTAAACTCATCTGGGTTGTTCAAAGTATCTATCAGAATTGGTTTCATTATCTGATCGGTCTAACTAGACATTCCTTGCAAAAGTTAAACAGTAATATTGCGTGGAATATTAAGGAAACACTTCCTGAATACTATCATTTAAAAAAAAGTTCCAACAAACAGCTAGGTGCAGCAGGGGAAGTAGTGATAAAATCACAATCTAACTGGAAAACAATGGTCATGTTTGAATGTGCCATGGATTAAAGAACTTTGGAAACAGACGTGCTCACTAACTGTCCTCAAAAGCCAGCAGCTGATCCTAAAGTTTCCCCAACTATCTCATTATTTATGGTGCAGTCTCCTAGTCAGCATTTAGTGCTTCTTCTCATGGGTCACCAGATGCACAAAGATCTGATGCCTGTCAAGGAAATATTTAAACAGGATGTCGAATGTCTAAATAATTTTCCCAGCTGGCTGCTGAAACGTAAATAGCCAAATGTTTAGAACAATCCCAGTGGTCAGACATCCTGCTTATACACTCCAACCACCTGCCAGTGTCCTGTCTAATGACCTGGAAATCATTTCTATCACCTAATTTATTAATCAAAATTTCCCTTTCTAATATTCTTTGATAAACAGAACCTTAATCTTATAGAAAGTTAAGTAAAGCAGCAAGATTACTAAATTTTTAAAATCCTGGCAGATTTTCAATTACAATTTTAATTTATCCACTTTGTTTTGTTAACTTTCATCAAATAACAGTACAAAGGAAATTTTTTTAATTAACCCGACCAGCCAACCCCCACTGAGATATCTGAGAATATTAAAAAACATATCAAAGGCAGATAAAAAGCAAGCTGTCTAAAGTTTAGAACTTACTGCCGTGTAAGGTCTACCCAGGCTATTTTCATCACAGATACCATAACACGTGTTTACTGGAGTTCACAAGTTAGGTGGTGAGAGATGAAAGCCAAAAAGAGAGTCAGAAACTACTGGAAATTAAACTCAAACCTTCCTATGATCAGTAACAGTTGATGCATCCCTGTGTAAGAACTAAAGACAAGTAACGCTAAATATATTGGATAAAATATTATTAAAGCAATTTTGCATACATTTTTTCACTAAAAAAAATTTTTTTAATGAAGCAAACTCTTCTAAAAAAACATTTTTGTCTCACTGGGAAAAGATGCTATTCTAGCATTTCACTCTCCTTATCTCACTGCATCTAATACTTTGCCATGTGATGCCAATCCTGGAAACCCCATTTTGTCATTGTCTGAATTAGAATCTATGACTAAAAACTTGTTGTTGTCTGTACTATATAGAGCACTAGATATGCCCAGTTTTCTTGAAAAGGTTTCCTGATCACATCAGATGACAAAGAATTATGAATCTTTGACCAGTGAAAGAGATGGCATAAGTCTGGATTTTATTTTGTGCGCGCCTGCCATTTGAGTTTGATGCTTGCTGAATGGCTGATTCTAGACAAGTCAGCTGGTTCAAATTCAAATCTATCTGGAATTATTGTCTGACTCATTCATTGCTTCTGTATGCATTCTAGACTAGTGCCAAACAAGGTTTCAGTGGCAGCGTTCCTTCACATGTTCTGCATCCAGTAGAGAATGAAGTCATCATTCAGACAACCATTTTGTTCACTCTTAGTGAACTTCCTGCAGGAATCAAAGCAGATAATTCTCGCTTACCTTTCAAAAAAAAGGATTTCAGTGCCGTGGCACCATATTTTAAAGAACTATAATTCCAAAATGGGTATTATCCATGTTCCCAATACTGACAATGAAGTACACCCAGAGCCAATGCAGTCTACAATGTAATGTGGATCATTTTCACCATCACCACTGGTGATGAAGCAGTTTTTGTGGAAGCTGTTTTCTGTCCCTTAGAAATGGCAAGGAGTTTCATCCATTTGCAAATTTTTATGGCTGGATAATAAAATGCATTTCCTCGAGTTTCATCTGCTTTCCTGTGATTTACGATTTTTGGAAAAATAGTCAGGATGTCCATCTGTTTCAGCATGCCTTAATGTTTGACCACCACCAGCAGCCACTTTCTTGTCATGGGCAGCTCCAGAATCAGTTTTACTTCAGTTGCTTGTTGCATTCCCACTCAAATCCTATTTTTTTTTTCCTTGTCCACAACAAATTTCCTCGCCACTTCACTAACTCTCGTAGATTGTGCAAAATCCAGCTTAAACTTTATCATGAAGCTTGTCCTCGTTGACATTCTAACTACTGATTCTAACTCCACTGCAGACATGATAGATGCTACAAGAATTTCAGATTGATGAATGAACGCAAGGGGGAAAATAATTGGAGCTGCATCAGAAAGACCTAACATGGTAAAAGCACAGCAAACAATGATCTGACCATCACTGCATGTGCGCCACTGAAGTAGTGTCACATGATCAGTAATGTAAAACCATAAGCCAAATAAAGCGATATCCCGTGAATGCTACAGGGTAGTTGTGTCAACAAACAAACGTGAGCTTAAAAGATCTGTTTATAGCAGGGAAAGGTACAGCAGAAACTCGCTCATCCTACATCAGATCGGTGAAATGTCATTTTGAATGATGAGCGACTGTAAGCACCTCCACCACTCAGAGTCTGATGATGAGCCGTCTTCACCTGGAACCATACTGTGAGCAGTGGAGTTCAAAATTCAGTTAAAATAATCAAATCTCTCCAGTGTCCCCAATTTATTTGAAGGATACCATCAACCTTTTCCTTTTTCGGCCACTCAGACCTCAAGCTCAATAGAAAGTTTAATGCACCTTCCTTCTGTACCTGAAATGTGTGAGATGGAGTCTTCCACGCGTTTAATTTTTGCTGCAGGGTTCATGTGCATGACTGACAGACACAAGTCAGATAGCAAGAAGTGTTGGAAGAGAGGATGTCAGATACGCGAGTTGCTACCATAACTCAACAGTATGAAGGACTGAAGGAAGCTGCAGCTAACCAAACATGATGCCACCCAGAATATTTTATAATTAAAAAAAAAACCACAGAAATAGTGCAATTTCTACATTCTAAGTCACAAAATAACTGCATCTCAAGGTGAGGCCAGAAAGCTGGTGCTGTTGTTCGGTCCACACACTACAGAAAATTATGTACATATACATCAACAGCAGTCAAAATATTAAATGATGCACGAAACTAGTCATGACACTGGCCAGTTTTTTGTTCTCGTGCCTATTTGTGTTGACCCCCGGGAACCGATACTGAATTAAAGAGAAGTTGTAACCAACCCTTAAGAATTAGCCATAACTTGAATGGGGCTATTGCACAGCTGAAGAGCAATATTCTATTAAATTTAAACAAAGAAAGTAAAATTAATAGTAGCAAAAAGGAAAGGAAGAGATTTCAAAGTAAAACAGAATTCATAGATTTGTGGAGAAAATAAAAATTGAGGAGACTGATGCACTGTGGTATAAATCATTGCCTTTTGAGTAAAAGAGGCTACAAAACTGGATAGAACAGTCTTAAAGATCCCTTTTGCTTGCACTCCCTCAAATACAGGTGGCCCTTTGATTCAAACCTGGCAGGACAACTCTTCATTACTGGTCTTCTCAAATAGTAGTGCCTCCCTCTTGATATTTCGAACAGCTCTCTCACATCCCAAGGTTGAGAGAGTCATGAACAGGAATCCATAATGAAAGGAATTTGTCTTTATGATTTACATGAATTACGTTGAATAACTGGGTTTTTTTTTTTAAAAAATATATGAAAGTATAACATACTCAAGAACTTCAATGGCAGAAATAAAAGGGAAATAATCTATAACAGTATTCACGTCATCTACGAAGAGTAAGCGGTACTGCATATCTCAGCATCGTTTAAAGTTTGTTGAGGGGGAAAATGTGGAGACAAAGCAACAGACAGGTGTGGTGTCAAGAATATTTTAACACTGCCTCAGAATACTAACAATGCATGTGTAATTCAGCTTCTGTTTTCTGAACAATATGAATGCATTCATTATAAGAGAACCTGTAGTAGCAAGATTTCCATGTGGCAATAGGGAAATCCATTACATCACCTGAAATTTATAAAAATGGAAAGAAATAATTCCCAAGTAACTTTAACTTTGCTCGTTTTTGGCAGTTGAAGAAAAGTTACACTAGAACAGCAGTTCTGGCTGCATTTGGAATGCGAGATTTTACTTGTTGTGTTATCTTTTTTACAATAATGTACCCACACAGCTTCATATACTTTATTACTCGGTCTTTATGCGACAAGTAGTATGTTACTGATGTGGTAACTGAATGCATGGTGCAGTCTGTTAGTCCGATCAGTAATCGGTACACGGAAGGCCCCCCCTCCAAGCATTATGGGAGACCTGCTTGTGTTCCTAATGAGATGGGTAGAAGAGTTTACTGTTGTTAGTGAACGTTTAGCTGCTGCTTCATGGTTTCTGTAACCAAATTGCACCGTGTGCAACACCAAACAGATGTGATTAGAGAAGAGCACCGACTCGCAAGTGCTGAAGAGTTGACAAACAACTAAAACGTACACAGCACACTTTCCCGATGATGCCATGCAATCTCATCTAAAGGTTGCTGTAGTAATAAAAAACGTTTGCAGCATTTTAGGGGTTAAAGCATTAACGCCCATAATGCTCTCAATTTTAAATCCCAGATAAACGACAACAGTGACCAACCAACAAAGGTTCTTGATGAACCAATCATTTACCCAATTAAAAGTTATGGAAGCATCCATAATCCCACTCTTCCTACTGCTTGGCTGGAAAGGGTTCAAGAGGACAACCGCAGAAGCAGGTGCAGAATCCATCTTTTTCTTACCAGCCAGAATTAGTTTTCATTTGAAAAGCAAGCAAAGGAGACATTCTGTACTTACATTTTTGTCCTTGTTCATAGTGGTGGCATAAATAACGTTTTCCCTATTGCCATAGTCTTTCCTGGAGAGAGAAAGATTTTTTCATTAAAAAGGAGGAATGACTTGTTTATAGTTGTGTGCACACTTACCACCACATTCCATTTTGTGACAAATTAATTATATTTTCTAATTTAGTGAAACAAAGACAACCAAACTTCTTCAAAGTCAAAGCATTAACCAATATTGATAAAGCTGAATCATTTTACCACACACACACTCTCTCTCTCTCTCTGAAATGTGGTGGTATCATGTTTCTGGCACTCTTAGATATTATTAGAGTTAAGTGGGTGGTTGTCTTTCTTTAGTGGCAAAAAGAGCTTCCAAAAACATCTAGAGAACTTCAAGATGCTACTAAAGCCACTACTTTAATAATAGCCAACCTACTGCATCCTTCAGCTACTCTAAGGAGTCAATGTAAAGGTCCAACCAACATCTTCATATATTTTTGTATATGCGTCATCACCAAGTAGCCAATTTCATCAAAATCATACAGAAATGCAACATGGGAAGTGCAATGAAGCTGACGGCAATTATAAAGATCAAAATTAACAATTTTGAGAACAAAGGATTAAGAAAACAGTTTCTATTTTACTTTGTGATTTTGTTCTTTTTAGCTAAGGAAAACAAAACATCTTCAAATTATCTGAAACGCTCATTAAGTTTCAGCCACGTGGTAATTTCATGAATTGTTGAATGATCCTCTTACTGTATTGAACCATCCACAGAAATAGTAGAATTACAGTCTGAGTGAGGGAGAGGTCAGGCTCACATAGTACAGTTAAATGAAATTGTGTACAGGTAACACCTTAAGAGATACTTCAATGAAATCAAAGAAAACCATCTATTTCAGTGATTGATTAGCAAACCAACACCTGAAATGCAAAACAACTCATGAATCTATGCAGGCCCAAGGACAATCAGCCATCAACAGTTTTGTTTTTGAAAAAAATTCACGTAAAGTGACCCAGCAGTAGTGGTAAAGAAAAACAGGGCTAGGGTCAGTCTGTAGTCTAAGAATAAGAAAATTTAAATTTTATTAAAAGTGCAATTGTTGTACTAAGAATGAGGGAGAGGGTGGCAGAGCCAGGAACTCACTGTGCACTGTTAATTTAACTAATGATAAAGAAAAAAACTTCATAAAAAGAATACTTACTCTTTAGGACTGGGAGGTATTTCATCAGCTGGTGTTTCATCTTTAAGAGAGAAAGAAACAAAATCAACAAAGAAAACCTCCGGTGATTTTATATAATTACCAGCAACTACTAAAACTCAGTAATGGTTTGAGCTGTTGTTCCGTTTGAATATCCCTAGTATTTTAGAAAGGGATCGGACAAATGTCAGCAACCAATTTACAAACCACATAGTAATTTAAAATTTTTTTATCTGAGATGTACTTGACTGAAGATTACATAACCACTAGTCTATCTTTCTAAAACAACAAAATAAGTCAGGTGAAATCAATAATTGCTTTATAATCAGCACATTTACAGTGAACACTAACAACTTAGTCACAAGCAGTGCTCAATGACTGCTGTAGACTTCATGGAAACCCCAGATAAATGGCAAACATGTACCTTGTTTTGTTTATTTTTGTTTTAAATCATTCACTTATCATTCAAGGAAAGGCCTGCTCAGATGATAGAGGGCACAATTCAAATGGCAACATACTAACGAGCAGGTAGAAACTGCGTACCCACATGAATTCTCAATTCAGGCTTTAATAATGCTGTGACACTGAAAATGAAACCATGGTAATGCAGCTGATGAGGGGTTTCCATTACATCAGCACTGAACCAAAGTTTCTTCATGGACTGACAAAAGGTTATGGTCAGTCACTACTTCATCAATTACTGGGTCAGCAGTTAAGACCAGAGTTTGTGTAATCACATGATCTCTATAAAAAAAATTGTGTTCCTAAATGGAAATAGAACTTTGGGTTGCAGGTGACATTGAGGCAGGAGAAAAAATTGGTTAGTCTGTTTCTTCAAATCTAACTTACTCTCTGGAGGAACATTATTTGGTCGGATCACTAGGAACCAGACCAGCAGCACAACCAGGACAATTACAGCAAGTATTCCAAGTACAATTCCAGCAATTTCACCACCTCCCAGACCACCTGAAGTTAAAATGGGAATAGAAAGAAAGATAGTAATGTGTACATAGCTGAACGTCTTGACTATACTTCTACTGAACACGTATAACCGGCTGCTCCAATCAAAATTCAATCAGTGGCGTAATCATTTTTAATTCTGGGCTACTACTGATACATGCCTCATCTTTTTTTGAAGTAGTGAACTTTATACGCAAAGGTTTCATGGTATCCTAGCTTTCAGAAAACAAACTATCAAAAATATAGTTTGAAATTATTCAGAACCAACCACTGAATTTTTATTGTAGACGTTCTGATGATACTTTCATATATTCTTCCATAGTTTAATTCCTGTGGTAATCTGCTGTCAGGTTTAGAGGACTAGAAAGACAAAAATTTCTTTTCCTGATACTCTGTATTCATCCCTCAAAGTCATCAAGCCAATTCTTTTGCATTTAACTAAGCAGAAAGATGTTTCATACTTTCCATGTCCAGTGCTTTCATAACTGCAGATTCTTCAATTGTGCAGACAACACTAAGCAGTAACATCCATCTATCTACTCGGGCTTCTTGATGACTCGAGTATAAATATCAAACAAATCCTAAGATGATCCTTCCAAGTCTTCTATTCAATCCAAACAGTGGAAAATGAGCAAAACCATCTAGTAGTGAAACCTGAACAGCAGCATATATTAATTACAACTATTATCAGCAGCACGCAGGTTAAAAATCTTCAGACTGACATCAGCGATGTCCAAATCCCATCCAATATGCAAAAGATAGAAAAAAGATGGTGGTCATGCAAAACCTAGCACATACCTTCTTTAACTTTACGAGGTTTGCCATACATAGGAGTAGTGGTCGCAATTCTCCCTATAAAGTTAGAAACACAAGCAAAACTTGAACATGCTTCTGATGCACATATCAAAGTAATTGTGGTTACTAGGCAACAGATGTTAAATAGAAATTATTAAATCAAAATCTCTCATCAATTTACGAAAAGTAATAAAAAAAGGCAGCTCAGTAGAAAAGCAGCAGGCCAAGAGACAACGAGAGACTTGTGGGTGCTGTAGCTTCCACACAAATTTAACAAATACAAAAAAATTACGTTTCACAAATAATATATTTTACAAGAATAACAGACAGTCAGAACTTTCCAATTAATTTCTGTGGTCTTCATTTTCATAAACAAATTCTTCTGCAATGTCTGGCAAATTTATGGGTTCTTTCTTATTGGTTACGTAAGAGAATGTTTCTAAATTAAAAACAATGACCCAAGTTATAGCCATTAATAGTACAATCCTCAAGAATGAACGATCACATGGAATACTAGAATTATCTAAAATAAACATCCTCTTTTTACACAAAATCTTTGATGCATGCTTGTGTTATTCATAAACCACTTACTGCTGGTGTAAGTGACATTGTAGAAACAAGAAAATCTCAAACAAACTTGGTAAATGCTCACTAGTAGCAACTGATAAAGAAATAATCTTGTACAGACAAAGAAGAAAAATTTTCAGATGCAATTATCCAGATTCCAGTAAAACATTTAATATAAATGAATTTTAAGTAAGTAATGAACTGTTATGAATTTAATGATTATTTTCTAAATAACCCTGCCTTATTCTGTTCCTAAATATCACCATCTATATATTTAAATATTTATTTCATAAAGTGAAAAATTATAGAATCACGAAACTTTCAGCTGGGAAATTATCATGACAGAGCAAATGCAAGACAGAATATAAACAACATATCAATGGCACTGAAAATGGCAAAAAGAAACATGCCAATAGTATTCTTAAAAAAACTTTTCATGTTGGCAATATTTTTCAGAAGAATTATCCCACCCAAACCTTTACTTCAAAAGCATGCATTTGCCTACTTCCATTTGATCTACACCCCATCAATCAGAGAGAATTAAACGTGGAGAAAAACTGCCTTCATGGATTATAGCAGCCGGGGTTTCAACAGAACTTTTTTGTTGATCCAGCAAACACCAGTCCATCACATGCTACATGGTGCAGTCTGTCACAACAACAGCAGAATTACCAAATATGAAAGGAAACAAGCCTGCTGGGAACTTTATCTACAGTTTTAGTGCCAACTCGTGCAGCAATAGAATCAGAAGATGAGTCATAGAAAATATCCATATTTCAGGTGTACGACGACTGCAAGCAACACAGAGGATTTGTGTATCAAGATCTAATAAAAAATAAGATGAAAAGGCCACCTTCAAATTAAAAATACAAGCAGAAAATATTTACCTTTGATCCATGTAGCAAAGATTAATTTACACTAATATTGATCATTATGAATTACAGAGTCTTGCTGCTGATTAGAATCTTTCATCAAACCTAAGATGATCTAGTGCACACCAACCTTGTTATGCTAATCATATTGTGAATAAGAGTCTTTAAAAGAATAGTGTAAACATGAAAAGGTTCTATTACCCTCAAAAATTGGTTAAGCTACTAATGCTGCAAAAGTGATTATGCACAAAACATTGCAAAGTCAAATTATTATTTTTTTTACCTAATTCAAAGTGACTGGTATCGTTGACAAAACCATGAGAATTCCGGGCTAAACACTGTATGTAGATATTTGTATCACCAACTGAAGGGTACAAAACAAGGGTGCTTTGTCGGTGGAACTGACACTTGACTTCTGTGGGGTCTGACATTGTAATATTATCATTAATTCTGGTGAAGTATGTTTCGTTCTCACGGCGCATGTACCATTCAAACTCTGCAGCAGGATTCCCAATATTTCCCATACAACGCAGCTCCAGCCTTTTCCCAACTGATGGCAGATTACTGCCAACATTGGATATCTTCACGCTCTCTGGTGCAGCTGCAATTCAAATTTTAAAAATTGAAATGGTAAATCAAAGAATTGTCCAGTAATATTTAATAGTTTAAGGAAATAGAAATTAACCAGAACCAATTTTGTAAACGTTAATCATTCATTTAGAATTCTTTCTTCCTGTCACACACCATTAGTAATCAAATAGACACGTCCATCCCTTTTCATTGCTTAAATTGTTCAGAAAATAGTTTGATTATATTGCAACAACAAAGTAATATTTTAAGAACCATATCTGGGCTGTATGTTACGTTATCCAGAAAGTATCTGATATACGAGTTAATAACAGAGGTACCTGCAGTTACGTAAAGAAAGTGATTCAATTTTAGTAGTAAAGACCAACTAACCAACAAATAATGAAGTATTTGGACAAATATTTCCTTAAATAATTTAAACTAAAATCATTTTTTCTTTTTTTTTTGTCCCAGACAAAGTGGTGTTATTTCTTTGTTTAATTTCAGTGATATCCTCTCAGGCTGTGGAACGGTAAATAAAAACATAAATAAGTCCCAAAAGATATCAAAGTTGCTTATTGTGTGTCCTTCATGATTGGAAACCACCGGGAAATATCATTCCAACAAAAGGCTTTGATGTCTTTGCCAATATTAACACTCACCCTCCGTTTATGTGAAAATTAAAAAACACAAGATGGAAAAACTAAAAAATTCCAAAAAAAAACTGGATAATTTCACACAAGATTAGAGATTATCTTTTAGAGCACAAATAAAACGAGCTGTTTGTCCATCTAACAGACAAAGGGCAGGTAACTCTATCCTGTTACCTCAGCAAATATCTAATAATGAAAAACAGTTTCTTTGTGTGTATGTGATATTTTGAGTAAAACTATCTAAAATTTATTTCAAACTGGACAAAGTTTCTTCCATAAATTATTGACTAATCAAGTTTCAATCATAAAATATTGCATAACTGCACATCATTTTACACATTAGAACATTTAGTGTGCTCGTGTAACTGGTCATCTGATTAAAGTTTTCATTGAAAACTTTAAATTCCTCATATTTGTGAGAGATGGATGCCTTCGAGAATCTCACTACCTATCATGACATTTTAAATCGTACCACCAAATTATCTTTGTTAAGGTTACCATACACATACAGTCGTTTTGATAGCGCACGACAAAACTTTACAATACGTTTGTACGTCAGAGCTTTGATCACAAGATGTTATCATCAAAATCCTGTTTCCACTAGGGAAATTTAAATATAAAATTATTGAATCAGTGACCTACCATTGTCTTTACAACTATTCCTATGCAGAACAGTATAAATAACTGAAATGTTGACAAACATCTGAAAAACTGTTAATGGCGATTTTCGTGCCACACTAATAAATGTAAGCCTCTTTTATAAAGCATAAAGCAATAAGTTTTACCATGAGCCACTTACCACTGGTAGTTAAGGATTTCACATCGGGTGGGATACCTGCAGCAGTTGTTACCAATTTACATGTGTAGTTTGCAGCATCATCACAGGTTACGTTCTTAATCCGCACCGCTAGTTTATTAGCTTGTAAATCACTTTGACTGGAAATGAGCTCCACTCTGCTCTGAAAGTCTGGATGTATCTTTGCTGTTAGTGGTGATGGATTTAGTAACAATTTTACAAAAGAATCTTTCAAGCCACTTTTAGTAACTGAAAGAGCAAATGTATCTGATGACTTTGTACCATCATATTTACACGTTATGTCCACACTGTCCCTCCAGATGACTGGCTGATCTTTAGACAAAGTTAAAGTTAGTCGTTGACCTGAAGAAGAGCCGAGACAATCAGTTAAATAAACTTCCAAGCAAAGACGAATTAAGGTCATTCTAAATGAATGGTTGTCAAAAAAATCAAAAGGTAAAACCTTCTGCCCTGGAAGGTTTGACCAAAGATCATTGTAAACTATTTAAATATCAGCTTTTAAAATACTGTGTGCATTAACCATGTTAGTAAAATAATTAAAAGTGGCGAGTGGTTATTTCCTTAAAGATACTCCAGACCCAAGCCAAGGAGTCAGACGACCATAAACCATCCACCCGTAGGATTAAAGAGGTTGACTAAAATAACATGACAGCTGTGAATGTAAGTCATTTTAGCAGCCTAAATGAGTACCAATTAACTTTAGTAAATAAAAAAATCATTATAAAAGTTATAATTCTAAAAGCTACATTATTAGTTTTCATCACTAATTTAACAAAAATATTGAAACCTGGACATTTTATTATAACCACAATATCTTAATTGCTAGTGTTAAAATTTGTTCTCTATTTAAGTTTAGCAGTAAAAATTGAGATGTCAGTAACCAACTACCAGCAGCTGGTGACAAAGGAAGACTAAATTTCACATATACTAATTAATAAATAATAAACAGCTTTTATCTAACTAGACATGTAAATTATGTAAATTCACATTATTAATAATTGAAACTGGAATTCTGAATAATCACTGTCAATAAATAAAATCCGAAAGAATACACGTAGCCAGCCAGTATTAACAATTTAATTCCACAAAGTTTTAGTCGCTGGCCAAATCACCACATGTAATAAACGGTGGAATAAAGCACCGAAAGTAGAATTGGTTCTGTAAACATCTCTGGGAATTTAGTTTTTTTATTAGCCTAAAATTCTGAACCACTGCGGGAAAACAGAAACCTTGCCATAGTGGCACCTTGTTTATACGTGTCGCCTGTAGTTCGAAAATACTGGAATTTGTTACATTTTATTCACTACTTAAAAACCCCGTTAATGTTCTAATTGCTATCAGTTTTAATTAGTTTTTCCTCAACATTTGGTTTTATTTGCTAATTGTGCAGAGGTGATCCCCGTCAGAAAAATCAGCAGCTTCAATCTTTATTGCTCAGGTCCCCATGCATGGATTGATAAAAATGAATCCTAGTTACAGAAGAGATCGGGGGGCCTTTACAAAATGAAATAGCAAGAGCACGTGCAGTTCTGGGCATCTTAAGAAATTAATTAACCTCTGCTCGAAAAGAGGAAATGATTTGTTGAGGGAAATTCTTCAAAACCTCGAAAGGGAATCCTATAAGGGCACCTTTTATAGGTTCCAACTTTTTAACAATGTAGTTCTATGTATGAAATGGATCTCCCCTTCTCTAAAGAAAGTCCTGCGACTACTGCTTATTAGTCAGTGCGCTCAGAAACCAGATTCCTACTTTTAGTCGCACATTGTTAGATGTAGCGGCCAGCAGTAAGACTGCCTTTGTCACTAGTTCTCGCCAGCATATTTAGTAAAGCTGCACACAAATCACATTTTAGCTGGTTCCTGCCAACCATACATCTGTTGTATTCTCCTCCTGCCCATCAATGGAATTTTATCAGATTGCTTAAAGAAATCAATCTCTGTTTTGCTATGCAAAGGTTCTATTTCTACTTGTTTTTTGCAGCAGAAATGGAAAAGAATCTTACTTCTCTTCTGATTTTGAAAGCATTAAAAAATGCATTCTACCATCACGGTAGCACAGCAGCAACATTCAACGGCTAACTATGTTATTTTTCAATGGATATCTCTCCCCTACATTTCTGGATACTTGCATGTGTAGAGCTAATCCATAATAATAATAATGTGATAATTGTAAATTGGTTCTGCTGAACACAAAAGAAGAGGATTAATCCACTATTTCGGGCAGAAACAATCATGTTCAGTTATTCTCACAGGAATCGTTTTTCATGAGATAATTCTTTCTGGTTGTCACATGACCTATTGCAGGTAGATTTATATCAAACACTTAAAGAACGACAGACTTTCTTTTGTCATAAAGAAGAATTATGTATGTAGTACCTGCTAAAACAAAGCAAAAACAGCAGCTGTTAGGAATTTTATTTTGCTTTGCGTAAAGTTAAGAAAAACATCAGAATCCTCGTGTACATGTTGGAATCAGTATGTACGAGTAAAATACCTGAGCGGATCTGCTTGTTACGCCATACTGGTAGGTAATCGTATTACTCTGCAAATCTTCTGACTGCTTTAGTGAGGTGAAACGTGACTATAATGCATCTAAATGAATTTAAAATATGGTTCCTCTATATTCTGGTGGCAAATATCACATTAAGGGAACAGCCATACAAGTAGCATGGAGTGAAACTGCCATTGTCCAACTATCCATGTATACAGGTGTTAGACTGACTGTTGTGTAGCATTGGTATAAATAGTGACACGCAGCAGCCAGGAAAGAACAATGGACATGTGGAAGAACAACACCGTTTCCCAGTCAATGAAGGCTGACTATCTGAGGGACGAAGACCAAAGCAGAGATCAACAGGCTCCAGCAACATTCGAATGTCCTACTGAAGAAAGATGTCCAACCCTGACGAAGCAGATCGTTTCAACTTGATGTCCTCTTCGACAGCTCAAGCGCATCTTGACTGTCTGTCTTCTCGTTGCTATTAGGCGCCAGCACCTGAATGACTAACAGCAACAAGGACTTTTTTAAAGCACTATACTTTTATAGACGGTTGAAGGGTTAACTTATGCAAATATAATGTCCACGGTTCCTTCCATTTTTTTTTGATTACGTCTTTTGGAGATCTGCTGTTCTTTTACATGGTAAGAAGTATCACACATTTCTCATCTGATGAATGTAGAATTTATAATAGGAAACCCTCTCAATTTATTAGAATTGTGAATGTTTAAAATCTGTTTGCTTACTACTTCAAAATACTTTTGGCTAAGCCATCTGCATTTATGAGATTAAATCCCACATGTATTCCTGATACACGTTTGTTTATGATATTGCTATAAGCTTTAATGTAGACAATTTTTTCTGTTAGGCTAGCATGGCTTCTAAACTAAAACAATAAAACAAGATGCATGAATGCATAGAAAAAAGATCTACATCTTCCAATTTAAATTTCCAAGTCTCTCAGATTTATCTTTCTTTTTGAAAAATATGATGTCCAATCCATGTAATTTTCTGAACTTTTGGTTTGAACTAATAATTGTGTTTTGGTGATGTTTCGATGGAGCCTTAGATACGACCATCCTCAGAATGGCTTAGATATTTAGTGGCGATAAAAGCTCCATATCTAACACAGCAGTAACAACCATATGGCTTTTGTTACCATCAATACATGATAACGGTCAAAGATGATTTCCATAATAAATTGATATTTAAACAAAGTAAAGGAACTTTCCTATCTGACATTCCAATAATCATTATGACCTATTAATGAATAGTCTCACTGATACCTTCCTAATAAAATCATTGTCTAAGCTGTAAGCATTTCATGAATACTGAAACCCATACCAATACATTTCCACTTGCAAATGATAGAGTTAATTTTCTTGCCTCTCGGTGACCAAGTTGGATGCTATTTAAATATCTTTTTTGAAGTTGATTAACAACAAAGTTAGCATTAGCCCTTTCATATAACATAGCATCCTATACAAACTTCAATTCCTTAATAAACCCAATATCAATAACATTACCATAAGTTAAATGCAGAAAAGATTGAAAAATTCATATTCATCAAAATATCAAGATATTTACAGGTGGTTTGGTGGCATGTCTATGAAATGTGACCCGCTGTACGTTTTCATACATTTAAATCACCGTCATAATATTACTGATGTTTCAGAGAACTTTGTCTATCATCATTCACAGGATGGTTCTGCTATCCTCACAAAAGATGGCAACAATTTTATAAAGTAAAAGTAGTTAGAAAAATTGTAATTTTGGCATTTTAAAAGCTGGGGTAGATTATTTTTAGGAAGTGATATTGCTGCACCACCACCACAGTTGTCTCCCTTCAAAAAATGTAGACTTCAGCAGTAACTCGGACAAATACTGAGTAATGATATTTCTGATTTGTTTAAAGAACCCTAACCCACATCTGTTGTCAACAGTACCAGTTTAATGCATCTCCTTAAACAAAAACTGCAATCTGCCTCAGAAGACTACGACATTTTAACAGTTTGTCAATTGCTCCCTAAGGATTTCTTTTGTAGAGAAGATTTTATGATAGTTTGAAATTATTCAGAACCAACCACTGAATTTTTATTGTAGACGTTCTGATGATACTTTCATATATTCTTCCATAGTTTAATTCCTGTGGTAATCTGCTGTCATGTTTAGAGGACTAGAAAGACAAAAATTTCTTTTGCTGATACTCTGTATTCATCCCTCAAAGTCATCAAGCCAATTCTTTTGCATTGAACTAAGCAGAAAGATGTTTCATACTTTCCATGTCCAGTGCTTTCATAACTGCACATTCTTCAATTGTGCAGCAACACTAAGCAGTAACATCCATCTATCAACTCGGGCTTCTTGATGACTCGAGTATAAATATCAAACAAATCCTAAGATGATCCTTCCAAGTCTTCTATTCAATCCAAACAGTGGAAAATGAGCAAAACCATCTAGTAGTGAAACCTGAGCAGCATCATATATTAATTACAACTATTATCAGCAGCATGCAGATTAAAAATCTTCAGACTGACATCAGCGATGTCCAAATCCCATCCAATATGCAAAAGAAAGATAAAAGATGGTGGTCATGCAAAACCTAGCACATACCTTGCTTAACTTCACCACCTTTGCCATACATACGATTAGTGGTCGTAATTCCCCCTATGAAGTTAGAAACACAAGCAAAACTTGAACATGCTTCTGATGCACATATCAAAGCAATTGTGGTTACTAGGCAACAGATGTTAAATAGAAATTATTAAATCAAAATTTCTCATCAATTTATGAAAAGTAATAATAAAAGGCAGCTCAGTAGAAAAGCAGCAGGCCAAGAGACAACGAGAGACTTGTGGGTGCTGTAGCTTCCACACAAATTTAACAAATACAAAAAAATTACATTTCACGAATAATATATTTTACAAGAATAACAGACAGTCAGAACTTTCCAAATAATTTCTGTGGTCTTCATTTTCATTAACAAATTCTTCTGCAATGTCTGGCAAATTTATGGGTTCTTTCTTATTGGTTACAAAGAGAATGTTTATAAATTAAAAACAATGACCCAAGTTATAGCCATTAATAGTACAATCCTCAAGAATGAACGATCACATGGAATACTAGAATTATCTAAAATAAACATCCTCTTTTTACACAAAATCTTTGATGCATGCTTGTGTTATTCATAAACCACTTACTGCTGGTGTAAGTGACATTGTAGAAACAAGAAAATCTCAAACAAACTTGGTAAATGCTCACTAGTAGCAACTGATGAAGAAATAATCTTGTACAGACAAAGAAGAAAAATTTTCAGATGCAATTATCCTGATACCAATAAAACATTTAATATGAATGAGTTTTAATTAAGTAATGATTATTTTCTAAATAACCCTGCCTTATTCTGTTCCTAAATGTCACCATCTATATATTTAAATATTTATTTCAAAATGTGAAAAATTATAGAATCACGAAACTTTCAGCTGGGAAATTATCATGACAGAGCAAATGCAAGACAGAATATAAACAGCAATAGCACTTCTTGTGGGGACAAGGATTTCCTACTAAATCTCTACTGATGTTGTGAACAGCATATCAATGGCACTGAAAATGGTAAAAAGAAACATGCCAATAGTATTCTTAAAAGAACTTTTCATGTTGGCAATATTTTTCAGAAGAATTATCCCACCCAAACCTTTACTTCAAAAGCATGCATTTACCTACTTCCATTTCATCTACACCCCATCAATCAGAGACAATTAAACGTGGAGAAAAACTGCCTTCATGGAGTATATCAGCCGGGGTTTCAACAGAACTTTTTTGTTGATCCAGCAAACACCAGACCATCACATGCTACATGGTGCAGTCTGTCACAACAGCAGCAGAATTACCAAATATGAAAGGAAACAAGCCTGCTGGGAACTTTATCTACAGTTTTGGTGCCAACTCGTGCAGCAATAGAATCAGAAGATGAGTCATAGAAAATATCCATATTTCAGGTGTACGACGACTGCAAGCAACAGTGAGGATTTGTGTATCAAGATCTAATAAAAAATAAGATGAAAAGGCCACCTTCAAATTAAAAAGACAAGCAGAAAATATTTATCTTTGATCCATGGAACAAAGATTAATTTACACTAATATTGAACATTATGAATTACAGAGTCTTGCTGCTGATTAGAATCTTTCATCAAACCTAAGATGATCTTGTGCACACCAACCTTGTTATGCTAATCATATTGTGAATAAGAGTTTTTAAAAGGAATAGTGTAAACATGAAAAGGTTCTATTACCCTCAAAAATTGGTTAAGCTACTAATGCTGCAAAAGTGATTATGCAGAAAACATTACAAAGTCAAATTATTATTTTTTTTACCTAATCCAAAGTGACTGGTATCGTTGACAAAACCATGAGAATTCCGGGCTATACACTGTATGTAGATATTTGCATCACCAACTGAAGGGTACAAAACAAGGGTGCTTTGTCGGTGGTACTGACAATTGACTTCTGTGGGGTCTGACACTGTAATATTATCATTAATTCTGGTGAAGGATGCTTCGTTCCCACGGCGTATGTACCATTCAAACTCTGCAGCAGGATTCCCAATATTTCCCATACAACGCAGCTCCAGCCTTTTCCCAACTGACGGCAGATTACTGCCAACATTGGATATCTTCACGCTCTCTGGTGCAGCTGCAATTCAAATTTTAACAATTGAAATGGTAAAGCAAAGAATTGTCCAGTAATATTTAATAGTTTAAGGAAATAGAAATTAACCAGAACCAATTTTGTAAACGTTAATCATTCATTTAGAATTCTTTCTTCCTGTCTCACACCATTAGTAATCAAATAGACACGTCCATCCCTTTTCATTGCTTAAATTGTTCAGAAAATAGTTTGATTATATTGCAACAACAAAGTAATATTTTAAGAACCATATCTGGGCTGTATGTTACGTTATCCAGAAAGTATCTGATATACGAGTTAATAACAGAGGTACCTGCAGTTACGTAAAGAAAGTGATTCAATTTTAGTAGTAAAGACCAACTAATCAACAAATAATGAATTATTTGGACAAATATTTCCTTAAATAATTTAAACTAAAATCATTTTTTTCTTTTTTGTGTCCTTGGACAAAGTGGTGTTATTTCTTTGTTTAATTTCAGTGATATCCTCTCAGGCTGTGGAACGGTAAATAAAAACATAAGTAAGTCACAAAAGATATCAAAGTTGCTTATTGTGCGTCCTTCATGATTGGAAACCACCAGGAAATATCATTCCAACAAAAGGCTTTGATGTCTTTGCCAATATTAACACTCACCCTCCGTTTATGTGAACTTTTAAAGAAACAACAAAACTGGAAAATTCTAAAAAACTGGATAATTTCACACAACAGTAGAGATTATCTTTTAGAGCACAAATAAAACGAGCTGTTTGTCCACCTAACAGACAAAGGGCAGCTAACTCTAGCCTGTTACCTCAGCAAATATCTAATAATGAAAAACAGTTTCTTTGTGTGTGTGTATGTGATATTTTGAGTAAAACTATCTAAAATTTATTTCAAACTGGACAAAGTTTCTTCCATAAATTATTGACTAATCAAGTATCAATCATAAAATATTGCATAACTGCATATCATTTTACACATTAGAACATTTATTGTGCTCGTGTAACTGGTCATCTGATTAAAGTTTTCATTGAAAACTTTAAATTCCTCATATTTGTGAGAGATGGATGCCTTCAAGAATCTCACTACCTATCATCACATTTTAAATCGTACCACCAAATTATCTTTGTTAAGGTTACCATACACATACAGTCGTTTTGATAGCGCACAACAAAACTTTACAATACGTTTGTACGTCAGAGCTTTGATCACAAGATGTTATCATCAGAATCCTGTTTTCACTGGGGAAATTTAAATATAAAATTATTGAATCAGTGACCTACCATTGCCTTTACAACTATTCCTATGCAGAACAGTATAAATAACTGAAATGTTGACAAACATCTGAAAAACTGTTACTGGAGATTTTCATGCCACACTAATAAATAAGAGCCTCTTTTATAAAGCATAAAGCAATAAGTTTTACCATGAGCCACTTACCACTGGTAGTTAAGGATTTCACATCGTGTGGGACATCTGCACCAGTTGTTACCAATTTACATGTGTAGTTTGCAGCATCATCACAGGTTACGTTCTTAATCCGCACAGCTAGTTTATTAGCTTGTAAATCACTTTGACTGGAAATGAGCTCCACTCTGCTCTGAAAGTCTGCATGTATCGTTGCTGTTATTGGTGTTGGATTTAGTAACAAGTTTACAAAAGAATCTTTCAAGCCACTTTTAATAACTAAAAGAGCAAATGTATTTGGTGGCTTTGGACCATCAAATTTACACGTTATGTCCACACTGTCCCTCCAGATGACTGGCTGATTATTAGACAAAGTTAAAATGATTTGTTGACCTGAAGAAGAGCCGAGACAATCAGTTAAATAAACTTCCAAGCAAAGATGAATTAAGGTCATTCTAAATGAATGGATGTCAAAAAAATCAAAAGGTAAAACCTTCTGCCCTGGAAGGTTTGACCAAAGATCATTGTAAACTATTTAAATATCAGCTTTTAAAATACTGTGTGCATTAACCACGTTAGTAAAATAATTAAA
The DNA here is from genome assembly GCA_018389105.1 of Nautilus pompilius. Classification (NCBI taxonomy): domain Eukaryota; kingdom Metazoa; phylum Mollusca; class Cephalopoda; order Nautilida; family Nautilidae; genus Nautilus; species Nautilus pompilius. Next base: position 468,817 of record JACATO010001898.1, read on the forward strand.
AGTGGCGAGTGGTTATTTCCTACTCCAGACCCAAGCCAAGGAGTCAGACGACCATAAACCATCCACCCGTAGGATTAAAGAGGTTGACTAAAATAACATGACAGCTGTGAATGCAAGTCATTTTAGCAGCCTAAATGAGTACCAATTAACTTTAGTAAATAAAAAATCATTATAAAAGTTATAATTCTAAAAGCCACATTATTAGTTTTCATCACTAATTTAAAACAAAAACATTAAAACCTGGACATTTTATTATAACCACAATATCTTAATTGCTAGTGTTAAAATTTGTTCTCTATTTAAGTTTAGCAGTGAAAATTGAGATGTCAGTAACCAACTACCAGCAGCTGGTGACAAAGGAAGACTAAATTTCACATATACTAATTAATAAATAATAAACAGCTTTTATCTAACTAGACATGTAAATTATGTAAATTCACATTATTAATAATTGAAACTGGAATTCTGAATAATCACTGTCAATAAATAAAATCCAAAAGAATACGCGTAACTAGCCATTATTAGCAATTTAATTCCACAAAGTTTTAGTCATTGGCCATATCACCACATGTAATAAACAGTGGAATAAAGCACCGAAAGCAGAATTGGTTCTGTAAACATCTCTGGGAATTTAGTTTTTTTTTATTAGCCTAAAATTCTGAACCACTGCAGGAAAACAGAAACCTTGCCATAGTGGCACCTTGTTTATAGGTGTCGCCTGTAGTTCGAAAATACTGGAATTTGTTACATTTTATTCACTACTTAAAAACCCTGTTAATGTTCTAATTACTATCAGTTTTAATTAGTTTTTCCTCAATATTTGGTTTTATTTGCTAATTGTACAGAGGTGGAGACTCAACGATAGCTCATCAACCATCTTCTTGTTATCAACAGCTACCCATTTAGAGCATTTTCTATTACCTGCTACTGAACAAGAGAAGAATTAATATCACCACATAAAACATGGAAGTAAAGTTCTTACAAATAAAACATTCAGTAAACATCAAATGATTATTTTAAAGCAGAAGTCGGCGAGGTTTCCTTATTTGGTGCCACTTATGAATATTCAAGCTTTAAGACCCTCCGCATGAGCCACCTTTGTTGTTTTCCAATGTGGTTTACCATTTATAATCTTATTTATCTTTATCATAATAGGTAAATACGGTATAACATCACTGAGATATAGTAGGCACAAACTATACACTGATACAGTTTCAAAAATTTAATTCAACAAAAACATTTAAACAGAACAGTGTAAGAAAATATCATTACAAAATCCTTCTCTTTCAAAATTAATCCAATGCACATCACATCATTAAGAAACTTGAAGGTAAATTTGAAGCAGAAATTTTCATGATGAACTGTACATTGAAAGGCTAAAATAGGCCTCCCCAGCTATTTTTGGAGAAGCCAAACAAAACCAGTATTTTTAACCAGTCATCTCCAGAGCCCCGTCAGTAATTGCAAAATATATTCAGCTTCTCAAAACAAAATTTCCCGTCATTTGCAAAGAAACAATGTCAAGAACATCTTCCCCTTTTGTAGTTCCAGACATCAGAGAAACTGCACTCTCTTCTTCTTCTATAGATTCTCTTCAGTGAACAGAATCACCCTACTATTGTCAAACAAGCAAGTCCTTGCCCTTGTCCAGAGTAAAACTAATGATGTTGTAGTGTTACGCAGGTCATGTATCTATTGCCCATCCAGCTGAACACAATATATTCCTAAATTTATTCATCATGTTTTATTACAAAGACCTACAGAGAGATCTTCAACACCGCAAATAAAATCACCATGTAAATGCCTTTTATTTTCATACAATAAACAGTGCAGCCATGTAGCTTAGTTTGGTGGAATTTTCAGAACATTACAAAATGTTAACTTACCACTTTGTTGTCTTTCCAAGGACAACAGATTTATAAATATGTTCAGCTCCATCTCTAGCAATGATATGCAATAAGGATGGTGTGTGTCTTGTTTTATAACATCTTAGAACAAGAGAAGTGGTGCTCATAATATAAGGAACAAACAAACCGTTCACCAACCTGAACACAACTGTACTTTCGTCTACATTCTTCCTAAACAGTTGGACTGGTTCAGCTGAGACGTTGTTTAAAATCAGGGTTAAATTAATAGCTTCAAAACAGTGAAACAACTCCACCCCAGTTTAAATAACAACTCTGCAACTGCTGCTTCAGAAGATCAAAGGTAATGCACGTGCAGGCAGACAATAAGATGTTCATGCGGCTGACCAGGCCGTGGTTACAGTGCAAGCAGTAAGTTAAATAGTCTTCATCCTTGTGTTTAGCAAGAGAGATGTTTATATCAAAGTCAGTCTGAATTGGATGAGGGATGATTACAATAGAGATGTCTTCCCTTTTATTGTAATAAAAATACTTTTGTATGAATTAAAGCACCATATAAAATCTCTTCACGCGCCACCAGGTGGCACACAAGTCTCGGGTTACTGAACCCTAATTTAAAGTTGTAATTTTAGAAACGGATGAAATAAACAAACGTTTAGCCAATGAGTTATCTCCCTTCTAGTGTTCTTCAGATTGTAGTTTTCAAAGGAACTGGAACCATGAAGAAAAGGAATATGGGTTCCCATACAGTATCCAAGGAGAAAAGAATGCATTTTAAACAAGAAACCAAGTGACTGGACTGATGTTGGGCAAAGATTTGGTGAACACTCCATCAAAAGCCCTGCTGTCTTCAGTAACTGAGAGTTGGCTCCCCGAGCCACTCACTGTGGGCAGCATTATGCAATACCCGAACCATTTGAGCCGTTTGTGTTCAATGTACCAGACAACTGAAAATACACATCAAATGGTTTCTAAATTTGACTCCTCTATTTACCCCTGCCACTCATAATTATTTTACTTCTGCGTTAACCTGGTGACATAGCATCAGTCGGAAGATAATTCAGCGAGAACTAACCTCGGTGGATGCAGAGGCATTTGGATGAGCATAGCACACTTCTGTTTCTCTGTCCATACCAGCATCTCCATAAAAACTACCTATGTACTTAACTGCTGGCACCTGTCTGATTTCATAGTAGCTTAATGTGATAAGCCCCACTGCTGCGTTTCCTACCAAAGGGCATGCTTTCGAGTGCTAATCCCCACACTCTGCCTCTAAATAGCTGGTTCCACTGATAATTGGGAGAGAAAACTAACTCTTCCATTTCATAGTCATCAACATAGGACTCTCTGCAGATGCAGACTACATAGGTATTCTCTATAGCCTCATTAATTAAACTTATAGCAGGTTATCCTTGTAATGTTTGTTTTCATTGAAGATGCAGATTGGAGACAACTATTAGTTGTATAACCAAACTGAGAAAAGGATACATCTTACATTCAACTGAATTCATCAGTAATCAATCTGAAAACATTACTTGTTCTACACACAAAATCGACATTCACATTGTCAGATTACTGCAGCCTGGTTTATCAAGATCCTTTGAAGACAAAATTCCAGAAAGGAAAGCTAGGGGTTGGGTTAATCTAATTAGGGATATATACTGTAGTCCCGGCCTAGTTTATGCCAAAATATGGCAGAATCCCCTCTGTAAATGTTTAAAATGCACACAGCCAGTTTGCTTGTCTACATAGAAAGATCTGTCAGTCAACATGTGAATTCCAGCTGTTGATCACCATTTTCGAAAAGCATCGCTAACTTCCTGCTATTCTTACAACACCAGCTGATGTAGTCTGTCAAGAGACTGTGCACTGTAAAGTACAAATATTCTTCTCCCTTCTGTGGCTTAGTTAACTTTGCATTATTGATTCTTAATAGATCAGGTATTGTCAGGTGTGAACTTTATTATTTTATAATAAGTTTAAACTAATTTTGGTTTGTTTATTGAGTCAAATCCAACAGGATCCGATTTGTCTGTTTTTTTGCACTAATGAGTAGTAGTTATGAAAATATGGACATTAAGCAGACTAATGTAAGATTGGCCCCTGAAAGGCCGCTGTCCGACACCCAGTACTTAAATACTGTTAAGGATCAACCATTAATCATGTGTGCCACCTTTAAGGCTGGTTAAGAGGAGGAAGTATAGATTCTGGCTGATGGAGTTACAGGACAACTGAGGACTGTCGGAAAGTAAGAGAGTCACTATATTACCTGAATAAATGTAAAGTAGAGCATCTGACAGGGCTGATCATACCTGGCTGCCAATGCCAGGAGATAAGGGAACTCGTGCTGACCATGGTACAGCAGGAATTCAAAGCCTCCAGATGTAATGCAGACGCAGCGAGAGTACCTGATCAGTTTACCTTTACCACCTTATACCTGTCTGTCTGTCTGTCTTCAGGAAATCACTGCCTAATTCAAGTGAAATACAACAATATTTTGTTCTTTTTTTATAAAGAAAATAAGAGAGACCAGGTGATTATAGTGCTATTGTCAGCAGGCGATAAGCTTAAGACATTAATTTAATTAAACAGGTAAACAGTCCAGTAATTTGTCACGTTAAATGCACGCGCCGCCCTACTCAAGGGACACGCGTTCAGAATTAGTGATGAGCCGTGCACTACTATTACTACTACTACTAATGAGGTGTTTAGGTCCAGTTCCAGACAATGAGAGCCTGTGAGGGACACTTCTAAGGAAGACAGGTGATGAGGCTGAGAAGATCAAACGGTTAATTTAGATTAATAAGATCGGGAGAAAGAAAACCGTTAATTAGTTAAATAAAATGGAGACGTGAGATCACCTTTACCGCATGGACAGGTAGGCAGACACCCCCCCACCCCTTAGAAAAGGGCTCTGGCACTGACGGAGCGGGGTCTGGTTTTAGTCGATTTGTGCGCGAAATAAGACAACGTCAACGAACCGTCCGTGGCCAGGTGAGAGAGGGAGAGGGAGGGAGCCGGTCCCACACCAGTCGGCGACCTTTCTGTGCCGCCATGACACCAGCAGTTCCACGACCAGGAAGCCAAACTGAGAACGGGGGACGGAGGGCGGGATCCGACCAGCGAACCGCGCTCAGTACAACACACGGCGGCAAAGGAAAGGAGACTTACCTGATGCCAGGGAAACCAGGAGGAGGCTCGACAAACCGTAAAAGACACGGGACATCATGACTGCTGGCAGCAGGCGAATTTCTAGATGAGGACAAACAAATACAGGTGTGGTCAGTATCATTCCGCCTCCCGTCCACGTGACTTGATTCCAGAACAAGCAGCTGATATAATCCTTTAATCGTAATGTTTTTGTTGGTTTTTATTGTTTTAGAAAATAAGAAATCAAATCATTTAATAATTTAAAGTCAGCACGAGACCTTTTGGTTTTATCACTGACGGTGATTGCTAACCAAGAATTAGTTTTCCTCTCGTAGCGTTAAGTCGGTTATCAGGCACCGAATATGATGAGTTTTCCCAGGTAGGAGCCATCCTCTCTGTCGGTCACAGGTGATGGTGCCATTTGTGCCGACAGCTGATCCATGTCCGACAATTTAAAACTTTAAATGTTTTGTCGTATTTTAGGCACAACAGGGGGACGTTAAAAATAGCGATGAAGATAACCGCCTTCATCGCACCTGTAAGTCTGATTGTGGCCTTTGAACCGCTCCGATTCAGGACAATGGGGTGTCGCAGTGGGCGGATTCCATCGCTACGTTGCCCCGACAACAACAGTAACAACGAAACAGAAAACTTTAGTAGCTGCTGCTGAGTGGCCCGGATGTGGTGCCGGCCGTATTTCGGCAAAACAGAACCGTTAAAAGGGGTCTGAGTATCGCAGTCCACCTGAAGAAAGACAATGATTCACCTGTGTTCCGTCGTCGTTGAATATATTACTGGGAGACAGTTCATGTGGAGTTCACTTTCCTGGTTTTACGTAATAATTAGTCTATTTACCTTTGTGGTCATCGTTCTGTCTTTATGACTGCAGGCCCTGGACCGGGAGTTTTTCTTCTCCATCTTCTTTCTTTAAAACAGAAATCTTTTTGTGATGAGGCCGTCTGTCTATCAGAAGAGGATGAAGATGTCGCGGTCCTGACCGTCGGTGTATCCCAGCTCTGTAACAGCCCACCAGCGTCGGCAAATGTACAGTCGGCTCCTGGTTATATTCTCACTCGTTTATTCACCTGTTTATTATTACCTGTTGCCACTTCTCTGTTTAAGCCACCACCATAATAATAAGAAGAAAATTCCAAAGATGCCTATTAGTTTTTTTTAACATTTTCAGGAGTAAGTTATGATGACTTGGATTTAAATTGCCTCTGCCTTCACTAATACTGATAATTATTATAAACCCTTAATTAATTAACAAAACTATATTTGGCCATTGTAGTTAAAAGTGAACATTTGCCAAAGATACCGCAAAATTAATTATGCCGCTTAGAACGTTAATTTTTTCTTCTTCTACAATAATAAAATGAAACTTTGTATGACTTATTTTGTAAACTTAATACTGACTTACTAAAAGTGTGTTAACAATTTTATTAGTAATTACATATATTATACATTTCAGTTGAAAGTGTTGTTAGTAACTAATTCAGATGAAAGGCGGACACCATAACGACGGTGTTATTCCAGCCTATGTTCGCTTGAACGAAGCCCCTATTATATGTACCTATAAAATGTTATACTTTCTTCTAATTTTTGTTTTGTGATATATGGTTAGAAATATTAGTGTTCTGTTTACTTGGTCTGTATACAGTGGTCCGGGTTTGTTGTCGCATGAAATACATTATAGTAATAATTAACCTTCAGGAAGCAAAATTTGATTTTTTTAAAAAGTTATTTCATTTTATCTAAATTACATAATATACAACTCGATAAATAAATATAAATTTCTTTTGAAAATTTCCTAGTTAAAGTTTTAAGAGAACTGACAATTAGCTTGAAGCTGGTGCCCCTTATTTACTGCTGAATTAGTTTAATTAATACCGGAAACTATTATGGCCTCTAGTAGATAATTCTGCGTTAATATTTCACGTATCCTTTTCATTATTCGGAAAGTATTTTATAATAGGAGGAGAGACTAATGTTTTGTTGTTTGTTTGTTTTTTTTTAATTTATATTTATTGTTATTAATTTATTTTAAAATGTACAATTGCCTTCCCTCAGTACGAAGCGCGATGCAACTCAGAGTCGCTCAGCACGAGTTACGTCCCTTAGAGGGCCGCACTTCGTCTTCGCGCTTTTCGGTCGTTTTCATTTTTGGTTGTCGTGATATTTCCGGAGATTCATCACAGAATCAAGCGGAGTTCCGTCGCAGACGCCTGGCGAGGCTTCGAAGCCATTAACCTTTTTTTTTTTTTTTAAATTATTTCGGAAGGAAAATTCTGATTGTCAGAGTGGATATCAGAGGTGTGAGGTGGCGGACAACGAACATCCGGTCAGTTACCGTGTTGGTCACGTGGGTAGCCGCCGCCCACCTGCCTCCCAATAGGCAGAAGAGGGGTGGGTGATGATCCACTCGACTGCTCGCTTCACAAGACGATGTTTGCCCAAGTCAGAAAAATAAACCGTCTCCTACACGCGGCGCATCCATTGATGAGGATGGGGTCTTAGCCGGAGGTTCTTTTACAAAATAAGTTTGCGAAAAGGTAGAGTGAGGGCACCTGCCGTTCTGTACATCTTAAAAAAGAAATAATTGAAGTTCTGCCTGAAGATGAAGAGAGAAATTAAACGGTTCGGTGAGGGGTAGGGGGGGGGGAATTCTCCGAACTGCCCCTTGAAAGTGAGTCGTGTAAGCTCACTTTTTATAGGTTCAGAGTTGTGTTGACCGACGTTGATGCTGTTCTGTGAAGGAAAACGGACCCTGCCATCTCTGCGACTACTCCACGTTACTCTGTTTCTCAGCAACCACAGATTCCTACCCCCCTTTTTTTTTCTTCTAACGGTCATATATTGTCAGTTAGACGGAGTGGCGGTGGGATCACCTTTGACACCTGTCCTCGCCGGCTCCTTTATTGAAGAACACCTGCAAATCACATTTTACCTGATTCCTGCTTCGACGATACATTTGTTGGTATTCTTTTCCCTGCCTCGTGAAATAGATAAACAGATCAGTCTTATTATGGGAACTTTTTATTTCTACATACATTAACCGGAGAAATGGAAAAGAATCTGATTTCTTTACTGACTCTTAAAGGATTGAAAATGTGTTCTTTCTACGTGCTAGTAAAACAGCGATATACACAGGCTAAATATCTGGTAGATTTCAATGGATTCCTTTCCCCGCATATTTTAAACTTCTTATAAGAGGTACGGTACTAAGAGTGGTAGACTGTAACTCCAGTGTATCGTTGATGCCAAGACGGGGCTGTGAGCTGCATGTCAACGTGTACACTAAAATACACGAATTATTTTTTGAAAATATTATGAGTTTTAACAGGATTAAGGGGCCTCCGCGGGTCTAAATCCGGCCCTGACTGCAGCGCAATTATGTGCCTGACAAAAACAATAAACAATTTGGTACTTTCCACCTTACTGGTATGTTCTTTACAAATAGCTTTCTGCGCCTCCCCGAGTACAGAGTAGGGGTACAACATCGAGATCCCACTATTTACACCGGAGACAAAACAATTGTTTTACGACAGGGAACTCCGGGCCATTTAAGCCACCAAAATTGTGGACCCTTTGAACACCGAAGTTTTGCATAATATTTAAAACAAACTTTTGGTTTAAACTGTCCGGTTCTCTATGACATGCAAATAATTTTAAATTAAAAACATTTTTCCATTAATATTTAGATAATCGATGCTCATTGGTTTGGAGTAATGAATGGACATTTTTTTCCCATTCTCTCATGCAGGTGTAAGGGCCAGAATCCGTTGTATAAGGAAGCGGTTATGTCCCTTTCTCCGCTGCCAGCGTCAGATATTCGTTTGCGTCTGTTTATTGGCTTCTACCAAGGAAACGTAATGGTGGCTTACATTTTCCTGTAAAAAAAGGGGGGGGAAGTGTTTGTTAGAATACTCTACAGTGCCCTAGCAGGCGAATAGTTAATGAGCAAATGTTAGATTCAAAAACAATAGAAAACAACATCCATGAAGACAAACCAAGTGGATGGAATGACAAGCTGCTGAGTAGTTTCTAAACGACAGTAAAACAAGGTGCAAAATTTACAGGGTAACATTGAATATCACAAGAAATATAACCAGGAATAAAATTATTGTATCTGTGATTTTAATGAAGTTTTTAAAGAAACTTTGTAACACTTCTGGATAATAATAATGATGATGATAATAATAATAATAGCAAATTATGTTCATATACTCAATAAAACGGTACAGGAGAAGAACCATGGTGGTAACAGATGTCACAATAAAGTTTTAAAAAGAGGGATAGGGAAGGACAGGGAGCTGTCTCGGATGCTGTTCTCACTGCTGTAAGGAACATGAATAACTTTACGACACAAGTCAGCAAGTGGCAGTGCACCAAGTGATGTCGCTACACTTATCACAGACCTTAGCTTTCATAATCGCACAAATAGCACCGCTGAACTTCAGAGTGTATAAATATACTTGCTGGTGCACCGTGCCAGTGTGTACGTTGAACTACTGATGGTTGATCAAATGACTGACCCCCCCATAACTCCTCAGTGAAATGTTCATAAATTAAACTTCTGACAGCCATGATCGTTCCAGAAGTCGACACTGGGCTCCGCAGAGCACAGTGATGACGACTTGTCACGTGATGTGGTACCGCTCTCTTGTACGTTTGCGGACTTGTAGTTCTGCAGAGGCAGGAAGTCTCCGGACTGATATAAGGCCTCTCTCTCTCTCCTCCACCTAAGTACCTATCCAAAACGATGTTTAGTTCGAACACATTCCTGCTCAGCCGTGCGTTTTCACTGGTCTGTTACTAAATTTGGAGAACGGTCCAGGAAGCTAAAGAAAGTTGACACACTGTTGAGGCCATCTGACTATCGTGAGGCCATGACGATGCCTGCGACACTCCAGGTGTACTACAAATACTGGGAACATCGTCTTCACGCAAGAGCAAGCAAAGTTCTTGGGGAGAACAGAAAGTTAAAGGTATTAGAGAGTCGAGTTTTACTTGAAAAAACTAACGAAATTGACTTTTGATTAATTTATGAGGATAAATGTACGCTTTCACAGGAATTTTCAAAAAAAGCGTAAAACACTGATCAGTTTTAATCTAGGAGCACTTAAAATTTCTAGCAAGCATTCTACTCTCAAAATGCCGATGTACTAAAGATTACTTGACAGTATAGGCCCAGGTCAAAAGGTAAAAACACTCTAACGTGATTCTAGAACATGTTGGACATATAACTGAACGTGATTCGGTCTGGTCTTAAAATGTCAGAGTTGTCCATGTATTATCAGACCTAATTTTTTGGGGGTTAGTTTTGCTTGTCGATAATTTTAATAATATTTATCAGCAATATAGAAATACTTTTTATTAAATATTTCAATCTTTAAAAAGTTTATGTAAACTTTAGTGTATTTATTTATTAAAAATCTGCTTTTCTCAACTTTACTATGAGGACAAATGCTGTTTTTTGGGGAAACGAACCCTTCGATTCTTCAAAACGTTGGTAACTATGTTCCCAGAGCGATAGAACCCGACTTGCTGACTTTTTCCTTATTTTTTAAAAAAAAAATTTGAAAAGTTACAAACTTCAATTTATTACCATAAATTAGAAACAGAATTAATCGAAGAAATCATAATAAACAGAGTTTAATGCTATTTACGGAATGTTACCAGACTGACTGTGACCTTTGACATGTTGCTGTACTTTTTCGTTTGTCACCTTTGGTGTTATAAAACTATGGAGATTTTTGAGAACTTTTCCTGTCGCCAATCTCAGGACATCCTGCTATCTTCATAAAACCAACCACTCCTTGCCAGGACTATTTTGAGAATGGCGGCAGGAAAAGTTCATCGAAACGTTAGTAGTGTTATAACAGGGGTAGTGGCAGAAGTACACATCAAAATTTTAGTTTAGTCATCTTACATAAAAGCTGGAATAGGCTTACATTTGTTTTAGGAAGTATCGTCACAGCGCTACAGTTGTCTCCCTTAGGATGTTGTTGTTTTTTTTTTAAAATTAAAGCTGTTATTTACAAATTTATTATTATTATTATTATTATTATTATTATTATTATTATTATTATTATTATTATTATTAAAGTCTGCCAGTGTAGAATCTGTACCGACTTACGGTCACTGTGTTGACCGTTGACTGATCTCGTTTAAAGCTGATCTTTCTTTTTTCTAGACTTGGAAAAGAAGATAAAGGGAAACAAATCGTTAAAGAGAGAAACGAGGCAAAGTAAGAATCCCGTACGAAAAAAAAAAAAAAAGCACTAGACGTAGTACAGTAGTTAGGTTCAACAAAAAGGGAGGCCACTGAAAGCTTACAATGTCAAAACTACGCAATGCGCGCACCTACCTACCTTAGCTGCTGACTCTGGTATGGTGTCTGGTTGATGTACGCCGAAGTCGGTTCTAAGTAGTCTGTCAGACCGGCCAGAGTAGCACGTGAGTGTACGTTCTGAAATAGTGCAACGTTCTTCCCATAAATTAAACATTAAATGGACACACAGAGAGAGAGAGAGAGAGATGTGGAGAGAGAGAGAGAGAGAGAGAGAGAAGAGTGCGCAATTGTGTACCATAAATAGAAAAGAAAAAAGCTCCTGGAAGGCCACCATTTTGTTTTCATTTAGTTGTTTTATTAGAAAATGTAGACGGAAAAATCTGTGCGGTCAGAAGCCATAAAAACTAACCATGACACACACGAATTTGGTTGCGTTATTCTTAACAAAAAGACTGTGGCCCCTCATCCATATTTGTAATCTATGCAAAATCTAACTTTACTGAGATTTACTTGAGATTGATGACACAACTAAAAGACTTAGAATACGGACTAAATGGTTTATTTACAGTCTGTCTTTAACCTCTAAGATATTTTCGTGTAGATATAAAAACTGCATTTAGAATGAAAATGACTAATAAAATACCTTGAGGAGAAATATGTGAGTGAACTGTTCCGATGTACAGGCGCGGGTAATTCTGATAGTCTGTCTGTGAATACGTTTAGCTTACATTTAAAGTGTTCCGTCTGTCGGGTCACACGAAAGAGTCGGTGAAAACAAGAATAACCCAATAAAATAGACAAGGAAATAATAGAAAATAAATAAGAAAAATGAACAGGACAGCCGACGATTTCGAAATAAGAAAACTTAATTTTTACCAACAGAACAAGAAAGTGTCAATTTGGAAACGCATCAGCAAACTCTTAATGATGATAAGACCAAGGGGTTTTGAAGATAACATCGCGCTAAGACATTGGTCAGAAATACTGATCTCAGTAGAAAGTTCTTGGTTGCTGACATCGGGCAGTGCTCGCAGAGTTCCGCTAGCTACAGTTTGGTGACGGATGTACTTCATCTGAAACAAAAGCATAAACCATTGGACGCAGCTGTCTCACCGTTTTCCCCAGTTACAGAGTCACGGCCCCTTTGTTTTAATTTGGCCTATACGATTGGGCCTGAGAAGGCCCCGGGAGGTCAGTCGAGCTGATCCGGAAAGTCTTCTGCAGTGGAACTCGTCTCGTTGACCCGCTTACGTACTCTTGTGTGTGTGTGTGTGTGGCGTTAAAGGAACGAAGGGAGCTTACTGTGGGTAGCAAGGAGTGGTTCGTTGGCTGATAGGTCTCCAGGTGACCAGCATTTTCTTGTTTAAACCTACTCGAAAGAAAACGTTTCGTATGTTCCAAAGTAGGCAGACGATACTCACGTAACTTTCCTGTCGCCCGCTATTTTTTTCGTCAGATTGGGAATAAAAAAGAAGAAGAAAAAATCTATGTTGAGTCAGTAATTTAGAATTTAATTCACAAATTACATTCACGTTCACGAAAATGTCGTATCAGGTGCGCAGAGTCATCTTAGGGCAAAACGATGCTGAGAATTTTCTATTGTCGGTATAAGAACAATTAATTACTTAAAAAACAACAACAAAACAACACGAACCTGTAATGTCACTGTACCGTGTAAATAAATAGGATTACGCTTAGTTTTTGTATCTAGTCTGGTATCTGCCCTGACAAAGTGTCCCAGGCAGGTAACAGGTGATTCATATAAAAGCAAAATCCAAAAACTGGAGACCAGGAGAATGCACAACTAAAGTCGTTTGAGCAACCACTTCATCTGAAAGGGCTCACTGCTTATCCGGGAGTCTTTATACAGTAAAACCTCGATTTAGCGGACTGATAGGGCGAAGGGAGGTCCGTTAATGCCGGAAGTTCGCACACGCATGCGCAAAAGACGCCCGAGCAAAACATTTTCCACAAAGCTCAATGTGGACTTCTGCCGGAAGACCAGGACAGCGTCCGTTGGATGGAGATTTTACTGAGTATAGTTCGCTGCTTAGCTTACATAAGCTTTGAGAATGAACTCTGAGGTTGCTCAACTTTTTAGAGTACTATTTTATCTGATATTTTTTCTTTATGATTTCCTGTTCAAATAATTAGAAAGATGAGAGATTGTGAAATTAAAATTAATATGTAGAGGAGTGCCGAGGAATGTTAATTCAACCATGAATTTATCTTACTAAAAAGCACATATTTCAGGTGTGCTTATGTATATACAAAGGGTCAGGAAGGGTGACCTCTAACACCATCAGCTCTAGAACAAGCAGATACTGCGAAATTTCTTCATTAAACCAAAGCCGTGTTCTAAGCCATTCAACGACAGATTGCCAAAAATTTTGACATCTCTCGCCAATCTATGGCCAATGTTATCACGAATCTCACCAAGGCACGGCACTGCTGCGGCAAAAGTGTTTGGAAGGTCTTAAACAGTGACACTACAAGAACATGCCATTATGAAATAAGCCAGCCAAAAATGGTCGAGTGTCATCATCACCGATTTAACTGCAGTAGATGCGCACGTAAAAACCCAGTTTGTTTAATGGAAATAAAATACATTGGAAGTTCTGCTTAAAGTAGATGTTTGGAAAGACCTTATATATATAGTGAAGGAATTTACTCATTTATAAGAAGTCCAGTTTTTAGGAATTCTTGTCTGGACGTTGCACTTTGGTTAGAAGATCTAAGTAAAACATTTAACTCCACTGTCTTTAAGTTTGGAGAATGGAGTACCATGGTGTGTGCTGCAATCTTGAATGGTAGGAAAACAAAATTGATATTTGTAGAATGATGCCTCAGTGCTACCGGGTACGTTACCACTTTAAAGACTCTTATCATTGTACTAATCAAGCACGTAGAGATTCATTGCCCATATTTTTTTTCAGAAAGATGGCGCTACATGCTAAAATTTGAAAGAAAAGTCAAGGTGCTCGATTTATTTCCTGATTATCCAAAAGCCCCGATAAGAATCCAATCAAGCAGGGGCCCCCATGGAAGCATCTGAATCCTCAGCCAAAACCGTCTACTTCCAGCCATTATATTAGAATTAAAGAAGGATTTTACCCGAGTATGGGAGAACTCGGACCAGATTATAATAAACGCATTCATGGTTCATTTCCAATAGTAGTAGAAGCTTTTTGTGCTGTAGAAGATAACTCGTCCAAATAATGATATAATAATTTGTATTACATTACTTGTCATTATTTGCCATTTTCCGCAATAAGTTAACAATTTATAATAACACCAAGTTACTAAATTATTATAGCAAGGCACTGTAGTTATTTTTGTTATATGTAATGCTGCGACGTAAATAATAGTTATCTTAGTATTTTTATGTAAAACAAAACAAAACAGACATTGAATAGTTTTCCTCATAAGTTGTGAAATATTTATTTTTTTGTAACTCGGCTCTTTCTTTAATAAAGAAATAAAAACCATTTTATTAAATATGTACTTTTAAAAATGAATACGGGATATTTTGACAAAGCCATGGAAAGACAGTCTTTTATATGATTACATTTAAAATGTTGGGTGGCATAATTCAAAGAACTTAAAGGTGTATAGGACTGTGAAAATTTTGCTCTTAGTTATTTTCTATCAATGACAGATATCGCTTATTATTAAAATAATTGAGTAAAGAAACCAAAGTAAACACTCTATTTTAATGAAATGATTATAGGAAAACACCCAGTAAATAAAATTATAATAAAACAATTACAAAAATATAAACATAGTTATCACTGACATGAAAATAATAACTTAATGAATGCATACATTAGACAATTCATTACACCACAATAATAGTACAAGAAATGGATGTTTCACCTTTAATATAATGAGGTTTAAACAATGAATGTTTTACCTTTAATAGAATATTGGCAACTCTAAACGTAGTGGAATAATCGCGTCCTTTACCCTTACCTATCCTTCCACTTCACACAAAGAGGATATACAGCGTTACTTACTGGATAGCTTGGCCAGAATAACCGGACAGAGTCTCATATATATGTGGCGAGTCTTCGGACGGAGAAACTGCAATAATGTAGTCTTGAGAAGCCATGGAAATATCATCTCGCAAACTCGCCTTCTAAAAAAAAAAAACGAATTTATACCCTGTATCAAGCAAAGCTGTTAAAATAGACATAACATTTAAACGAATGTTAAACATATTATGAAAATATTTAAGTAACCCACGAATCTTCACTTTAGTTATAAGGCAAAAATGTAGACTCCAGGTCCACAACTTAAATAATTATTAGTGAATAAAATCAAGATAATTCTGTTAAAAACTAACATTGATATAATATATGTAAAATAAATATCGTGTTATCTGGTAAATAAATGCATCATATGAAAATTTCAAAATATTGAAAGATTATTTTAAAAGTTCAGAGAAACTTAACCCTATCAAGTAGTCGATAGAATTAAAAACGTTATCAACAAGATTAGATATATACAGTTTCAAGTAGATGAATATTTTACAAAAGTAAAAAAGAGTTGGATGAGTGGATTCTGACTGTTATATGATTTACAAAAGATGTAAGAAACTGTCAGGGAGTTTATTATTTTTTTATGTTGAACAGTTACATTTCTAGCCAGAAGTTCCTCGAAGAAAAGCTAGCGATTACTTTTTTGTTCAACAGAACTCAAAAATTGTCTGCTTATAATCGTCGAGACTGTGTTCTGTAAGAGAAAAAGTCATTAGTATTAGCAAAATAAATATTAATATTCTTAATAATAAAGCCAGAATCATACAAATTAACAAAAGGTTACATATTTACGAGGTCTGTCCAAAAAGAAACCGAACTTTTAAAGCAGCGCGCCAACCAGCCGGCGCAGCGTGCTCGCGACTGCAGTGCTGTGTATCGGCGACCTTGACCTTCAGTCTAATAATATCCGCATCACGCCACGTCAGTTAGTCACCGATCTACACCACGCACTAGAGTGAACGTATGCTTAGTGCACTTGGCGATTTGTCGCAAGTCTAGCAATGAAGGATCTTGAAGAGCAACGTATTTTTGTGAAGTTCTGTTTCAAATTTGGAAAAACTTTTATGGAGACTTTTCTAATGTTGCAACAGGCCTCTATAGGGAGGATTGCTTGAGCCGTACGCAATGTCAATAGTGGTACCAGTGTTTCAAATCGGGAAGACCATCCACCAAAGACAATCCCAAATCTGGACGACCTTCCACGACAACAGATGACGATCACATTGAGAAAGTGCATGCTGTGTCCCAAGAAAATCGTCGCCAGACTGTTCGTGAAGTTTGCAAAGTAGGCATCTGTAAAAGTTCGTGCCACGTGATTTTAAAAGAAAAATTGAACATGCATCTTGTAGCTGCAAAATTAGTGGTGTGTCTGCTGACAGATGAACAAAAAGAGAATCGAGTCACAGTCAGTCAGGAGCTCTTTGATCGCTCAAATGCTGATGAAAGCTTTCTGAAAAGTGTCATAACAGGTGACGATATGTGGGTGTATGGATAAGATGTTGAAACAAGAAGGCAGAGTCGCTCAAATGTGAAGGTGATGTTGATCATCTTTTCTGATTGGAAGGGCGTCGTTCATCATGAGTTTGTTCCACGTGGTCAGACGATCAATAAAGAGTTTTACTTGGATGTCCTGAAGCAGTTGAGAGAGGCAGTGCGAAGGAGGAGGCCTGAGGCAAGGAAAAACAAAACCTGGATGCTGCACCACGACAACGCACCTGCTCACGCATCACTCCTTTTCTGTGACTTTTTGGCAAAGCACGAGACGACTCTCGTCCCCCAGCCGCCCTACTCCCCGGAGTTAACCCCTGCGGACTTTTTTTTGTCCTCAAAGTTTAAATCCACCCTGAAAGGTCATCGATTTCAGACGATAGAAAAGATCGAAGAAAATTCACTACGAGAACTGCGCACTATCCCTGAAAACTCATTCCAGGACGTTTTCCAAAACTGAAAAAAGAAACGTTGGGAGCAGTGTATCGACAGTGGAGGGAGCTATTTTGAAGGAGACAAGTCTGATTAAAGTGTAAAGCAATAAATTTGTGTTTTTAAAAAGTTCGGTTTCTTTTTGGACAGACCTCGCATACAAATTTCGTAACCAGTTTTGATTTTGCAAAACCCCAAGGTAATAATACAATTTTCAGAATTCAGGATAATTAGATTAGAACAAATATACTTGCCTTATCTTGGTGTTGATGGCCCACATCTTGGGAACACCTTGACAAAGACAAGCAGGGTTTACTTAAAATAGATGTCTAGACGGCTTTTAGACGTTAATTAGATAAAATCGTGCATTAATTAACAATAGAGGAATAGGCTTGGTAGGAGAGTCTCTTTGGTTTCACTTTGAATAATGTTCAGTTGCTGGTTTCTTTAAGAAAATATTCAACAAAAATTTTAATGAAAGTTATTTAAAGCAAACAAGAGGCTTGTGTCCAGCCAGGTTTTGGGACAAGATAATTGTTTTATATATATTTCAGCTCCGGATTTACATCACATTACACGACTGTAGAGGTCACGTCAACTATTTCTTTAAATGTAAAACAAACACATTACTAGTTAATTCAGAAAAATAAATACCTTAAAAGCATAACCATTACTAACAGCAACAAACGTATTAAAATTTTTATATAACAGAATTATTTTGGTTTTTTTCTCTTAGATGTAGAAATTTCAAACGCAATTTTGAAGTTCGATACGGAATTTTGAAATAAACATAAATAAATATAAGGACTTACCTCTGTTGGGAGAGTCCACCTGAAGGGGAGAAAACAGTGCACTGTAAGTGATTACTGTCGGCCAGAAAGTACCAAAGAAGTTGTCGAGTTGGACAACAAGTTAATTCTAAGGGAAAGCAGTCGCGAGAATTAAAATGTTCGTGTCAATAAAAGCAAGGAAATTAATAAATAAAAGATGACATAAATAAATTCGCACATATTTTTGATAACGGAATCCATTCTACGAATCAAGGACATATTTCCGGCTTTCTTACATTTAGACAGCAGTATGAAAATGCAAAATAAAAAGAGAGAGAGAGAGAGAGAAGCGCGACTCTGAGACCGAATGTCTTCGGGGAGCTACAGAGAATCAAACCATAATATCGCACACAAACTACGTGCTGGACAGCGGTCAGTGCGCAGGGTTAGGGTTAGTGGTTAGTGCGATATATATATATATTTAAATAAATAAAACAATTTGACTGCAAAATATTTACTTATTTTCTAAAATACCAGCTGTTAGGGGTGGGGAGATACTGTCAAAAGAAAGTTATCTTAAGTATCTTGTAGAATATTTAAAATAAAATAACTTGCTGTTCGTAGGAACAAAAAGAAAATTAACCAAAAGTGAAGTTTAGTTTCGATTAATAATCACAAATGCACGCACGCGCATAAAATCTATGTAGAAACACAGACTCTATCAGGAGGTAAAATATTAGTTCTTGCATTTTCCATCATTCTAGTAATTATTGAAATAATTTATAAAAGTTAGCTTCGGACATCTCCAGATTCCACTTAAATCTAATGAAAACTGTTTAACACGTTCATCCAATTAAATTCTATTTCACAGTTAATATTTTTAATGTTATTGCTGTTTTATTACTCTTTATATCAACGTCATTAGGATGATACAAAAGCTCTTTGTTCTCTTCATGCCTACTGTGGTAAAACTCCGAACATCTGATTTGTGCCAATTTATCGTAATAAAAAGAAAACAATTCACCTTTGTTCCGGACCTTTCGAAGACGTTTGTACATTCCTGTTTTCCACACAACGATCACTATAATAAGGATGGCCAGTACCACGCAGAAAAGTGGCAGGAAAACTAGTAGCAACTTCCGTTGTGCATCAGCATCTGGGGAAAGCAAACGAGAAAGGTGCATAATAGAAATACCAAAAAACCCTGTCTTTGTTCTTCTCCGTTACAAATGCTACAAGAAACTCAATGGCAATGATACCAATTCACTCACATTTTGTACCAGTGGTGGGAGCTTTTGTCCATGGCGGCAGAGAAGACGTAATTGGAGAACTCATGATACTGTAGTGGTCTTAAAAGTTAACTCATTGATTTCCCACAACGTCGTAAAGATTAGAAATTAGAATCTTGTAGGTTTAATTCATCGGCAGCGAAAGTTTCTGGTAAACTGAAATAACAGGAGTAAAGACAGATCAGAACAAGGAAGCTTTAAAAAAAAAAAAATTCAAAAATATTGTTAAGCGAAAGGTAATCTTTATTTCATCTTTAATGACTGACGAAAATACCAACTTTACGTCGAATTTAAGTGGAATTTACTAAATTTTTTTTAAAAAAAAATGGTCTCTCATTGTTTTCACGTCTGTTCTAGAAGACGAAGTAAAATGACTTTTCGTCCAGTTGAGGCAAAACAGATCTCTTGCTGTCAAATTCTGCAAATAGGTAAAACTTACGATGTATATATATATATAATAAATAGAAAATAAATAGGTATACATTTATGCACACATACGCACAAGCGATCCTATCTGTAGAGTTACGTATGCATAAATACACATATGATTAACAGAGAATATATCAGGACAAAATTCGAAATATTTCATTGATCAGTGGATATTTACGGCCACCACTGGATGTATTTAAAAATAATAAACCACAATGTTTTATTTAATAGATCATTAAACCAAGAAACTGTATAAACAGTACAAATTATAATAAATTATCAAGACCTACAAATGGTTTGAATATTTTGAAAACCATCTCTTCCAATTATGCCGGATATGATTTTAGCGAATTTCTTTTACTTTTCAAGTGACTTTTTTAAAGAAAAGATTCAAACTAACGCTAGAAATGCTGTAGACCTTTCCGAAAGGTTGGCAGATTGTTTCCACACGACTGTAATCGCCCATCACACGAGTCCCTGCTGATTATTTTATCAAAGGAAGAGAAAGCATCCTTCGCAGGCTGAGACTACAGGTATGTCATCCGGCTGCAATTCCCCTGTCTAGTCGGAATACTTCAGAGAAAGATCTCTACTTACTTTGTGGAAAGGGGTGGCAACCCCCCCTTTTTTTGTTTTATAAAATAATACATAACTGCGAAAATGATCGAGCTAAAATATGTATAACTTTCGCCAGCATATAGAAAGACTTGTGTATAACGAAACATGCAAAATCAGTATAAACTAATATTCGTATTTAAACCAGAATAAAAATGTATTTTTCGTTTAACGAGACAAAAGGTATTTCTGTTATACTTTTGAACCTGTTATTAACTTAAATGATTAGATAACTTTTTCAACGTAGCAGACATAATCTATCCAATGTAGAAGATATAACCTATCGTATATCGCATATGGCCGGATACTGCTATAGGATGTAGCGAATATCAAACAACTTACTGTTTGCAGGTAAGGTCAAACAGACCTTCTCACCTATAAAACTATGCTGCAGAAATCTTTTTCACATATATTAAATTAATAAGGGTTCCAGATACAGTTACTATATCTGAAGTAAATACGGAGAAAATTATAGAATTTGATAACGATGTTTCTGGTAGAGAAGAGGAAGAAAAGAGAGCGGACAAATTGAAAAGAAAGAAGTGGTAAATTAACAGACAAAGAGGAAAACCTGGAACTTAACTAGAAAAATAAAATTAACTTAAACCTCAATTAGATAAGATCTATACGCGAGAGATAAGATTCGACTTGTTAAAGACTTTAAAATATTTATATAGTTTTAATTTAAATCATTGGTTTTATTTTTAGTGTGGACGGTGAGAGAATGAACTAGATAAGATATGAAAATGTCTACATTGGGTATAAGTTTAACAATGGGTGCAGACATCAGAGGTATTTATATTTGACCAAATGCGAGCTTTCAGCTCAAGTGGAAGGCCACCTAACCTACAATTAAAGATACTGCTATTGTATAACAAACGTAGTCAGCTCTGTAAATATCACAACAAAGCTTTTAGTATCTGGTACGTCTAAACTTACACCTGTGGTTGTTTTATGGTAATATACCAGTAGTGTATTATATGAATGAAGTTTGCTTTGGGAGCGGTTTGAATTAGTGGAATAGCTCGGAAGACACGTATGAGAGAGAGAGAGAGAGAGAGAGAGGGGGGAGAGGGAGAGAGAGAGAGAGAGAGATGACGTCAGTACAGAGATAGACGACGTCATTACATAGAGAGAGAGAGAGAGAAAGAGAGAGAGAGAGAGAGAGAGAGAGAGAGAGAGAGAGAGATGGACAGACAGAGAGAGGGGGGAGAGAGGGAGAGAGAGAGAGATGACGTCAGTACAGAGATAAACGACGTCATTACATAGAGAGAGAGAGAGAGAGAAGAGAGAGAGAGAGAGAGAGAGAGAGAGAGAGAGAGAGAGATGGACAGACAGAGAGAGGGGAGAGAGGGAGAGAGAGAGAGATGACGTCAGTACAGAGATAAACGACGTCATTACATAGAGAGAGAGAGAGAGAGAGAGAGAGAGAGAGAGAGAGAGAGAGATGGACAGACAGAGAGAGGGGGGAGAGAGGGAGAGAGAGAGAGATCCTCTACCCCACAACCTCTGGATGGATCATGTATCGTTTTGTAAAGACTTTCTGCCGATTTACATCCAGCAGCCGTTTGATCTATAACAAAAACTTTCAGAGTACCGCGCCTATTACTGTTTAGTAACTATCATAATAGTAATGATAACTATATATATATATATATATATATATATATATATATATATATATATATATATATATATATATATATTTTTTTTTTACATATTTTAAATCTGTAAGCTTAACTTACCTTATATTTACGCACCTTTCACTTACTGACAACATTAAAATGTATTTTTTTATTTATCTGACTAATTTGCGCAACAATTTAAAGCTGACTGTACACAGCTTACTTCGTCGAAGTTATTAACCACAGTATGAAAGTCTGTATCCAGAAAATATCTGATACCATTGGAGACAGAAACCACGATATATGTCAGTCGCACAGATTAAGAAACTGTATGGCCGTTAGATCCCAGCCCCGAGGAGCCAAGCTTGTAATATTCTTTTATTTCCACAAAGTATGTTCTCGTGTTAACACCTGTACAGGATTTCTTCGATTCTCGTTGAATATCCTCTTTGGTGATCATGCAACCTAAGAGCAGCGCCTTTTTATTATCGCTTTTTTAAAAAAAAACTTGTAACTGCCGCACACATCTCATCTAAAACATTTCCTTTCCTAAGCCAAATCCAAACTCAGTTACATCTGACGAGTGTGAAGGGTTCTTAAAATGTTTGTAATTTCAAAAACCTTTGTCCACAAACTCTGGAGGAATTTTTCTCTCTCGCAAACTGTAGGTTTCCCCCCTCTTTTTTCTTTTTTTTTTTGTTACTAATGAAGGCTTTTCTTTCGTTTTAGTCACCCATGTAGCATTCGGTCAGTTTCTTAGTTCTTGCTCTCCGACGGTCTCTGCCCATCCGCCTGTTCTGGGCAACAATTTCTATGCATATTAACCACACTTTCTGCTGTTCTGAAATCCACAATAATACTCTGGACTGGTGACGTAAGCAATTACCCTTTTTTCACTCAATATTCCCTTTTAAAATCCTTCGTTCTTCAGGGATACTCCACCCCTTTTCTCAGTCTGTTCTGCGCTTCTTTGGTTTATGTTGTGGAGTGAGTAACGCCCATGTAGACTACGTCGGATCAGCTCTTATACGACCTGAGTTATTTTCAAATACCTATTTAATCAAGGTACACATAGGATGTATCCTTTTTTCAGTCATATAGTTACTTTTAAATATCTTAAATACTGTTTATTTGACAGTAATTTTCAACCGGCAATAACCAATAGAAAATTGGTCAAAGCGGAGATATTAACAGCACTTACACAGTATATGGCATCAAAACTCATTTCAACAACAAGGTTTTTCAAAAGATAACATTTTGAGTGAGTCACGCAATTTTTAAATTATCTACAAATGCATAACTACCATTAGATATTTAATCAAGGCAGTTTTATGAAAGTCTGTTTATATTGTAAAATTCCAATCAAATAACTAATCTGATTTATTCAGTATCATCTAAATCTGAAATTTACTATTCTCCTTCATGAGACAACTTAATTTCTTGTTTGTGCAAATCCTTGAGCACGTATCGATCTATCAGGAACTGGGGAATGTCGTGTACCATGGTTTAGGGTTTAGGATAAAACGAAACAGTCTTAGAAAGGGAGAGGGGACAGTTTTAGATCTTTGATAGTAAAAGCGATTGCGAAATAATCAATCAGTCAAAGAAGGAGGGTTGACGTTTTCAGTTTTTAGGTTGAAAATTAACGAAATTGGTTTGCTTTGTCACGTAGCCATTACAGAATTCAGCACGAGCCCTGGGCCATTTGTAAAGATTAAATTCCATACACGTAATATAAAACCACCAACTAAATGAACATTTAAAAAAAAAACAAAACACATACCGCGACAAATGAACTATGGCATCTAAAACTATAGTCGAAATAATGTCTATGGACTTCAACATTAGTCCGTAATGGGAAACCATAGCGTTCAGAGCTCGCTACTCGTGTTGCCACCAATATAGCTGATTATTCGCTTCTATTGAAAGCTTTGCCATTTCACCGCTATCACAAAGAACGAAGGGACACTGAAGTTCACCAGATTTCTAGAAACAGAATTATTTATAAAGTATTAATTTTGAGCGAATTACTAAAAATACCAAATTAATTATGAGTCTAATCCAATAAATGTCAAGGACGTCAGCTTAATAGTTTCACAAAAAGATGGCTCTGTGTAATTTAAATAAACTGTATTTTTAATATAAACATAAGAAAACAAAACAAGTCAAGTTTACCCCGGCAAGCAGATCTACAGTTCTTCTTCTTCGCTTTCGCTGAGGCCTAAGGTGCGTGGTACTGTGGTTTGTTAAGAGAGAGCGCACACTGGCCCAGTACCTCTGACTTCAGCTCTCTAGGTTTTCTGTAGGGGTTAGCTCCTGGCTCATACGTCCTAACCTGGAAGCACAGGGGGTGGGTTGTTTCTCCGAGGATCCCACCCCGGGGCAGGGCTTTTAAGGCGACCCTTGTCCTCCGCCTGCTGGCTCCGTCATGAGACACTTAGGCATTTTAAGAGTAGCTTTGCCACAAGCTACCCCACCCCGTCCTGACAGAACCAGCGCCAGTTTGGTTCACGACTGGGAACAGCTTATTTCGCAGCTAACCTCCATATCTGGAGGCCACCCGGGGACACGCTCGGTTGCGGGTGGTCGCCCCGTGCTGGACATGTAGTAAATCGCCCTGTCCCAGAGATGTACAACAATTGGGCGGCAATTTAGTTTCATAGTAAAGGTAAGCTTGGCTATCCCTTCTCTCCATACAACATCTAGAACATACATTAAGCTAACGCCCTCTGCTGGTTGTTATGACTTAGCATCAGTGCAAAGCGACGGTAACATACAGTAAGGTGTCTGAACAAATTGGAGTTTTACCCTGACAAACTTCCTCAATTGTCATAAGTTCAGGAAATTTCTTTTGTTGTTGGCCTTTTTCACGTTGACAAAAAATGGAAGAAGAAATATTATGTACTTACGGCAAATTTTACGGAGAAGGAAAGGAGATATCACGACCGGGTGGGCTGGCAGAGAGAGAGAGAGAAAGAGAGAGAGAGAGAGAGAGAGAGAGAGAGAGAGAGAGAGAGCTGTTACGTCTGAACAGCAATGGTGTCTGTGACCGTCTCGCACAATGACTCAGGTAAGTAAACACAACCCGTCTTTTTATAGTAACATATTTTCACTTGGGTCAGGTTTTAGAGATGTGCGCTTTCTTGTCGATAATGCAGCTTGGGGCATAAGCGTGAAACCATTATATGGCAAAAGCTTTAATCTTGGTCTCTTTTCAGGTAACATGGCTGCGCAACCGCGTACGGCGGAAGAAAGTGCACATCAACCGACGGCTGATCGGTCGGACAAGAAGCTCACCGTCCCTGACGACGGGAGCACTGGAGCTCGAAACCCTGACCTGTCGAGACAGGTGTCCACCGAAGCCCTACGAAAGCTCAGACTGGTTGGTACGTTCAGCAAATTCTCAGGACAGCTTCCGTCCGGTACAAGCTTGCTGATGCGGCGGTGGGAGACTGCGGTCCGTTGGCGTTGCTGTGCCACCGGTGCTATTTCCCGAAACGAAGCTAGGAAAGATTAGATCGAACCTCTCTCGCATAGTTCGCTCTGAAAGTAACAAAGGAACGGAAACCGAGTTGCAAGAAAAACGGACATTTCGGAGTCCTCCGCCAAACGGCCCCGCGAGGACATTTCGCAAAAATACCCGCAGATTTTAGAAACCGATTGGATTTGCGAGTCGATATCGGTGAAATCATAAAATTGCTCGCCGAAGACTGAGACGGTTTGAAACAGTTTTGTTTTTTTTTTTTGTCCGATCGCTTAGTGACGGCTTCCGTCGAAGAAAAGGTTCCCTGCTCAGATTGGCCATCTGTATGTTGGCTCACGTGTTAGTAATGAAAAAGGTTGATCTAAAAACTGAAGCTGTTCTGTAGCTGGGACCAGGCCTTGCTCGACGTGAAGACCAAACGGCGATACCGATTCCAGCAAAGTCTATTCCATGGAATTACTGGATAAGTCGTTGTGCGAGGAGATTTACTGAGGGTAACAAGGCGCCAAATAGGTAAAGGATCCGAACATTCCACAATTCGACACAGAACCAGACGAGTTTTTCATGATGTCGAGAAAAATTACGAAGTAGGATCTTCCGGTCCTTCGTGTACAAGGGACATCTGTAGCTGGGACTGCTTTTCTGTCGTCGATAGTTCGTTGGGATCCACCTGCCACTGCTGACAGACACTGCCTAAAAATCAAGGATCATCCAGCTCCAAGATTAAAAATCGCGAGTTACGCCATTTCTCATTATGTGACGTCACGCCGAGGCAACCGTATCATTCTGAAACTTGCTTCGTAAATGTGACAGAAGAAAGTGAAATGTCGTTACCAGGATCAATTTATGGAAACAAAATCTTAGAAATAATTTCTTTTCGTGGTTTTCTTCGCTACATTAAGTCCAACCGCTTCGCTGAAGCAGGAAGTAGTTGCTGCAGCCTCCGCATGTTGTATACAACAGCTTCATCTGTCCGCAGGGTTACCGACCACCACAGGAAGCAGTCATAAGTACTTTCAGGGTCACCCGGTCAATCTGATTTGGCTGAGACTTACACAGTTTCTCCTACCTTTATTAATACTGAAATTTTTCGAAAGGTAAAACGACTGCACACCTTAATATTAACCGTTAATTTGACTGCAATAACGACAAGCGCAGCACGATCCAGAATTAGGCAAGTTGTGCTTTTTCGACCTTTGATCCATCGCTGCTGTCGTTGTAGATATTATCGACTTTTTTGGAGGAACATTTCCAGAAGGTGTTCGAAAAAGGTTCTGGATCACTCGTTACAAATGAGTGAGATACGGAGAAACAAAACCTTTCAGTCACGACATGTGCTATGGTAAGAATAGCAGGGTTATCACGGATAGAAATGCCATGCGGGAACAGGTTAAGCGCCAAGGTTATGGAGGATTCAGAAGCAGATTGCTGGGAAAAGGAACTGGTAGTTGTACACTCTTGCGGGCACATACTGGCACAACTTTAACTACCAGACCAGCCAGCATGTGTTTAATTACCAACACAACATTTACCACGTTGCCATACCTTTGTATGATCATTTAGCTAAAACCCCGAGTTTCATAAAAACGTCCATTAGAATTTATGCTCATCTTGCTAGTGATAACTGAAGTAAATTGTGAATTGATCCTTACCTGTCTCCATCATCAGAGTTCGGAACCACTTCAGGTGAACAGCGTTTTTAATTATTTGTCTGAATTGAGTTCTTGACCGTTCGTACCTCACTGTAATATTTACTACCACGGGCACAAGAAATGTATTAAATTGTACCCATTTTTTTTTTAAAGTATCAAAATGTTCAACAATAATGTTGTTGTTCTGTGAATAGCTTTCGTGTCCATCAGCCTCTCAAGCTAATATCTTCAAACGAGCCTTTAAAACACGCAGTTTGTTAACTTTCGTTCATCTGTCGCAGTTAATTTTGATTTGTTTGATTTTTATTGGTTTTCGGTAAACTCTTCCCGATAGTCAATCTCTGCGAGCTAAATACTGTATATTATTTTTTTCCAGTCCCAGTCCTGTGCCATTCTGCAATTCTTTTCTTCACTACTCGGCACTGTTTGAAGTCCATGCGCAGGTAGCGCTCAGTACGCGCCTCCTTCTCGAACTGATCCGCTGGCATGTCATCAATAAACGTTCGTTCTTGTATCGGTAACCGAAGAGGTGTCTCGTACTTGCCCACACAGCAGTCCTCCTCTCCTTTTCCGCCCATGAATGGTTGTCAGTTACAGGAGAATAACAGATCGTCAGTCTCTGTGATCGGGATCATGAATGTAATTTCTAGGGCTCGGTGAGGTGGCTTGGACCTCGGCTGCTGGTACGGCTCAGCCCATCATAGGAGAAGGGCACACGGACATTGTATTTTCCTATATGGCTACTCTCTTCGCGGTCATTGGCCGGGTGAGATCGGACCCGTTATTACTTCCTGCCCGATTCCATACGCACCAGTGCCCCCCGCCCTCTCTTTAGGATGCCCACGAGTCCATAACAGTAAGTCTTATTTTGGCATCTGGGGGTCGGCCATTATTTTGCTACGTCACAGCAGGTCGTACTTACTTATAAAATGTCCATAACCAGCTAATCTTTGAGTGATACGCAGAGTTGATTTCCCACGTTCCGCTACGACACCGCGTCGCCATGACAACACTACTGTCCATATTGCTCTGTTCAGATCTGACGTGTACCCCACATCAGACGAGCAGCGGCGGCGGCCATTATGACCGCACGTGCTACTACTCCCTAAAAACCACCAATACGGCTAAATCCGTACCCGAATCCCCCCTTTAGTGTAGTTTTAACGTTCTGTTTGTTTGTTTTTTAGGATGGAAAGTTCTAATTACTGAGGAGACACGCCGCAAACAATAATATTTATATAGAAATAATTTCCTTAATACGATTTCGAACTCCGGTATTCTAAAGCGCTGATGCATATTTACCGGTTCCTGCGGCCAAAACACCCGGGGATCCCTGACTGATTGATTGATTGATTGATTGAAGTAAAGACTCTTTTTTAATGAGAGGCGCCATGTTAGAATAGACAGCCCCTCCCCACCCCATAGAATTACAAGCGAACGACCGAGGGACACTCTTCGGTCGTTACACGGGCTCGTATAACTCCATCTTAGACACAAGATGCTGGCAGTTCCCAAATGTTACTGCTCGATCCTGTTGGGAAAGGACGCAATTCCGAAGCCATCCTTTGATTTGTGCACCTCACAAGCGACACAGCCGAGGAGCCAGTCAGTCGTACTGAGTTCAGAGGTCATCCATTGCATTCACCTGCTGGTACGTACGTGACTGCCCGCACGGGCCCGTCCCACATTTAGACGTAGATACCTGGTGCAGACTTCCAAGTTACCTGTCTTACTGTTTATGCTTTTCGACAGGTCACTGAGTCGGCACAGGTTTGTT
The DNA here is from genome assembly GCA_018389105.1 of Nautilus pompilius. Classification (NCBI taxonomy): domain Eukaryota; kingdom Metazoa; phylum Mollusca; class Cephalopoda; order Nautilida; family Nautilidae; genus Nautilus; species Nautilus pompilius. The sequence continues at coordinate 497,728 of JACATO010001898.1, forward strand.
CGAGGCCACCAGAGTCATCCGCTGCTGTCGAGACGACGCCCTTCGAAAGCCGAGAGTCTGCCGGGGCACGTGCGACGGCGCCATGGCTTTCTACGGCCGAAAATTAAAGGCAAAACGAGATATTTCTGTCGTAGGAGTCGAAAATATTATTTTATATACTCAAGCGATGTGAAAACAAAATGGGTTCCTGTATAAACCGAATTGATTAACTCTGGTTTGTTTACTTACACAAAACCTATACATCACAAGTTTATCCCCTCTCAGTTTCCCTGAAAGCCTCTAACCACGGAGTAGCGTAACTACAGAAGGAAAGAGGGCAGATTTTAAAAAGGGAGACGAAGCAATTCAGAAATTTACGGATAATAAAAATCTTTATTTATTGTCACCACTTTGATTTTTATCTTCCAATTTACAGACTTAATTACACGAAAAAGTAAAATATCTGATCAATCCTGTAGCTATGATGAGCACTCGGTTATTATCAAAATATAAATGACAAATAATGCAAATGTGAACTGTAAGATGTGGATAAGTTAAAATTAATTTTTTCCTTAATGTTAGGAGGACCAAATAAGTTACAAATTGTATTTTGACGTAATAAGAATAACGTTTGTGTCTCTTGCTCATAGAAAGTGCATCTCAAAAGTTACTCAGAAGTAGCTACTAAATTTACTTAGTAGAAAGGAGGAATGCTGCTTAGAATAGAAGACAGTGGACAATGATGAGGTATAACTATACTTTTTAACCTAAATTTTGATTACAGTTTATCCAATCTTACAATAACAACACTGAACGAACAATCTTAGCAAACAAAATGCTAGTGTCCCCAATCTATGCACTCAACAATCCAAGGAAGCTTAAGGAATTAGAGATGTATCCTGCATATGGTATCCATGTGTTGGATAATTTTTTATTGGATCCCAGACCAAGAGTTAGATAGGCAGGGACTAATCACTAATCACAGATGGCAGCATCTACGCTGATAGAAGCTGCAAACCTCTTGTTCATAGATAGCATTTAGTCTTGAAAACATCTACCAAACCCATCAGAATAGATTTTACACCCACTATTCGAATAGATATTGTGTAACGATTAAAATAAATAAAATGTACTTTAGCACTGAACCTAGTTTTATCCCAGGATGTAGTCCATGTTACTATTCCCTAGAGCAACCATTTTTCAGTTAAGATTAGCTACAGTAGCAAAGCGAAGCCAAGAGGCATAAGCACCTGGGAGTTCAACACAAGTTTTGACAGAGTCAGAATATATGGAGAGCATTGACAGTTTCTGAATTGATTGGAAAAAGTAACAAAATAGGTTTACTGATTTGCTAGAATGGTGGAACATGGATAAACAACCGAAGATCAGCATATAATACCGTCAGATCAAAAGCACCTGCAGGAAAGTTGAGGAATATAGCCTTAAGAGTGACTTTAAAGTAGAATTCAATGAAGCAACTTTAAGCTTCTCTAATTCAGATAGGATACATTCCATTAAAAGCTAATGGAAATAAACAGAGAAAATGCAAAAGTTGCTAGAATTAGAGGCAGAGAGAGCACAGGCTGTCAGAGAGGAAGAATATAGTATGACCTGTAGATTAAAGAAAGTTGGTGGGCAGGTAAACTAATGGCTAGCTTAAATCTAAAGACAGCTACGCACTGTCACTAATAGGACATCATTATCATTAGAACAAAAATTCATTATTATAAATTTGTGTCCTTGCAGTTAGAATACCCCTCTTGTAAAATTCAGAAAATGAAGTAGATTTTGTGGATGCTGAGCTCTGAGAATAATCCCTAAATATCAATAAAATAAAAGATGCTATGAGGATATTAAATGATGACAAATCTGCCAAAATTGAAGGCATTATGCTGGAGTTCCATAAAAGGTTTGGACACCTATTTAATGATCTGATAATGCATTGGAACAAGTTCTCGCACTTAGCTAATGAGTAACATGATCAATCTACTGCATAAGGCGACCATGAATGTAAATGGCTGCTGAAATCATGAGCAAGAGATGTAGACCAAATCTGCTCAGTTCAAGGCCATTCCAATGACTCCCTCCAATTGATCAGAGAAATACTGCACAAAGTAGACCAAAAAAATACTCTACAACATTTGTGCTAGCCATCAATCAGTTGAAAGCTTTTTTTGATAGGGTAGAGTGGAATTTTCTGTTCGGGACAATAAAAAGGTAAAACTTTGGGAAATTTTTTTATTTGATGGATGCATACTTTAAACTCACCAGTAGAACACGACAAAGCTGCCTATAAGTAGTGACAGCAGGGATGCTGATCTGAAACACCAATTTAAGTGCTAATGAAACAAGAAACTCATTTTTGAACACCAGGGAATTAATCAATCATGCTTTTTAATCTATTTGCTGTGGTATCACAAGTGCTGAAATCTTGGATACAACATTCAGTTATGATGAACTTAATCTTTTATATGTAAAACAAATTCTGTGTAAATAACTTTTGTTCCAATTGGTAAAAAATTGTTCTCACTCACTGGTATAGTATCCGTTATGTTTGACCGAGCACAATTTAAAATTCATTATCTCCATCAATGGATGACTGCTTAATGTCTTGACGTGACTTACAAGATACAGAATTGCATCAGTTTTAAAATAAGGGAAAACTCTACTTTTAAAATGCCATATAATGACTGACAGGTGTACATTTTAGAAATAACGTTTGCAACATTTTGTTTCATTTTAAGTTGCTGCCTCCTATGAACATTATCTTGTAGTAATTTTAAGTATAGAAAATACCATATACAAAGAAATATCTCAACCATCAAAATTTGATATAATTTTAGTATTTAGAAAGCTTTCCAATATTAAACTGAGATAATAAAAAAACTAAATCTGACCATTCAGATTGATATAAAAGATGGCAACTCTATAGTGTCAAATAAGTTTGCTAAATAGATTCTTTATTACTCTAAAAGGTTAATATTGAACCATTTTTGGTCTGATTTAACTTTTAAATTCTAGTCTGAAGACAACATTGTATATTGAACATTTTTTCTCAAAAGTCGTACCATAATTCATCATGTATTAATAAATTAAAAACACTATAATGCTTTCAATACAATTAAATGCAAGAAATCTAAAAAAACTATTTTTTTTACTATTATTTAATAATAGTGCAACATAACTGAATTTTTTTTCCAAGTTCCAGCTTAAAGTAAAAGGTATCCATTTCACTATTTTCTCACCAGATTTGTGCAATAAAATATTTGAAAATAACCTTTTCAATTATGATGGTACATTATGCAATCTTCAAAAAACATTTTAGGATGCTTATTAATCTTTATAAGCATTAAATATTATAAATACTTTTATTCGTAGAACAACATGGGTAACAAGAAAAATTGTTTCTCAAAGAGAATATTGCAGCCACGTTTAGGAAGTTCATCCAATAATTATATTTTCAATGAGTTCCAGTCTGTCTTTGTATGTGTGCTATTCTTAAACTTTTCATAAGGAAAGTGTTACAAGAGACTTCTCACCCTTTTTTTAAAAAAAAAAATGTAAATAATCTAGTTGTAGATCCATTCAAATAAAATCTAAATGTTACAATGAACAAAGTTTATTGGCCGCTTTGAATTTGGCACGAAGACAAGTCCAAAAATATAACCTCTGCACAATTCCACATCTAATAAACTCATTGAGAGTTTGTGTCAAGGCCACCTCATGAGATACTTCATTGTCATCAATCATCTATTGCTCTTTTCAGTCCTTTCATTCTTTTACTCCTTTGAAAATAACAACAATAACTGGAAAACCCTTAAAAGATGGAGAAATTCTAAACTGGTTACAATAGGAAAGTTGCAAACAGTGGGGATGGTTTTAGTAGAAGAATGGAATGCAAAAAAAAAAAGAGAGAGAGAGAGAGAGAGAGAGGAGTCATAAAGTATTAGTTATACCTGTTGCTTGGATTTGCAAGTACTGATGTTAATGGAGAGGAGAGGCTGCAACAGTATTTCACTTGCAGGTATATCTGGACTTAACTGATCATGCAGGTCTTCATGATTGAAAAACAAAACCCTCACGTTTTGAGTTGAAAATAGATGAGGTAACTGATGTAGGTAAAAGATGCTCATTTGAATAATTATGTACAATAGTTTCATTTTCTGCAACATAAAGAAAATATGTTGTTTTGCAAATTCATCAGTGGAAGTGTTCAATATTGACAAATCCTTATATGAAAATGGCAAAATGGGAGAACTTTGGGCTGTGAACCAATAAAACAAGATGCAGGAACTTCAGGCACTGGTGAGAAAGGCCTCACATGCTGTCTGGACATGCAACATTAGGTACTCGCAGCTAGTAATGACACACAAACCAAAGACTATTCTGCAAGCTGTTATAAACTACATAAATAGTCCATTGAAAGACTGCAGGCAAACACACAGCTCTGCTATACTGCGAATACAAGCCGGCTCCAACAGGAACAAGTATTTACAAGTTTCTGAACTAAATGTGTCAACAAAAGGTCCACAAATATTCTGATCTGCGAAAACTTTTCTACATTTCTTATCCATATTTGTAGAGCTTTTGATGTGTTCTCTAGATTAGAAGAGTTTTTTTCACAGAAGTGAAATGGAAGCCAACACTGAACTATTTATTGAGCACTTTCTATTTTATTTTAGCACACAGATGTCTCCAAACATGAATGGATAAGAAAACCATTTGCTGCTTAGTCTTTGGATTGACAACTTCTGAACAAGGACTCAGACTTATCAAGTGATGTTTTAAAGCTATGAAAATTCTTCTACATTTTGTGACATCATATTTATGTTGAACAGAATTTTCTGCAGTAGCTGCCAAAAGTACATTTGGTTGATTATAGAAAAGGAATTGATGAAATTTTGCACCAAAAAGCAAGCCATACATAATATCAACAAAAGTTATTGGTTCCATGATTTTAGTAATTTTCTTATTTAATTTTAAAATGTTACAATTTAAAGTTTCTTGTTAATACTTTAATCAGTATTTCAAAGACAAGCCAAAAAAAAGAGGTTTTGCCATTATTACTTATGAAGAACATTTAGTGTAAAGATATAGAAATCAGATTAAATGGGTACAGCATGGCTTTAAATGAGGACGGCCCTTACCATTTGATATGTTTAAGTTAACTCTTAATTTGAGGACAATAGTTGTTAAATACGAGGTCTGTCCAAAAAGAAACTGAACTTTTAAAGCAGCGCGTCAACCAGCTGGCACAGCATGCTTGCGACTGCAGTGCTGTGTATCAATGATCTTGATCTTCAATCTAATAATAGCCACACCACACCACATCAGTTAGTCATCGATCTACACACGATAGAGTGAACGTACGTTTAGTGCACTTGGTGATTTGTCGCAAGTTCAACAATGAAGTATCTTGAAGGTGAAATTGTTTCAAATTGGGAAAAACTTTTATGGAGACTTTTCTAATGTTGCAACAGGCCTCTATAGGGAGGATTGTTTGAGCCGTACGCAATGTCAATAGTGGTACCAGTGTTTCAAATTGGGAAGAACATCCACCGAAGACAATCCCAAATCTGGACGACCTTTCACGACAACGGATGACAATCACATTGAGAAAGTGCGTGCTGTGATCCATAGATGAACAAAAAGAGAACCGAGTCACAGTCAGTCAGGAGCTCTTTGATCGCTCAAATGCTGATGAAAGCTTTCTGAAAAGTGTCATAACAGGTGACGAAATGTGGGTGTATGGCTATGATATCGAAACAAAAAGGCAAGTCAGAGTCGCTCAAATGTGAAGGTGATGTTGATAGTCTTTTTTGATTGGAAGGGTGTCGTTCATCAAGAGTTTGTTCCACGTGGTCAGACGATCAATAAAGAGTTTTACTTGGATGCCCTGAGGCATGGAAAAACAAAACCTGGATGCTGCACAATGACAACGCACAAGACGACTTTGGTCCCCCAGCCACCCTACTCTCCGGATTTGGCCCGTGGACTTTTTTTTTTTGTTCCCAAAATTGAAATCCACCCTGAAAGGTCACCGATTTGAGGCAATAGAAGAGATCAAAGAAAATTCATTACAAGAACTGCGCACTATCCCTGAAAACACATTCCAAAACTGAGAAAAAAAAAACGTTGGGAGCGGTGTATCGACAGTGGAGATAACTTTTTTGAAGGAGACAAGTCTGATTAAAGTGTAAGTAAAGCAATAAATTTGTTATTTTTTTTTAAAAGTTCGGTTTCTCTTTGGACAAACCTCATATATGGACCATCACATTATTGAAAGACAAGGTATATTTTTAAAATTCTGACCGTAATTGTAAAACTTTTTCACCTATTAAATATATTGCTTTAATCAATCCCTAATACATGTATTTTTCAAATGTTTGAGACTTTAAACAGACTATGCTTACCATTATGATTTATTACAATCACATGCAAAATTGGCATTATAGATTTACCAAAGAGTTTTAAATCTTCGATGTCCGAGTGATAAGTTTGCTGACCATTTAGAATTGAAAGTATAAACTACTTCATATAAAGAATCTAAAGACAATCTTAAAACAGAAATGTTGCTTAATTCTCCCCCATCACTTCCTTTGTATAATTTCAATTGCAATCAAGATCTTCCTCCTACAATAATCAATACCAACTAGTGTGCTTAAGATATCACGATTTTTCAAAAAAAAAAAAATAATAAAGCAACTGTTTGCAGACAATATTAATGCATTGAATATAAGACATCTGCCCAGCCATCATCCAGAATGACCTTCTCTCTAAGCTATCCCTAATTACCATTACCTGGTCCAGATTTTCATTCAACAAACTCCAAATCACATTCCTTTATCATGATGGAATCTCCTCAGGTACCTTACCTTTATTCAGTCGTTTTCATACTACAATGAAAGTAGACTAAAAGCAGAATATCTTCAACAGAGGCATGCCTAACTGGTGGGCACAAACTTGATCCCTCATGACTAGGTGAGGATGGATAGCTGATACAAAAGGAAAGTTCCATAGCACACCATTCCAATGCATATATAATGCCTACTTAAACCAACAATTTGATACCTACTCTCACTGAAGGTAGGCATGGTCTAAATGTTGATGTCACTTCATAAAAGTGGATTAACAAAAAATTTCATCCTTTACAATTAAGACACTAAAATTTGTAAAATTTTCTTTACACGAAAACCAGATGAAATGGTCTGTAGTACAAATATAACCATTGTTGGTACATGTATACATGGGATAAAGATTAAGTAATTAGCATGTGTTCATTTATCATTATAACTTATTTCATTATTTGAACAGAATCAAGGAAAAGAAATACTACCCAATTCAAAGCAAATTCTCATCTTTAAAAGTAGATTCTGTAGAAAAACATAATGAACTCTTAGATAGAACTCATTCATCAACAGTGTTATCTGCAAAACCTTAATCAGGCCAATCAAAATATCAAAATGCAACATCCCCCCAACCCATTTCAGTACATCTTCATCCAAGTAACATAGAATAACAGCAAAACAAGTTAATTTACAAATATTACAAACTAATTCTTTCCAAATTAAATAAAACCTAATTTTAAATTAGTTAGTACCATTAATTATAAAGTGTTTCAGAATGATTTAAAACCTACACGAATCAATTCCTTACAAATTTCCTAATGAAAAAAGAAACTTTAGAATATTTATTTCAGTTTCCTTAAAACATGTGCATATAAACACTTTGGAAAACAAAAGGTGATTTTCTGTTCAACTTGTTAGCATGCAGACTGACAAGTCAATGGACTCTAGCTTACTTACACAGCAGCCTTTCTTATAGACTGTAATAAAGAGATTACTGAAGTCTCAGCAAATTTCACCAATTGTTGAAACTAGCAAATGTCAGATTTGATAGACTGCAGATGGATTGATAGTTGTCCTTACAATATTTTAAGCTTGTCAAGAACTTCTATCTCTCTTCGGGTAGTCCCTGAGCTGCAAATTCCTGAACAAATTTTCCAATTCTGGGATCTGAATAAAATTCAACTGCTCTATTTTTAACATCTATGTAGAATAAGCCATTTAAAAAAAAAAAAAAAACTTAATTCAATACTAGCAATGGTATCAATTTTACAAACGTACCAAACATTTTTCTATAAGTTCATGAATAATGTAAAATTCTGATAATTTCAGTCAGTTTGACCAAATCAATTAAAAAATGACATACCATCAAGCCTGAGTTTCATTCTAATACAAGGATTGAATTTCTGAGAAGACATTTTAAAACAAAGTTGCACTTCTAAAATGCTTTGATCTTAAAAAAGCTCAAAATATGGAAATTCAAAGTAAATACATCTGAAATAAAACATGCTTAAATTTGCAATCATAACCACAGCCACTTCCATTCTAAAAGATGAGAATTCCTTTTTTTTTTAAATGCTGTCACTGACAGATATACAAATTGACGGTTGATTGTTGGTTTCATTTGTAGTTGGATAATGGAAAGATGTAATGATATGAAAAAAGAAGGCAGATATAATTTCTCTTTTTTAATGTTATAAAAGCCTATGTACACAATTTACAATTGAAAACAAACAGATGGTCCCAAAACAGTAAATATACATTTTAAAGAAATAAAATGAATTATTTTGATCAATGAAGCACATCAACATGAAACAGATTCCTGTGTATATTTTAAATAAAGTAACCCTGCTAACAAAAGGCTGAAAGATGTAATGTGAAAAATCAGGAATGCTCACAATGAATATCCAAAAACAAGTTTCACCTTTGGGTTATGTAGCAACTATGTAGTAGTATGACATTAGAAAATTGACCAAAATAAAAGATGACATATCAAAAAACAGTTATTTATACTACTTTTCAAAAATATAGAGCAAAAACCAATAAATTCTAATTTTGTTTGGTGTATTTTTCTTATATAAAATTTACTCAGGTGCCATGGACAAGAGCATCTAAGAAAAAGCTTATGTTCAATTATACAAATGCATTTGTTCCATCTTACAGTCATTTACTACTCTGGTGAATATACACAACCAATGAAACAAAAGGATATGATTGTCATGAGATATGAAAATCTTTAACACATTTTATAGTTTGATCAATGGAATGCAACTTTAAACTTTTTTCTTCAAAAACAATCAGAAAGAAATAGGATCAATCTGGAAAAAAAAACTTCTGCACTAAATTTAGGACTACATTAGATACCTTAAATACTTAGGTAAAGTATATAAAATCATAATTTTGGAGTGAAATGGTCTGCAATTTAAACTTGTTTGCATTATTCTAAAGTCAGTTTCTTAAGTATAGTATTTCTCCGATCCCATTTCCTTATATTAGAAATTTCAAATAAAAAAATGTCATCTGTGTATGTCATTTCCTTCCATTTAATGTTGGATAAAGTTGTTAGAATGTGATCTCAAAGTGTTTTTGAATAAATTTGATATATAAAAACTTTGAAAATCAATCTGATCAGCTGTTGATTAAAGAGACTGGGTAGTGTTTTATATCACACATTTATAAAACACTTTCTTGTGGTTAATGCTGACAAATTACACCAGACCAATTGTCCTCCATAAAGATGTGCTAACAGAAAGAATTAAAAAACCCACCTCCACCTGACTAATTAGTGAGATTGAAAACAAGCCAGAAAATAATTTTACTAAAAACTTTCATGTTACCAAGTTAACCTTTCAAATGTTTTGAAGATTAGTCTCTTGGGAATAAACCTTTTGAAGTTAAAAAAAAAAACAAAAGACTCACCAACAACAGCAGTAATATAAATTACCAGAGGGTAATTTGGGTAGCAAAGCAGTTGACTAAACTGAGCGTAATCTAAATTGTGGCCAAATTTTCAGACTTCTAGTGCCTCATTTCTTGGCAATTCTGTACCTGAAGTGGATCGATACAAACTGAAGTTATTTCCAAAACGTGAATTTACATTTTTCAGATTCCATGCTAAAATTTACTTTTCATTAAATGCAATAGTCTCACAGCAAGAGCTTAAAACTCAAAACATGGAATGCAGTAGTTCCTTTTATAACATTAAGCTGTACCTGAGGCTATAAAATTCCACCAACCACTGAAGGATTCCACCCCTCTAGTTTGAAATAAAAACACTGAGGTTTAACATGAATTACTTTCATTTCTAATAGTTTCAGTACATGCAAGAGATGTGCACATACTATTTTTGTGGAATGTTAGCAATATACCAGCATTTAAATTCTAACTCTTTGCTGTTAAAAATAAAAACTGCAAAGTATTTCGGTAAATAAATTTAGTACCAGTATAAAAAACAATAGTCCTGCTCCATTTATGAATTTAAAAATCAGTAGGCTGTACAGATTTAGCTCAAATGATTTCCAAATAGTTTGAATTGAAAATAAAAAAAAAAAATTCAGTTACAAAATTTTTCTTCAACACCAAGAAATATTAACAAGCATGAAAGTACATATGAATGACAGACAAAAAAAAATATATATGGATAATGAAAAAAATTGTCATCCTGTGTATGACCACACCTCCCTATCCGGTTTTACCTGTGATCCAGTTGTATTCCACTGGTACACAATGCTGCCTTCTCTTATTTTAGTAATGTACAAAAGTCAGAACCCCCCCAAACAGTTGGTTAAATAATTCTTCTATGCATTACAATAAAAACAACTCCCCTTCCTAAATAAATGTTAAAATCTGATAGTTTACTAAGTTCATTTGGAAGCTACCACCTACAAGCGAGTTTAAAACAACTCGTGCTTAAAACTTGACAATTCTGTACAAAATGATCTTGGCAATCTGCATTTTTATAGCTTATTTTTGCTACTAATGTAAGCTTCTGTAACCACATATTTCCCTTGGTTAATTTTATGCTATTGCACAATTTCGAGTCTTGTAAAATTTCACGCATTCTGTTCTTGAACTAAACCTTGCTATTCTGATGCAGCAACAAGTCACATTTGTTCTCAAACACAAAACAGCAATGCTGCTGTAAACAGATTTTTCCACCAGACAAAGTGCACTGAGAGGTCTGGTCACTAACGTGGTAAGGTCACAAGCTATACCAAACTGAAGATTTCTGAATAGGCGCTTGCAAACCTACAGATCCATTTTAGAAAGTAACCCTGTACTCCTTGCATTCACGTTGTCTGATCCAGTCTCATTAAAATGAGAAAACGATTCCACAATTGCATTGCATACTTGCACTTGTGGAAAAAACCAAAATTCACAGGAGTACAAAAAAGCCATGGGAAAGTTAAGTCTAGATGAAGGATGCTGCTGCCCTCAACATTCGAAAACAGATGTGTTTCTTACCACTGGTGTACACCAATGAAGCAGACAAAATCCAGAATCAGTTGTGAAAAAAAAAAAAAAGCTGCTCCCAGCCAAGGTTAACTACACTTGTCCAGTAAAGATTATTCTGGGGAGTGAAATAAAAACATTTTACCAATACCTGGTTAGTAGAGTCTCTGTTGAGCAGAAGAGGGTAAGAATTATAGCATTGCATTGTGTACTAGATCCAAATGGCATGATGTAGACCAGTGGTTCCCAACCAGTGGGTCGTGGAACCCTGGAAGTTTCAATTTTGTCATATGACTGAGTTGAACTGTTCATGAGTATGTATTTGTTTTGTTCATATGTACTGTATTTGCTGGCTTATAAGACACTTTTTTTCTAGAAGAAAGTATACAAAAATTACCCAGCCTCCAAACAGCAGTATCACCGATGGGAGGCTGAGCGCCGAAGGTGTAAGGCTTGTCTCCCACGGCAGGCACTACAGGTTGCATCACAGGCCCCTGCATTAACACACTTGCATATCACCGCCCCCAGCATAGAAACATGGACAATACACGCTGGTGACAAAGGCCGGAACTCTAACTGTTACCTCAGTAAGACTGATGCAATCGAGCCATGCTCCCATTGGCTAATGCCATTGGGGCCTGCAGCTAAAAGACTCAGATCACAATGCCTGGGCAGAGCATGGTACAAGGTCTGGACTGACTTCCATGGTGAATCTCTCTCAAAACTGTCAATATATTCATTCTTTGATGTTTTTCAATTATGGAAGTGTAGCAGGGGGTTGCAGGTCTTTTGAATATTAGAAAAAGATTGGGAACTACTGATGTAGACAATCTAGAGAATCAGATTACGACACTCTTTAGGCCTAGATGCTTCTGACATTAAGGGTAAAACATTAGATAAATCCAATGAGACAAGAGGTAGTGCTTGTATTGACGGTACAAATGAACTTAGTTAGTACAATTCATTTTTTAACATTTTTTTGAATGAAAAACAAATTTAGTTGAACATGTGACAAGTGATTTACATGTTTTAGCATGTAATTAGTAAGATTTGGCAAAATCAGAGTAGACAAATTTTAGATTTTCAATCACTAGTCTTCTAGAAATAAAATAGTGAATAACCTATTTGAACAACAGCCTAATTGCACCATCTGAGCTGTAAAAGCTATAGTTTCAACATTTTTAGTTTCAAAGCTGCACAAAAAAATTAAAGAAAATAGTTATGTCTGCTTCTCCATATTTTTTGCAGGGAAAATCAATCCAACTTCTCATGAATCTCTCAACTTTTCAAAGAACTCAGCATTATGAAACTGATACACACAAAGTTTTAGAAAAATTGGTGAAACTAACTATTATTCCCCCCCCCAAAAAAAATCAAAAAAAAAAAATCAAACCTGTCCTTGCGAACCCAAACAATTTCTCTGCAGAGAAATCACGCAATATTAGTCTTTCATAGAAAGACCACCTGTCTAACACAACCAGCGACCACTCACTCGTTTCCTTATGAAGGCTGAAAATTGAACACGACCAATGCAACTCAATATTCAACAACACAAATGGGCTATCACCGATTTAACACACTCAAAATGCTGCTAAAAAATTTCAAAGCAAAAGAAAGATATACCTACCAGCAAATTTAGATCTATGTTCACACCTCATTGATACAGAACCAGATCTTCTCAGTCACAAACAAAAGAATTTGCAATTGGTCAATAGTTCGTTCACCTATGAGTCATCTCAAATCAGGCTCGCTTAAGTCAAGTCTTAATTTTGGAAATAAAAATTGTTTAATTTTACTATTTTCACAAATTTCAATTTAAAAATCAGTTATGCTTTAATAATTATTTTACAAATTATAAAGCATAAATTTGTTTTCAAAATGAATATTCAGAAGTTTTAAAACACAGCACATTTAATGTCACTTTCTCAGCTTTCCTGATGTTGAATGATGAACATTTTGCACACACTTGTTTTTTTATCATTTACTGATTATACATTTTCTTATCTGCAGAGATTTTTTTTTTGTTTGGCATGACCCAAGAATCTCACCATCATATCAAGATTGAGAAAGATGGTTCTCAATGTGAATCTTGGGAAGAATTTGCGTAATTAGCTGTCATTGGAGCTGAAAATGGAAGTGATCTGAATGCACGATCAACAGTGGGTGAGCTGCCAATCGATTGTCGAGTAGCTTGGCATTCACAATATTCAATGTGGCCAGATGTAAATCCAAAGCATCGTCAAGAAGCAGCAGGAGTAGATGTACATTCCCCTCAAATTCTTTGAGAATAAGAGGAAAGCTCACAAGACTGGCAATGAGGAGATCAATGCCTAGCTGCACAAGTGGTTCAAGTATTTGACTGCCAGAATGTTCCCAGTTTCAGAAGTTCTTCTACAGAAAAATACCTGTGAAATCGTGAGGCAGCTAGGAGTCAACAAAGTTTTCAGGAAGAGACAACATTGTGTATGGGACGATGAATGGCAAGAGTACTGGTGTTGACGCCACCACTGTAGAGAAGTGGAAGACCAAGGTCCTTGAACTTTGTGCTGGATATAAACTCTGGGGCATATTCAACCTGGATGACACTGGCCTTTTCTTCAAGGCATCCACTGACTCCATCCTACATGTGAAAGGAGAGGACTGCTCTGGTGGCAAATGTTCCAGGGAATGCTTGACAATCATGCTTTGTGCAAAAACCATTGGGAAAAAGAAGTCACTAGTCATCAGCAAGTCCATCAAGCCATGTGGTTTCGGAAGACTGGAAAGTAAAGACTTGCCTGTGGACTACCATGCAAACAAGCATGGGTGATGAGTTATCTGTTTGATGTCTACCTGAAGTTGGATCAGGTAGGACATCAGCAAAGAAAGATTCTGATTCTCGACAATGCAGTATGCCACCCACACATCAATCTCCACTTCATGCCCCCAAACACAACATCAGTGATCCAGCCAATGGATCAAGTGATCATCCAGTTGCTGAAGCTCAAGTTCCGGAAGCAGCAGCAGCTAAACTCAGTTCTATAGAAACTGGAGGGGGGAACATGATGGAACCAGAACCGATGAAGTTAACAAATGTGTTGCAAACTTTACTGGATCAGTCAGTCATGGAGAGATGCTGAGGAGACAATCCACAAGTGTTTCAAGGTGTGTGGAGTTGGAGCTTCTGATGGAATCCTGGAGATTCCGGTTGACAACAAGATGGAGTCAGCAAGCCAAGATGCACTTCAGATGTTGCTCAGTGAGCTTGTGGCAGTGGATGCTGGCATAGCAACGGCAGACATCCAGTCAATTGCAACGTTGGAGGATTTGCAGCATCAACTGTGTGACAATGAAGAGGACGAGCCCACTACTTCAGAGAACAAGATCAGCAGTCTTTCTGAGTTTGCAGCCTGCCTTGCTGACATGAAGGCATTTGCAGTAAGCAAGAGATATGGGCTGTGTATGGAGGAGGTTATGTCTTAGTCTACGAGACAGCAGAAAGCGGCTAGACACACAACACTTCTTCAAAAAGTATAAATTTGTGAGCTTTCGTCATGCTTACATTAAACCACAACAGCCCTTTTCAGTCAGGGCCAACAACACAGAGATACGCTCCAATTGTGGTATCAGTGATGCATTAGTCCTACATAGCAAAATCCCACATGATTAATTTTAGTACGCAAATCTCTTACAAGCACCACACCCACACACTTTAGCAAGAAGTGCATTAAAAATTGCTTCCTTATTTATTCCCCCACCATGATACAGACAAAATGTAGATGTCCTGAAAGATAAACAGAGTAAGAATAAAAGTAGAAAAAAACAAAAAAACTTCAATTTCAAATGACAGAGGTCGCAAGGGCAGGTTTGATAACTGTATACGCAATACATGAATGCTATACATTCATAAAAGAAAAAAACATGGCTGCCAGGGTTGTGATTGTGAACCTGTTCAGAAAGACCACTATTTTGATTTCCCTTGAGCAGTCTTTCTATACAGGTTTGATGATATGTATACAGGTTTGATGATATGTATTTTTTTTTTTTTAAAGGATAATTATTATAGGAATACTTTCAAGAGGTGGGGAACCACCATTTGACTAAAACTTCATTACTGCTTACTAATTTGAGATTCTAAGACTTTCCAATCTAACCTTTCTATTTGCAGGGGGCAATCAAACTAGTTAACATCCTTTATTATATAGTAAATTAATGTAATTTAATTTATCAAAATATAAATTCTTAAATGTGTCTACCTAATGGCTATTTGTTTGTTTGTTACACAATCTTGTTTAATTATGATATTAGGCTTTGCTCCAGTTGTCAGTCTTTCAGTTTTTTACCATTCCAAGCTAAATGGGTTTGCTAATTTCTCTGGAGATATATTTAATATTAAAAAGTAATGCAATTACAAACTCCACCACTATTCATCTTCAAATGCCAAAACTGTTACAGACTAATTACACTTGTGGCATCACTGTCACATAATCTGATACATTGCTAGGAGACACTAGTGGTTTCCTATTTCGTGGTGTATCATCAAAAACTAAATCAGAATATCGGAATCCATCTTCTTTGTGGTCAAAGGCCTGAAAAAAGAAAAAAAAGATTATTTCACCCAACAGTGGAGAATAAGCTGGAAAGTTAATCAATCACTTCTACATATCATCACTCATATGCTATAAAAACATTATCTTTAAATTTCATTATATGGGGAATTGTTTATAGATTTTACAGAGAAGTCAAATTTAAATGTTGCTGAAAAAAAAACTAACAATGCTGTGGAGCTGAACTGGTTAATGCAATATAACAACACGCCACTATCCAAGCTTTTATAGACAGTACTAGTTCTGAATCTG
The DNA here is from genome assembly GCA_018389105.1 of Nautilus pompilius. NCBI lineage: Eukaryota > Metazoa > Mollusca > Cephalopoda > Nautilida > Nautilidae > Nautilus > Nautilus pompilius. Next base: position 513,842 of record JACATO010001898.1, read on the forward strand.
CTCTTACAAATGTTGCAACATTTGATGTCAGAGCTGGTAAGCCAGTCCTGTGTGGTTCAGTGGACACTTGTAGGTAGGTAGGTTACTTACATTGTTGTAATTTGGCTGCTTCGTTCTATCATTTGCCTTAATGAGGTCTGGTTTTGTTTCCATCACATTTACTTCATTGTGGTTACTGAAGAAAAGAAATGTAAATTTAATTTCTTAAAATGTCTTCTGCAGACTGATAAGATCAAGTTTTTCTTTAAGATTCTGATATTTTACCATACAAAATGACTATTCTATAAAAAATGGACTTTAATTTATAAAATTTACAGCTTTATAAGCAAGCAAGTGATCACCAATTTATCTTAAAAGTAGTTTGCTTTTTTCCTAAATACTAGAAATATTTTTTCTTTGACAGGCATATCAGATCTAATGACCTCATCTAGGTAGCACTGACTTTCAACAATTCCCAAGGATCAGTTCACTCATGGTCACATGACAGTACCCCAGACTAGAACGCTGCCACTCCACTTATGTAGACAGCATTACAATCAGTTTTCTTTCCACCAAATGTGCTAAAAACCATCAGTGTAATTATTCCCTTGGAGCTGTCAAAATTTGTTATGAGTGGAATGTCAGAGTATGGTTGTTGAGCCATATAGGTAATGTAACAGTTACTGTAATTGTTGCAATACATTCCGTCAGATCATTTATGAATTGGTCCTTGTAACTTTTGCAGGATTGACCGAGTGTTACAGAAAATTCACTAGCCACACCTGCATCTACTTTTGATTCATAGCAATACTTAGCCTAATCATGACTAAGTCATTGTCAAAGTGCCATAATGAAGTTACTGAACACTGATAGTATGTAAGCAACCATCACTTGCTTTATACCCAATTTTGATATCACCTGACATTGAAGCTTTTGCAGGTATACCACACAAACAATATTCTTAACAATGGAAATGAAATACCAGATGACTCAACTTGTAGGTTAACCAAGTCAAAGAATCAGATGATGCCTACAATGTCCAAGGCAACTAAATAGTCATAACAGATGTCTCTCATATATATATATATATATAGAGTTCTGTTCAGTGCATACAGTATGATTGTGAAACTAACGATTTCATGAAATTGCTGAAATATTCAGTAAATTCTTGAAACCACTGGTTTCACTCAGGGATTACAGGAATTTTTTGAAATCCCTGAAATGAAGTGCCAAGGATTTCTTGAAATTACTATTAGGTAGTTACAAAGGTTTTGTTGGTTTTTATTACCACAACAACGAGACTTCATACCATTGCTGAATGACGTTTATTAAGCAAAGTTCCATTACAATCAATACGCTTCTACCAATGAATTTACAAGCGCATTTATACCATTTTGAAAAAGATCTGGATTTTTGAAGTCGATAAACCGTTAGAAGGCAGTTTCAGTTGCTGCTTGGTTGGAGGAGGATTTCATATCAAGGAAGCACAGTTAAGGTGTTTGATAAAGTGGTAGTTTGCGGGAAAAAGGTTTGGTGAATAGGCTGGGTGAGGGAGAACTTCATATCCCAATATGTTCAGTTTCTGAAGAGTCACTTTTGAAACATGAGGATGAGCATTGTCGTGGAGAGGGAATGGGCCTTTTCAATTCACCAATGCTGGCTGTCATGGGAAAGTTTCTGATAAACAACATTTAATTCATGACAGTACCTTTCAGTTGTGATGGTTTCACCAGTTGCAGTCCACCAGACAGTGACCATACCACCTTTGGGTGGAGGCTGGGTTTTGGAATGTGGTTAGGCACCTCGTCTCTGTTGAGCCATTGTGCTGAACATTTGCAATTGTCGTAAAGGATCCATTTTTAGTCACATGTAATGATTCGGTCAAGAAATGGGTCGTTTTTGTTTCTTATAACAAGTGAAGAGCAGATCTCCAGTCAACGATTTTGTTGTTCATTCAACTCATGAGGCACCCACTTGTCAAGTTTTTTTCATCTTGCAAATTGCATCAAGCTCTTCAGCAGTTTCTCTCACTGTTTTTCTTGGATCAGCTTCAACTGAGGGTTTCAGACAGTCGTCATCACAGCTGGAAGGACCTCCACTTTTATTATCTTCAAGGCTCACATGTCCTGATTGAAATTTTGCAAACCATCGTTGTACTGTGCGCTCATTTATTGTGTCCTCGCCCCATGCTGGCTTAATGTTACGAGTTGCCTCGCTCGCTTTGTGGCCGAGTTTGAACTAGTGTAGCAAAATGGCATGAAAAACTCCCACCCATGCTTCACTCAGAATCCTGAGACAAATATATATTTGATGATTTTTAAAAAGGTAGGTTGTGCATGTATGGCAAAGCAGACACTAAAAAAGGATATGATTTATCTACATACACCTTCACAAGCATGCAACAAACAAACCCCAAATTAACACAATATAAAAACTGACAAAACTTTTGTAACAAGCTATGTTTATTTGTAAAACCATAATATTTTATTTATAAGACAAAACAGTACACTTATTAGCATGGGTGATAAGAAGTCACTAAGTGAAACCAATGATTTCATGAATTCACAAGTTTCATAATCTTACTGTAGCATACATAAATTAGTTACTAATAACAATTCTATTAGTTTTAAACTTTAATTAGAAAGTCTAAATGCAGTACGTGTGTCAGGCATTTTAGTAGAAATGTGATAGCTTCAGAAATTTTCAGTGCACATTTTTCACATCAAGAATTTTAAACCAGAACATACCAAAAGGTAGATTACAACCAAACATTATCCTGTCTGGGTTATTTTATTTTTTTATAAAATGTCTCCATCCATTTGCATAACTACACACCCAGCATATTTCCCAAGGTAGCCATGACTGGAATCAATTACTGTAAAACTTAGAGCTATCATTAACCATTTAAATGCTGGCAAAGAAGTCTCCCATAAGTCCAGATGACTCACTGATGTGCCACCACAGCTCTAATTATCAATGTCTGTTTGAAGAAAACATTTTCATTCAAAATGTGAAATGGTGAAAGTAATCAAAATAATTAGAGATTTACTACAAATATACTCACTTTCTTGGTTTCTCTGGGGGTTCTGAAAAAGAAAAAAAAATTAACACCAACTTAGTTTTAAATTCAAAGTAGAAGGGTAAAAATTATCCATTGTTCAGTTTCAATCCAATTCAAATAGATACATTTTAGTTATATTCAGTTGTAAGCGAAAACAAACAGCAGCAGCAACACAGACCATAATACTTCTTTTTCAGGTCTAATAGCAACATAAAGCTCTAAAAACTAATTTACAGGATAGCACCATTCTACAAATGTTTAAGCTTTTCAGGTTGTAAGCTACAAATCATTAAACATTTCCTAGACAAGCTTGATTTCCCAACATACCTCAAAGATCTCTAGATTGACATGCGTAGCAGCAAAAATCACTGCAACTAGTAAAGACTGACATATTTAAAGTGAGTTTTATTTTGAATTTTCTATAATCCCTTGATTACAAGAAAGATATATTATGGGCCATTCCATGTAAGTTCACCTACCACCTCCAGAAGCAATTCTCCTTTTCTTCCTCCTTTTGTCCTGGTTTTTAGTAACTTTAACTAGACCATATGCAAGCATTCGATTGTACAGGCCAGTTATTTCAGCCATAATGATCAAGTAAATATGAGATGATTGGGGTAGGGGGGGTCACTCTAAACTCAATGTGTTTTGGGTACACTTTCACAGCGGAACATCCCAAGAGCTAACAAAGCGATGCACATGAAGTTTCTTGCAGTTATTTACCTATATCTATAATTTAAAAAAAAAAAAAAAAAAAAAAAGATTTCTACAAAGAAAGTTTCCAGAAAAATTACCAAAAAATTTACATTTTTTTAATCTTGTAAGTGTGGAGGGGTCCATCTGACCCCCTTCTGTCCATGAATTGCATCACTTCACCTGTTTTCTAACAACATTTACAAATTAAAATAAACAGAAGGCCTCGGAGAAATATCGGGAAAAGTTAGGGTGCCTAAAGTTAAATGCCAAGAGTCACAAGTGACAGTGAAATGAGACATGTGGAGATTGTAAGAAACTGCTAAAATACCAGCCAATTCAACTTCCATACTTCAATGAGTTTCTTAAATGATGGTTTTGTTGGGATTATTTCTATGGTATAAAGATTGCAGAATGAAGTAATGTCTAAAATTACTTGGGCATTACAAAAATATGCATATATTTTGCATTGCTCTATTTACCTTCTATACTTTCTTCTTCTTAGCATTCGCCATACTTTCACTTTTATGCTGGCTCCTTCAGCCACCTAATTATGATGCAAAATTGCATCAGATACTTCTAGTTTATAGACTGATGAAGCAGTCACAATCAGAATTCTGTTTTTTCCTTACTGTAAATACATCACTTTAGCTTTGGAGCACAAGGTATACTGACCATGGCTGTCTTGCCTAAATGTTTGATGGGTAAATTTTGAATGAGCAATGCCAGAAGGCATTCTAGAACATGTCCTCAAGGACTGGTTTGAATATGGTAATGTGAACAAACACTTGTTACAGAAAAATCTGGATTTATCTGGCAAAGATTGTGCAGCTATTGCTAGAGATGCAGTGTGCTATCATCATGATAAATACTACCTACATACATTTCTTAAAGACCAGAAATATTGTTGTAATCAATTTGATGAACTTAAGAGACTGAGGTAAACAGCAGGTAACACGTATTACCATGGCAAACACTTTCTAAATCATAAAATAGTATCTGGCTGGAACATTGTTCTTACTGCATAACTCAATATTTTAAACCAGAAGAATCATTAGATTCTCAGGAATATTCAGTACTATCAATGGATATGTACAAATAAAAGCAGGAGATTCAATATCAGTTTGACAAGTTTAGATTGTTCCTGCAAAAGCTACAAGGTTAGGCAAAATAAATTACTTATGAAAAAAGTAAAGTTGCTATCTGTCTCCACTTTACAGCATCAACTAGTGCACCAAATACATCAGCATGGAATAAAAATGCTTTATCTCACCAAGGGAAGAACAAGTACAGCTTCTCACACTGGCACCAGGAATGTAGCCTTCTATGAAAATGCTGATGTGTCAAGGTTGTGTCTTGAGAAGAAAGAATCAATCCATACAGATGAATAGTCATTGTGAGCACAAGCAGTGTGTTCTAAGGCAAACTTGCACGAGATTTATTCTTTACAAAGGAAAGCATTGCAGAAAAACTGATTTCAACAAATTGTGTGTCCTGAAGTGTGTGTGACCATAGGGCAAAGAGGTAAACAATGTCCATGTAATGCACCAGAAAAAGAAATGATGTTCAGTACACTTGGCAACAATGTAACTCTTAATTTGCAATCTTAACTCCAAAGACTGCATGCTTCACACATGTCCAATATGCCCAAAAAAGCAGGTTTTTGTGCCAAAACTTCAGAAAATATTGAGGAACATGAAATTCAAACTGAACAAATAAAAACAAAACTGAGCTTATTAACAAGCATCTGTAGCAGACTACATTGAAGACCTGGCCAAAAAAGTTGACCAGTTACCCTAACCCAAGTATCTCTCAACAAAGGTGGTCTCGATGCCAGAACTGTTATACCAATATTAGCATTTGCAGAGAATTCTGCTGAACAGTATGCTATCAAATCAAAGGATTCTATGGGAATAATTCCCAAGCTACAATTCATCTTTTTGTTCCATCTGTCAGCCACTCTGAGTACTTCACTGATGGGGCAGTATCTCAGTATAAATAGAAACTAGGTCAAGTTATGCCACCTCAAGGAGAATTTTGGACTCCAAGCCTGTCATGGAAAAGTCTGCAAAGGAGTTGAAGATTAAAAAAAAAAAAAATGGCTGCCAGAGTAACCAGGCAACAACCCCAAGAATGATCAAGTACTCTGAAGATTATTTGAATGAAGGAGTTAAGTTTTCCTGTCACAAAGTGGTAGTTGAATTACAATTAGCAGGAATTGCAAGAATGCTTCAGATGAGTTAATGTGGAAACATCTTCAAATTTTACTGAATAATTGTACTCTACTTGGGAAAAAGATCTCTCTAGATCAATTAAAATGTTATTAAGTTTTCAGGATTTCTTTAATGCATACAGAACTGTGATGCAAGCCATAAACTATCCTCAGTTGTTGAATAGAGATGAGTCTCAATGACAACTGGTAAAAACAGTTAAATGTGTTAGTAAGTTTTTCACATCAACCTAAGAGAAATTTTTGTTAGCTTATAGGATAAGCCAACATTGAGAAATCTTACTTAATTAAATCCACTCAATCACTTGGTGACCATTCAAAATGGCAGACATGGCAACTGAATGCAATATTATTGATAATTCTCAGCTAACTTAACTATTGTCATACGAAAGTACTTTCATTTTCCTGGTATATTTTGAAACTTTTTAAGATGCTACCATCTTAAGCCTGTGCCAGGCACACAAAATTACCACTACCAGCCTGTCTATATGTTGCAGGTGAAGAGTATCAGCAACCATAAAATTTTCTTGAAGAGATGTCAGCTCAAGTGACCAATAAATGTGCTTCCCCCAGTAAAAGGACAGGAACAACTTCAAGCATCATTTACAACATATGCCACTGGATAGTATGTGGCATCAATGTAAGAGAATTGGTGGATGGGACAGGTCTTGAAAGTGATTACAGAATAGAATAAAATTCATGCACCCAAAACAGTCTGCTGGATAACAGTCACATTCTTATTGCAGTATCACCCAAGCAGTGAGATCTGGAAGATGCAACTCCACAGACTGATTATGTGAATACAAAAACAAATTTGTTCTTATAGAGTAATGTGACAAAAGTATAAATGATTTAATGCAGTTCTAAACACATTTTTGAAAACTATGGTTGCGATAGTGTTAAATATAAAATATGCATGAGTAGCATAAATCACCATACTTTAGGAACATACTGAACTATAAAGAAATGATAGAAGCTGAGTTCAGCCAAATCTCAAGTATGGAAAGTTAATTGGCTTATATTTCTACAATTTTATATTATGCCAACATGGTTAATTACACTGACAAAGTTGTAGCCGTTGGCAGATCAACTTTAGGTGCCCCTATTTTTCCCAATATTTTTTGTAAGACTTTCAATAATTTCAGTTAGTAAATATTTCAGTACATAAGTACCTTGATCAACACTTGGGATGTGTTCCTGAAAACCAAGTGCTAATCAAAACCACGTTAAATAAGATAATTATATCATGGCTTCACTGGAGACTCAGGCCAGATGGCACCATTGCTCACTTAAAAGTGATATATAAGGGCACCATTGGGATATTGGTAACAGCACAAAAATATTTTAATCAAATTTATATAAAAAAAAAACTAACTTTTAATGCTACTGACATCAAAAAGATGCAGTAAGTTACTGCAGATCATCATCCTCATAAACTGCATGCTTCTTTTTTGATGAAGGCATCTAGTGTCGACAGCGTTGCTTGCAGTTTCCCATCAAATAATTTCCTGATAGGAGATCCAATCCAACACAGCCGTTTTCATAGCAATGCTGTGCTCAAAAATCCTGGTCATTTTCTGAAAACTTTTCTAGGACTTTATTGATATCTGCTGTACCACCTGTCAACATAGCTGTGGTCAAGTTGTGTAGGGGGAGGTCTCTTGATATCATCCTCCTCAGCCAAGGCCACTACTTCAACTGACGCTAAGTCCATGGAGAGTCTAAGTTATTTGGGAAACCTGGAACATTGTTTAGCAGCAACAGGGCTCGTGGCTCAAAGTTATTTTCTTCATAGTAACATTTGATGGTTGCACAAAAATGAGACATACTGCCACTGAAAAACAATGGCTTTCATCCAGGCCTTCTTGTTAGCTTTTCAGATGACTGATGCTCCTTAGATAATTCTTTCAATGCTCTGGGTATTTTTAAATGATAAAACCATGGGCTCGAGCTCAAAATCACCCAGAGCATTACCATCCAGAAGGAGTGTAAGATGATCTTTGACAGCATTAAACCCTGATGCATGCCTCTCACTCTAAGAGATGAATATGCATGATGGTATGCACTTCCAAAAGAGTTTTATCAACGTTGAATACAAGCTGGGAAGGTTATTTGCCAAGGTCAGTGACAGCTCTCAAAGTATCAGGAAACTCAAGTGCTGCCTGCTTGTTGGTGCTAGCCACGTCACTAGAGATACATAAGCTGTGGCATTTACTGCAACACTTACAATTCTCAAACAAACCTCTACTGGCCTGGAAAGTCCCCAACATTGATTCTTCACCTTTCTGCTCCCGTAGATGAGAGAAAATTCACTTATTCTTCTCCACAATGCTCAGTTGGCTGAGGGGCACGTCATTGTCATGTTTTCCATCCACATGCCCAACTGGCTCCTCATCTTCTCCATTAAAAACACTCCTTGAAAGCTCTGTCAGTTGAAACTAATGAAGTGGTTGCACAGAAGCTCATATCTCCTCCTCCCACATGCCTTATAACCTGTATTTTCACATTCAAGCTGATGTTTTTCCTCAAGTGCTTGGCCATATTACCAACAGTCACCTGCAGGCCTTTTCCCCAGACATTATGGGTCAATTGGACTCAACATTATGCACAAGTAAGGATAAATAGGGATTTACCACTGTGCTGTAAGCATAGTGAGGAGTGTGTTCAAAGATGGTGGAGTAAGGTGCTGATCAGCACATGCTGTTATTTTTGACTAAGTGCACAACTCAGAAAAGAGGAGACTGATGCATGTTGCCTGTTCTTTCATGGGACTTTTAAACCACTTGATGAATTTTAATCAAGCCTTTTTTTTTAAAAAAAATTTCCAACAAAAGTGTGCATTATAACAAAGCAATGTTAATCTAGGTATCTCTATACAATGTTAGAGAAGTCACAAGTGAATTAATGCAATAATCTAGACAAGAAAAATACTCTAAATCAGCTTCCCCTCCATATAAAAGGAATTTTCTTTGAGACATTGATAAATTTACTCAGAAATACATACTTTTGAAAAACTGCTTCAGTACATAACTACAAAAACTTTCAGGAGTCTACAGCTTCAATAATTCTAAACATTCCAGTGCGAAAAATGCACCCAAAACACATTTGCAAATTTACATCTACTCACATGTTTAACTGATTCCAAAATATTAGACAAAAAACTGCATGTGGCCTGGCTCTATAGTTACTCAATCCTAAGAGAAAGATGTGGATGCTGAAAGGGTTCTGATATCTGGGTAATCTTGCACGGAATGATCCATATAAAAGATTTTTTCCAAATCACCAATTTAGGCCATCAGAATGCCTTAAACTAACATTAAAAAAATTCATAAAATTAAAATATTTAATGAAATCTTATTTTCTATTTTGAGGCATTTGCTTACTGAATCCTGCAAGCAATATTGTTTTCTTTTTTGAGGTGACCTTTTAGCACTAATTTCATTTACTGAATCACAAAACTGTGCAGAAACAGACGACTGGCAAACTAACAATTGCACCAACCTTCGATTTCAGTAGGTTTTGATCTTCGACGGTAAAATATTATGAACAACGCTATAAGAAGAGTCAACAAGCACGCTCCAATGGTAAGACCAATAATAAGTGGCAGATTTTCTGGAAATAAAAGTAGTAACCATTTTTAGAAAAGTAAAATTGCATTAAAACCTTTAAAAAAAGGTACAGAAAACAAACAAACAAACAAACACGCACGCACGCACACACACTTGCCAGTCATGTATTTATGATTTGCAAGTGACTTTCACATAGAAATGGAAATTAAAATGAATGCTGGCCAGCTTTAGCCTATTACCAACATTTGACTAATTTTCATTTCATGAATGTCACTTCTGACCATAAAGATTGTGACAAATCCACACATTCTACATTCACCAGATGGCTAAAAGCAGCAACAACAACGAGAAAACTCAAAAAAAGAAGAACTTACTATCTTTTTGTTTAGTTGCTCTACCTTCAATTGGATCTTTTGTTGCTTCAGTAGATAGATCACTCTTGATACTGGATGATACTGGCAGTAGCATTGAGATAGTAGTGGGTTTAGGAGTTGTTTTAAGTGCTAAAAGTCAAAATACAATTGTATAACAGTATTTAAATTAACAAACTTGCATGCACAACTAGCAAAAGTAAATCAGGGCTTTTTTTTACACAGCAAACAAAGAAAACTGACAGAATATCAACAAAAAGAATGAAACTGTATACGAATACAGAGAAATTACATGCAAAACAATTGTTTCCACACATTTTTATATTAGACTCACCAATAGAGATACTTCTTGCCTTTGAGATATTGTATTCTACACCCAACACAGTGTTACTGGCTTCACAAGTATACTGTCCGACATCATCGTTGTTGAAATAAAGGATTTTTATCTCTTTTTGGTTTGAAATTCTCTTCTCCACACTTTCACTTTTGAAATACCAACTAAAGTTGGCTTTCGGATATGCTTTTATTTTGCAAATCAATGATAGAGAACTTCCAATCGAAACTACATCAATGCCGTCATCAGGAAACTTTATTATTGTTATCTCTCTCACAGGATCTGTAAAAATAATTTTGAAAAGTGATATTAAGTTCAAAAATATGAGCAGTTTGTAATAATGGAAACATTTCAAAAGATTTGGATAACATTTGTCTATTTTCCTGGGCATGTGAATGTTTTATTTTATTGTTTTTCTGCAGAGGAAATGATTAAGACAAAATGCCTAAGAACAGTTAGGTACTGATGAGTCATTTAATAATTTTGAACTACATGCATTATTTAGTTGCTTTATTTTCTAGTTACTTTATTTGACAATCCTTTGCTTCTGGTGTTGTAGAGGCCTCAAATGAGATCTAAGGTATGCATACTAGTCAGACAGCAATTGAAAGACATCAAATGTCACACTCCAACTTTGACACAATAGTGAGCTCATCTGCAGCCTGCCAACACTTAGTTAACTAATCTTTGAGCTTTCCTGATATTTAGGGACCAGCAAAGACTTTCTTCTACCACATGGCCGATAAATCTAACACAAAGAACCAGAAGGGAGCTGGAAAATCTGACAACACCTAGACATACCAGCAGGGATATGAAAACATTTGTAGCGATAAAAACAACAATTCTGTGCTATCCACTGAGAATCAATGGAGGAGACTTAGCCTCAAAAGTAACGACAATGAGAGGATTAAAGAAATGGAATCAGTATTAGCACTTCATGACAACTGGGGGAATTTTACTCTTCCTTTCTTAATTTCTGTGCTATAAATCAATTTTTTTTCCCCGCTTTCAATTGCATTAACGAACTGAGTGCTAAGGCACTTGAGTCATTCCATGGCTACTTAATGGGTTTAATTTTAATCAGGCAGGTGCATTTTATGCAGCCATTTTGGAAATTGACCATTTGTACAATTAAAAGATTGCATTCATCAGCTGTGGTGATATTTTCTACATAACTCAAACTCAAGCCTCCCAAAGTTTGGATTTTTTTTAAGGTTGTGAAAATTATATTGGACAGCAATACCTAGTTTCTTCTTTCAATTATTCCCTCAATAGAGAATTTGTATTTTCATTTAAAATTTTCCATAATATATTAATAATGAAAGCAACTGCTTCCATTGTTTGAAAATTAGCAAAACCTATACATTTACTTAAAGTAGCATTAAATCAATTCCAAAATCTGAAAGCGATATTTAGTACACCTATCTGAAAATAACATACTTGCATCTTCAAAATAGAAACAATTTTATCCAACTACTTTACAATTTTGTAAATATTTTTGATTAGCAAATTATCCACATTAATATTTGGTTTTGAATATACATACTAATATTTATGGTACTTACACCCAGCAAACCTTTGTACCTACTTTCAATAAATTATCAGTTTAGCTAATTTTAGCTCCCAACTGTTACAACACCTGTTTATTATAAAAATATAAAGTAAACTTCCACAATTCCCACTTTGCAGATGAAAAAAAAATTTTAGGTTATCCAGACCAGAATAAAATAAGCAGCCATGAAGCATAGATAAATTTTATTGAGAGACTTATGTACACTCAAGACTCACAAAATATGAAGTTAATATCTAGTTGTTTTTCTATGTGCCTCATGTTGTGATGGAATCAAGAGTTTATGATAACACACTCCAAAATTTAATCTATTTTTTCTTCAGATTTGCAACAGATGTGTTCAATCAAATATGTCAGGGCTACTAGATTATCTTTAAATGATTATCTTGACCAGGAGTTGGCAACCTACGGCCTATGGGCCAGATCTGGCCCGCAAGCAAATGTTATACTATGCTTATTCGGCCCGCAAGCGTTGGCATTAGCCAATGGGAGAGCGGCTCGGTTGCATCAGTCCTACTGTGGTAACAGTTAGAGTTCCGGCCCCTGTCACCAACACGTATTGTCAGTGCTTCTCTCAGGGTGGCGGAGCTACAGGAAGTTGTCGGGGGCAGGTGATACAAGTGTGAGTTACTGCAGAGGCCTGTGATGCAACTGGGAATGCCTGCCTCGAGGGACAAGTCTGCGGGAGCAGGTGGCTGGCTATAACCTGAAGGTTCTGATAACAATACCCAGAACTTTGAGTGGCTAATTTTTAATTCATTTTAAATAAAGTGTTTGGGACAGACTGATTTTGATAACCATTTGATAACATCATCCGTGATTATAATAAACAGCTTCCTCTGCATATACGAATGACGGGAAAGCAAACTACTTTATTAATATGTATTAGATACTCTCCACGTGTGCGTGCACGTTTCCATGTGGGATCATTCAAATTTGTGAACATAAACAGCATAGGCAAGTGATTTGCAAGAAACATTTCGAACCAATTACCCCTTTTCTACGTCCGCCATGGAGTGATGCTTCCTCAGATTTGGTGGTTAAAAGGCATGCTGGGTAACAGTTCACACACTGGTAGGTACAATATACGACTTCTCGACATCTCTTGCAACAACAGGATATCAGATAAGCCAGATATTTACATGTGCTATGATACTTGTTGAATAACTTGCGTTTCGAAATAAAATTGAAGAAAAATTCCAATGGCAATGAATGCAAAATGTAGGAAGGTAGACGCTCAGTGCTGAAATCTCCAAGACACGTGGATACTAGATTACTTCTTCATCAAGCACACTGGGGAACTAGTTTGTCTCATCTGCCTAGAAAATGTTGCAGTGAAGGTGGCGGCAAATATCAGGCAACATTACGAGACCCGCTACAGTGGAAATTTTAACAAGTTTACTGGGCAAGCAAGGAAAGATGAAGTTGAGCGAATGAAGGCTAGTTTCAGAAAAAAAAACATCATTTTTTGCCAAGATAAGCAGTGAAAATAAAGGAAATATCCATGCCAGCTACAAAGTCTCAAAATGTATTGCAGAAAACATGAAGCCTTTTACAGATGGAGAGTTTGTCAAAGAATGTTTACTGGCAGTGGCGGATATTGTTTGTCCCGAAAACAAATCTTTATTTGCATCTATCAGCCTGTCTGCAAGAACGATCACACGACAAGTTGAAATGTCAGCAGATGTTAAAAGTTGTTTAAGGGTTGCTTGCAACGAATTGCAATTTATTTCAATTGCACTTGATGAGAGCACAGACTCGAGAGATACTGCTCAACTTGCAGTGTTTGTGCAAGGAGCGACGTTAAATTTTCAAATTTTTGAAGAGTTTATTCGATTAATTCCTATGAAGGACACAGTTACTGGAGCAGACATTTTTGAAACTTTGTTGAAAATGATGTCAGAAATGAAACTCGATGTGTCGAAGCTAAATGGTATCACAAATGATGGGGCAGAAAAAGAGGCATCATTGCATTGCTGCAAGGACAAATGGAAAACCTCAGAAACTGGTTAAATTCATTGCATTATCCATCAAGATGAATTATGTGCCAAGTCACTGAAATTAAAGAATGTTATGAACATTGTTGTGAAGTCAGTAAATCTGATTCTGTCTTGTGGATTGAATCATCACCAGTTTCAGCAATTTTTGTTGGATATGGAGGCAGAATATGGGGACCTGGCTCATTTCTGCAATGTACACTGGCTTAGCCAAGGGTCAATGCTGGAAAGAGTACTTGCATTGCATGAAGAGGTGGCAATATTCATTGAAAGTAAAAATGAAGAGGTTTCACATTTTCGTGATCCTCATTGGCTTGCAACCTTGGCATTTCTTGTGGACATTACATCTCATTTAAATAACTTCAAGGAAAAAAAAAATTAGCTGATACATGAGATGCATGGTCATATTGTGGCCTTTTAAAGAAAGCTGCAATTGTGGGAATACCAGCTTCAAAAAAGAAATTGCACACATTTTCCTACTTTTCAAAAATGTAAAGCACAAGATCCATGCATTTTTACGAATATGGTCCAAGAATTGAGAAAAGAGTTTATCTCGTTTTGCTGATTTTTGTTTGCATGCAAATGAGTTCAAACTGTTTGCTACTCCACTTGATGTGGAAGTGGACACTGCATCAGAAATTTATCAAATGGAATTGATTGAGATGCAGTGTGAAAACATATTGAGATCAAAATTTCATTTTGAAGGTGTCAGTGCTTGACTTCCATAGAAAATATATTCATCCTAGTGGGAAGTATCCTATCCTAACTTAGTCATTCATGCAAAAAAGATGGCATCATTGTTTGGCAGCAACTATCTGTGAGAGCAATTATTTTCAAAAATGAAGCACACCAAGAACATTTGAGAACAAGACTGACTGATGCCCATTTGGATAATGTCTTGCTATTGGCATCAACAAGTCTGATATCCAATATTGAGCTTTCAAGCAACAAACAGCATCAATTTTCACATTGATTCATCGACTCTTTGCATTAAAATTAGTTAAGTTTTTTTATTATACTTAAAAGGTATAAACACGATGCATTGAATGGTGGTAAATTATGCTTTAAAGATTCTGTCTCTTTAATAGATTCAAAAGATTCCTTGATTGAAATAAATTGCAACTAAACAGTTCTTTCATTACTAATTGGCATCCTTGGTTAAGCAAAAATGATTTTCTAGCATGCGTTATTCATCGATTTCATGCAAAATATAACTAGATGTATTTAAATGGATAATTCCCATATTTCAAATTTATTTACGGCATTTATCTGGCCCACCGTCCACTCATTAATACGCTATCTGGCCCACAGCGGCAAAAAGGTTGCCGACCCCTAATCCTGACTTTTATGATTCCAGATTAAATACGCATTTCAACAAACTGACTGGTGTGTAAGGAAAACGGCAGTAACTTGTGTTGAAGGCAAAGCTACCTGTTCCACATCTACATCTTGACAAACATTTTATGATCAGTATTTCAAATGTTGAGGCATGCAATGAATAAATAGATGTATGTATATTTGTGTTCATTACATTCACAGCTTTTATGATTGTAAACAATTTAATTGTCATGCAGTATAGAAATAACATGTTTGTGATTCTAAAAATAACTCTACAAATTGGTCCAGAATATAGTTAATGCTCAAAAGTATATGAATCATGTTAAATTTATGTCAGTGAAACTTAAGACTAACAACCTGTGTCCACTTAAGTCTATAACATCATTCACCTTAATCTAAGCAGTTTAACTACTTAGTTCCAAAATCTAAGCATCAAGAAACAATTTTCACAAAGTCAAGGATGATGAAATAAAGCAACTAAATTCTGTGACTTGTAGTATAATTGAATTAACTTACACTGAACTTCTGTGTGAGCAGTTCCTGACAGAGATGGCTTGCTACTACACTTCACATTATAAAAGCCTCCATTTTCAGAAGTCATGTTCACTGTCACTTGCACTGTTCGTCTGTAAGCACAAGCTCCTTTTATCTCCACGGGTTTTGACTGTGATCCATTTAAATTAACACTTCCACCATTCTTCATAATGTGAAACAGGTTAAGCTGACTTGCTGGTTTGCCAACATTAGCCATGCAGGTGATGTTCACAGTGTTGAATTCTGCAACAACTGCTGGGAACACATTTACCTGTGGTGTCGTAGGTAAACCTTTTTCAAAGATAGTTTCAAATATCAGATTTAGGGTAGACAAACATTTAAAACAGTTTTTTTTTTACAATTGAAAAATCAATCTTAATGTTTCCATTGCTTTAAGATTGCACATTTGTAAAAATTAAAAGATTTTGCTTAAGTTTACCAATTTAAATAAGAAAACATTTTCTTCAGCTTTATAATAAGAAGAAACACCAACTTGAATAAAGAACATACAGAAAATACAAATTTAGCAGCATAAAATCCATGAAAAAAAAATGCTTATATAGTTTTAATATGAAATTTTAAGATTTGATCCTTCCTATTAATTACATTTTTTGTTGCTAGTTTCATTGTTATGAATTGGCTATCAGACCAATTTTGGTGACAGGCTATTATTTAATGTCAGCATACATGAGATTTGAGCTAATTACGCCTCAGTGACAGTCATGTTTGCTTGTTACCTTAGAGCTAAGAAAGCACAAAAATTCTCTATATAAATGGTTCTTTTGGGCTTTTCTATAAGAAAAACTAGTAAAAACAGCTAATAAGTCTGTCACAACAATCACTCCATTACCTTTACTCAAGAAAATGTAATTGGTTAAAATATACCAACATACTATACTAGTGATGCTATCAAACCTATGAAGTCTAGAATTAAAGTCTGGACTACAACTTACCTCTGACATCAAGATTAATTTCAGCTTTTATAGGCTCTTCTCCAGTTACGGATACTGTTCTACAATAATAGCTGCCTTGATCAGTGCATAATGTGCGCGTTATATTCAGCTTTGCCATTTTATCACTTGTTGTAGGCTGAATCAGAACAGCTCTGTTTGACAAACCGCTAGCATTCACAAATGTGCTATTAAAAGCATGCGAAGCTGGAATAACAGCAATCCTCACACCATCTCTATACCAAATGGCAGAAAAATGCCCCGATGGTACCTCGCATTCCAGTAATACAGATTCGTTTACAGTTACATTCCTAACAACAGCTGTCTTTGCAAGTGGAACAATTTCTGGAAAGAGAAGAGCAGTTGGTAATTTTTACAAGCACAAATTATAAAATCACAAACTCAGATAGCAATATTTAATTATTGAATGTCAAACCAAAACTACTTCGTACATGCTTCTTAAAGCTTAAAATAGACAAATTTTTTCAAATTAATTTAAGACTTAACAGAGAAACAAATATTTAATACAAATGCCAAATACAGTAATAATAATAGAATTACCTGCTGTGTTGCACAAAACAAATTCTATTTATTAGATAATCTCATCGAACTTAAGTCTGAAGAGGCAGCCACTCAAACGATTTGTTCTAAATTATACAATAGCTTTTGGCTTAAGTATTTTTGGAAATATTGTCTAAAAATTAGAGTAGGTAATTCAGTTTAAGTTGAATAGTAATTAGATTTAAGACAAGGCAAAAACTAATTCTTTAATCTTACTTGGAACTCTTACAAAAACCACGGGCTCGATTTTGGAATTAACAAACCTAAGCGAGCATCTGGCATTTTTGTTCATTTACACTTCTAAATTAATTTTAAAAGGGTGGTGGTGGGGGGGGGACACTACAGGTGTGTAGAATTGATTTCCAAAGCCGTACAACAAATTTGAAGGCCCTATTCAATTTTAGGATAAGCACCGTTTCTTTAGTCTAGAGACACTTCTCCTCCTTAAGACCACATGGTCAACTAGCTCTGTCCGCATACCCTCACCGGGAGAGAATCCTTTTTAATTAAATATCCAACCTTTAAAAATTAAAAAAAAAAATTAGCTTAAAAGAAGGAGAGAGGGGGGGGGGGTAAACACATTCGAGATTAATCTCTCATCATCTGGCCAGGCAGGCTAAGGGTACTGGACACGGAGCATCAATGGCTATAGGTAGGTAGGTACTCCTGACACAGCAGCAGAAACTGAATTCACAGATTTTTTTTTTTTTTTTTTTTTTTTTATAAAGAAAGATACATCGAGGACGACTCCCTAACCCTCCCCCCCCCCACACCGGTGACACCTTTTAACCTAATGACACCCCAACCAAACTAATAATCAGAGGGGTCTCTCTCCCCCCCCCCCCCCGCCCTAAGCAGGAACTCCGAGAGCTCTGGATTGGGACGGACGGACGGACTACACACGGGACGTACCCCATACAACGAGGAAGTCCCACTGCACGGGATACTGGCACCGGGCCCTTTTTTTTTTTTTAGGGAGTTTCTGTGGCGGCAGCCATACGCGATTATCCTGCTTGTCAGTTACCTGGCATTATAGTACTAGGGGGGTGGAATCGTCAGGAGTGTAATGGCTCAACACACGAGGAGGAGGAGAGGAGGAGGTCTGTGTCCGCGAGCAGCTTCAGCGGCGTCCCACGTTCCGGCTAGTAGGGTCTTCTGATCAGCCAACAAGCAACAGTCCGTCTGTTCCATTAGATGAGGGAGACGGGTGGGCTTGTAGGGAGTCAAATTTATCGTCAGCCAGCAGAGGCAGGCAGGCAGGCAGGCGTACGTACGTACGCGTCGGGGTCGGTTGGGACGAAGGAGAAGCCATGTTGCCGTCGGGGAGAGAGACAGAGGGGTTCAGCGTCTGGAGACGGACAGACAAGGTGGAGGCGAGATCCGCGGCTCCAGAAGTGCGGGTCTCACCCTAAACTACATCCTTCTCGGTTTGGTTTGGTTTTCTATTATTATTATTCCATATATATATATTTTTCGAAAATTAGTCAAGGGAACCAGAACGAGGCTACACACAACAACAAAAAAGCAAGCTACACCACACACACACATCAAACTACTCACCAAATAAAGCCAGAACGGAGATCCATAGCGGGACGATCATCTTGGCCGAGTCCGATCACCTCGCCAGGTATTTCACGCTAGTCCGGAGAGGAGAACAAACAACCACAACCACTGGCCAGCAAACCCAGGATATAGTATCCGCCGTTGACTCACGGGATTTACCCACAATTCCTCGCAAATGTTGTTGTTGTTGTTGTTTTTCTCTCTCCCCCCACCATTCCTGGCTATTCCCATATCTGAAACTGCTTGCTTGCCGCTAACCACCTCTCCCTGGTTATTCTCTCTCTCTCTTTTTTTTATGTTAAGTTTCCAAACATTTTCATCTCCACGGCATTCAATCGCGTTCTTCGCGGAAGTTGTACATCAAATAGAAGGAGAAAAAGAAAAAAAAAGTGATGATTCATCATCTGCCTGTTCTGTTATAAAGATGATTCTTCTTCATCACTGCATGTTCTTCATTAAAGGATTGTTTTTCCTTCCCTCCCTCTCTCTCCCTCTTTGTGTATTTTACATACATCTTTAAAAAGTTTACCGCAAATCATCATCATCATCATCTGATTATTATTATTATTATTATTATGTTATTAAGTGCCGGCACCTGTAAAACTCGGAACCGAAATACTGTCGGCACCCGGACCGGAAACGGAGAACTGTAATTCTCTTGCAGTTTGGTGAGAAAACCCATCATAGCGAGCTGTCCAAGAATTACGTTTATGTAAAATTATCTGGGGGGCACCTGCCACCTCACCGGGGTGGGGGAGATGGCCTTAGACCAACGTGCGGTAGCTTAAAAACCTTACCCACCATCTGAGGTACCTACACCCAAAGTTTTGGGGGCCCCTCTACAGGCTACGGTTCGGCCTTGAAAAAGTAACGAGCAAACACCTTAAAGATATGTATTTGACCCGTGTAAACCGAATTATTTAAAATAAGGGCTGCACAGCTGTTGTGTACCTTTAGATTTTCGGCTGATTGTGTTAGCAACCCTATAAAAGTAGAAAGGAAGTTCACCTGCTGAAGCTGCCCCGTGTTAGGTGCGATTAAACACCTGACTTGCTTCTGTTTTGCAATTCTAATGATTAATTTTCTTTCTTTAAGAAATAAACAACAAACAGTAACGTGTAGCAGATATATCAGGGCAGGAGGTTAAAATTTGTATACTGGGCCAATTGCTGAAAAGTGCAACTAGTTTGTATCTAACCTGTGTATTTGAATTTTTGGTGGAATGCAAATTTAAAAACTAAAATAAATTTATTATTCAACTCCATAGAAATGCTGTCTGTAAATAACAAACTTATTTTAATCCACAGCAAACAATGATTTTTGTAATAATATTTATTATTAAATTACAAGGGAATTCTGTTAAATTCAAACTTTCAATAGTTATCAAACATATGGATGCCATAGCTCTCCTGTAAAGAAAACCACAAATCTGGTGTGTGACATAATAGTTCTTGACTGTTGTTCTAGCTGTGTAAGGTCAGCATTATGGCTTTCATAATCTGTTCACTATTTGTCTATACTTCAAAAGAGCACAAAAGCACACCATGACTATCTTTTCTATGATATTTTTTATTATTTATTTCTTACTCATATGGATTAGGCAACAGTTTGTGAAGCTAACTTTGAATTTTCATAATTCCCTATTTTAAAGCTCAGTATAAATTTTAAAAAGTGTGCATGGTTGTCATCTTTTTTTTGTTTTTTAATTATAGAATAGTACATAAGTACAAAGAAATTGGATGCATCTTTCCTTTATATATTTCCCTATTTTATCAAAAGTTTCTTAAAACAAATTTGAAGTCATAAATACTACTTATCCAGAAGGCCTAACCATGTGATTATGCCATAGAGTATCTTTTTTCACCATACAGCTGCATCTCAAAAAATTTGAATATCATGGAAGAGTTAATTTTTTTCCGTAATTTAATTCAAACAGTGAAACTTTCATATATTCTAGATTCATTACACATAAAATGAAATATTTCAAGCCAATTTTTGTTTTAATTTTGATGATTACGGCTTACAGCTCATGAAAATCAAAAATCCACTATCTCAAAATATTAGAATATTTCATAAGATCAATAAAAAAAAAAAAGGATTTATAACATAAGTATGTTTATTTATGCACTCAATACTTGGTCGGGGCTCCTTTTGCACGAATCACTGCATCAATGCAGCGTGGCATGGAGGCGATCAGCCTGTGGCACTGCTGAGGTTTTATGGAAGCCCAGGTTGCTTTGCTAGCAGCCTTCAGCTCGTCTGTATTGTTGGGTCTGGTGTCTCCCATCTTCCACTTGACAAATAATATCATGGTCAGCAAACCAGTTACTAGTAGTTTTGGCACTGTGGGCAGGTACCAAATCCTGCTGGAAAAGGAAATCAGCATCTCCGTAAAGCTTGTCAACAGGCGGAAGTGCTCTAAAATCTGGTAGACGGCTACATTGACTTTGGACTTGATAAAACACAGTGGACCAACACCAGTGGATATCATGGCACCCCAAATCATCACTGACTGTGGAAACTTCAGACTGGACTTCAAGCAACTCGGATTCTGAGCCTCTCCACTCTTCCTCCAGACTGTGGGACCTTGATTTCCAAATGAAATGCAAAATTTACTTTCATCTGAAAAGAGAACTTTGGACCACTGAACAATGGTCCAATTCTTTTTCTCCTTAGCCCAGGTAAAATGCTTGTGATGTTGTCTCTGGTTCAGGAGTGGCTTGACACTAGGAATGCGACACTTGTATCCCATTTCCTGGACACGTCTGTGTGTGGTGGCTCCAGCCTCAGTCCACTCCTTGTGAAGCTCCCCCAAGTTCTTGAATGAGCTTTTCATGACAATCTTCTCAAGGCTGTGGTCATCCCTCTTGCTTGTGCACCTTTTCCTACCATACTTTCCCCTCCCAGTCAACTTTCCATGAATATGCTTTGATACAGCACTCTGCAAACAGCCAGCCCTTTCAGCAATGACTTTCTGTGGCTTACTCTCCTTGTGGAGGGTGTCAATGAGTGTCTTCTGGACAACTGTCAAGTCAGCAGTCTTCCCCGTGATTTTAGTTGTGTACACTGAACCAGACTGAGAGATTCATGGTATTTATACTGCATAAATAGTGATTTACTCAAACTTGAAATGGAATATTCTAATATTTTGAGATACGTTTTTTCTATTTTTTTTAGCTGTAGCCGTAATTATCAAAATTAAAATTAAAAAAATGCTTGAAACATTTCAGTTTACATGTAATGAGTCTAGAATATATACAATTTACACTTTCTGAAATAACTGACAAAAAATATTGAACTCTTCCACGATATTCTAATTTTTTGAGATGCACCTGTATACTTAACAAAGGTGTTCTGGATCTCTAGATTGGAACATTTTCATACACAAAGCTGCTCAGTTAAAAATACCCACAAACAAATATTCATATGTAATAGACACATGAACGCACAACAATCAAGGCGTTTTAAAGGTTTAAGCAGATAAACATTAAACACCTGGATTTGGCCATACAGAAAGTGCTGCATATTTTTGTGCATCAAGATCTTAAATCAGCTGGTTTATTTTAAATTTCTGTAGACACAGAATTGACTAAGTGCTTAGTTTCCTGCATGTGTACATGCCAGCAAAACAATTTGTTAAAGATTACTTTAGCAGAGACAGAACTCCGGCTTTCAAGGCTCTTTGCCTTTTAAAGAGCAGCTTGATTTCAATTAAAAAATGATATTAGTAAATTGAGATGTAGTAGTAGTATTATTTACACTTGCATAAAATGTATGTATGAAATTGATTGTATATACAATTTGAGTATAGTTTCTATCTGCTGATACTTTAGAAACCCTTCCAACAATGTATCATTATAAAAACTCAGCAGTAAAATGTCTGCCAGTCTTTGAAAACTTATCCAAGGCTAATTCTTTTTCTGTCACATTTTGGGACCAGGTTTAAATGCTAATTTCTTTCCAGCAAAGCTTTATTTTCTTAGCTTTAAGCATTTCACTTTGTCTACCACGCTGATTTTATAGCTAAATATTCAGAAACAAATCAGTAATGAGAAGATCCTTTTTATAAGTTTTTATAGTTCTGCATTATGAGCAGGTTCAAATTATCATCAGATCTGCTTTTAAAAGTTGGACAACAAAAGTATACTGGGTGGTTTTCTGAATTGCAAGTTCATTCTAAACATTTTGTCAGTTAAAAATTTGAAAAAGGGATACAGAAATCTTCCAAACTTTCAAATATATGAAAGCAACTTTTAAGAAACTGCTAGATCACAGGCTAATATTCAAATAAATGTAAATACTTCACCAAGGTTTGATATTTTTCTCAACACAAATACCTTTCATTGTTGCAGTTTATTTCCATGTTTCTTTGGTTGATGAATGACTTTTAATTGTTTAAAATCCCAGATTTCTTTATTTTCACATTTTTGGATGCAGGCTTTTTTAATTTTCTTGACTTTCTGCCAATTAAGATACATGCATGCCCACATAATATTCTTTTCCATAAATAATTTTAAAAATAAAAATGCATTATAAGTCAAAACCAATAATAAAAAAAAAATCATTAATGTTTATTTTAAAACAATAGAAATGTTTGTACATTTCTTTGCTGCCACTCAGGAAAGCAGCAAAGCAAGCTCTCTCTCTCTCTCTCTTAAACATACACACTGATATTACAGATCAAAATGTTGTTTATCATTCGGTAACAAGATACCAACAAGTGAAAATAAACAAAAAAAAAAAAATCAAAACTACATTTTACCTTACACAACTTCACAGGTGAAACAATTACTTCATATCAACAGGTTCTCTCTCTTCCATGCATTGAATATAAAAGCAGCCAGTTTTTCACTTTATTCAGGGGTAGGGACTGTCACTAATATCCTTTCCTTTCACATAAGGAATTTAATTAAATACACACCAGCCACACAAATTGCAACAAAGTAATGAGGTCCACCCTTTTCACTTTTTTATTTTTTTAGAGCATGCTAGTGATAATCAAAAATATATATCCTTTTTCATAGAATGAAGTTAAATAGTTGAAGTTGTAGTATCAAGTGATGTATCATTTCATTGTTTCTTCATGGTTTGAGAGAATGGAATCAATACAGGATGTTTGGACAAGAGAACAGGAAAAAAAACACAATTTTACAGTCACTGAACTCCGGCTTAGATAAATAAACTTAGGCTCCAATTACATAAGTAAAAGATCAGCCATTAAAACCATACAGCATACACCATTTCCCCACTTATTCTTTATCATGGCCATTAAGAAAACACTCTTTCATGCTATTCTTTGTTGTTTTTTTCCTTTGAGGGGATCAATGGAGTTTTGTGCCAAAGACACCTCGACCATGCGCAGGTCAGTTTCATTAGAAATGTTGAAAAAACCATGTGAAAACTTCAATAACAGGAGTTAAGGAAAGCAAAGTTTTTATGACTTCTGCTGTTGTTTTTATTTTAGAATAAAGATTATCTATTGCATTTTTAACACAGCAACTGGACACAAATCAACTTCATAATAGATGCCTAAAGGAATGTTCAGGATGTCTCAAAATAATTTAGAAAATTGTACACAAAGCAAAAAAAAAAATCATATATATATATGCATATAGTGATCAAAACCAGTGATTTATTGGTGGTCAGGGTCCTTTGTTAATCTGTATTATTTATCAGTCAACTCACTCATGGGTTGTCTAAGTGAAATAAAAAAGAAAATGTAATGTGTCAGTCTAGCTGAGCATTATTCCTTTCTTTATGTAATAATAAAATACAAAGATTACATTTTCCATATCTACTTGGCAATTTGGTTACAATCAAAAGTGAATTAAAACAAGTCTTGCTAGCCTCTTATTTATATAATTTACACAGAGCCACAATTATATACTCACCGATGAAATACAGACTGTCAAAGAAACCATATACGTGAAAAAAAAAAGCAGCTTCATTTTGAACCTTGTGTCACATTAATTACAATAACCTTTAAAGCTTTAACATTTTATATGGCGAATCCAAAATTAGGGACACCTGCTACATACAAACATAAATTGCAATTAAATTTGTAATTAATTTTTTAAAAATTTAATAAATTTATTTATCAAACTTCTCAGATAATTACAAATAACCAAACATCATCACAAAATTGCAATTGCAAAATGTGTGGTAAAAATTATTAATTTTACTACAGAATTAATGTATCACATTTATTCAAAGCAAAATTTATTTTCATTTAGTTGTTTTTTTTAAAAAAAAAAATTTAAAAAATGAAAAAAAAAAAAAAAAATTCTACAGTAATTGTTTGCATAGTTTTAAAACAGAACTCTAAATAAAACATTACATTGCAGTCTCAATTATTTATCCATCCAAGATCTATTTTTTGGACTTCTTTTGCACGCATTAAACGAATATGAGAAATGTTCAAATCAAAACAGATTATGTCTGGTTATATATATTGGGGGGGAGGGGGTTAAATGAAAATGTAGGATACCAAAAAAGCTCACTGATATCCATAACCTTTCTGAAAGAATAAATTGTATCTCTAAGCTTGCTGGAGCAACAACATTCTTTGTGTATTTATGGAATTATATCAGCAGTTTTCAGTATTTTTAGAAAAGTGTGGTCATGTGATATAAATGTTTTCAAATAATGGAATCTCTCAATATCTCTATTTTCCATCATCATTTTCCCTTTGGGGCCTTTTTCCTTTTCTTCATACCAAGAACAACAAACTGAATTAGCGTAAAAAAATTAGGTGCATGCTTTCATTGTCTCACTTAATATAAACAAGGATGGTGTTGCTGAAAGTTTTTTGTTCCCAAAACATTTTTTTTTTTTTAAATTCATTTGTTCAGCACATTTTTCCTTGTCGAGTAATTTTAAGTCTCCCTTTTTGAGATCAGTGGCTAAAGATTTGGAAAATAGTCATGAAAATTCAACCAGCAGCTTTAAAAAAATCAAAAAAATCATTCATACTTCTTCCACCTAAGTAAATAAAACAGCAAAGGTGTGGGAAAAATGTAGTTGATATATACAAATGAACATTATGAATAAGGAGCTATCATCATTTTGCTGAAAGCATATTCACTTTTCCTCTTGAACCATGTTGAGTTTTCACTGGCTGATCAGATGACATCAGTAGGGTGTGGCATGGTAATTACCGAAAAGGATATCTGCTTTATCATTAATAAGGTAGACAATGACCAGTGAGAGGAGAAAGATGACCAGGCCCACTGAGAAAATTGCTATCTGGAAAACAAATCAATGAAAGTTATTCTTAAAACTTTCTCTGTTGTAATAGTAACAGGAAGAGTGAATCCTTGATGTACAGCCACCTAAACATTGATAGTTCACATCTAAAAATGGAGCCCTTACAGACCTCTATTTGTTGTAAATTAATTTTTTTACTATATAACTTTCTTATACCTTACACTTGGCTACATGCTCAACAAGAACAAACTGAATTTTGAGGCACACAACTGCCAAATGTACAGAACAATTCAGAGAGATAATGCAACAATGGAAAGACAACAAATTGGCAAACTGCACCACTGTGGAAATTATGATCCAAGATTGTGTGTGTGTATATATATTTATTTGCAGCATTCCAGGAACTTTGATAACAGCTACACATTCTTAATTAACTTCAGATGACTGTTATAAATTGAAGACAGAAAATTTGAAAGCAATCATTTGGTAAGAATTTTAAATTAGTATTTTACCTAATGTTTATATATATACAATGTGCATTAACAGTGATCATCACCACTCATTTTTCTCACAAAACTGACAGCCTTTATGGGCAGTATCCATAACCCATTTGTTCCTATATAAAAGGATTGTTAGTAATAATTGCCTTTAATCCATGCAACAAGTTTCATGGTGCAAACTTACTGGAAAGAGAAAGTTGGTATTTCACACTTTAAAATGAAAAGCATTAAAGAAAGTAAAAAAAAAATATATACAGTGAAAATCCTTACTACAAATCTTAATATATATTCATGTTGAAATAAGAACTAGCCTTCTAGATTTGGACAAGCTATCCTCAGAGCCTTCCTGCTGTTTTGTAAAAAAAGCTTTCCAAAAACACTCTACTGTTAGTAATAACATCAGGTTGTCCTTAATTTAGCTCAGTAGTCTTAGAAAATTATTTATATTTACATTATTCTATTCTTAAGAGTTTTTGCTTTGCAGGCAAGCATATCTTCCTTTGTGTTTACCAAAATATGTCCCGATTTAAAAATAATAATGATAATAATTCTTTACTTATTTATTTTTAAAATTTATTCAACAGAAATGAAGTTGATATTAATTTGGAAAGAAATTTATTCACTTTCTTGAAAAAAATGTAGAGATTGATTTTTCTACTTTAAACTAATTCCTCTGACATATGGAATTTCTCTGAACCATGAGGACTTAAGTGCTGACTCACCAGATTAAATATCCAATATTTCAAATCAATTTATTAGTGCACAGTTGAAAAGAGTTTATTTTCAAAGTGACTTTTTCTTTGAAATATCCTCCTTTAAGCTGATGAAGTACCTAAGTATAATGCATTAAACTAAAAGGCTGGGAAAAGTTCACAATTAAAATGAATAAATATCCTGTTTGTAAATCATTTGAAATATGTATGTGGAACAAAGAAGATTGGAAAAATAAGCCATTTTGTTTCTTCATTTATTTTAGCATATACCAATGGTATCTACACTATGGGGATTGTTTTCACATATTACTGAGAAAGAAAAAAATTTAGTTTGTAGTGTAACTGAATGATGCTGCAAGAAAGATGGATCTAATTGAAAGAGCACTTCCTGTGTATGAAACATCTAGAATTATCAGACAGCAAAATAATGTTCTTCCCAGTCTGCCAATCTTTTTACTGTGATATATTTATCTGAAAAAGAAAGTGGTTTTCCTATTGACTTTGTGGGAAAAAAATGGATCTTTATTAAAAAGAATATCTTGATTTACCAAGCTGTTTTAAAAAGGAAGATGAATCTTAGATGAAATTATGAATGAGACAGGTACTTCCACAGTTAATGGTGGATGCAGTCTTCCCAATCAGCCTATTTTATCCTCCAATTTCCAGATGGTTGAGAAAGTTGCATAAGAAATTCCTTCAACTTATGAGAAAAATAAAAAAATAAATAAATAACCTGTGATAAACATTAGATGTTACATATAACAAGATGCTTATAGTCAGAGATGGTCTCCCAGGAAGTCCAAACATCAGAAAGATCACCAGAAAAGCAGAACTGATTGCAACAGCCACTGCCACGAGTAACCTTGGGAACACTACTAGAAATCTGACAGGTGGAAACTACAAACTTCACAAAAATAACACAAGCCGGCACATTTTCATGCTAGCTTCCATAGATGATTCACCTATCTGTCCAGACAACTCCATCTGGGCAATACCAGATGTGGCTACAAAACATAAGTGCAAACAAAAGGGATGGAGAGAGACATCTAGAAGATAAAGCGAGATGGGATGACAATTTAAAAAAAAACAACAAAACATTCTCTATTTCAGATGAGTCGATAGGAAATAATAATGATAATAAGCAATTTATTTTCCAGTAGTTTTGTGAATAACAGTTTTTTCTATAAAAAAAAGCAAAGACTATATGGGATACTGCAAAAAATTTTTAGTATGCTACTGCACAGCAATCATAAAATATTTGTTTTTATTTTTTTAAATTGTCAAGTTTCTCCTTTCATTTATTAAATAAAATTGGATGTTACTGCAGATAAACAATAATAACCTATATGATTAAATGTACATAAAAATTTTGAATTAATTTAGATTTATTGTCGCTACATTTTTATGCAAGCTAAAAAATTTTTTGGCTATACTGATGAATAGCATATTGCAACTGTCTCAGCTTTCATTAACTCCTATCCATAAAGATTATTAAAATACTTTGTCATACTGTTCATTAAATAATAATACATTTTCACAACAGAGGAATGTGATCACTTTCTAAAACATAAATTAGAAGATGGCAAATTTGCTCTTACTATTCTGGCTTTATAAATTTAGCCAAGTTATTGTTTTGTTAAAACATCGACTAACAATCTTAACTCAGTATCAACCCAGTGGTAAATTTAGTTTTTATATTGAAGAAAACACAGTCACAAAAAAGAAAAATATTTTGATAAATACTGCGAGACACGAGAAGAAAAGTTCTTTCTTTTTCAAGTTTGATACCAGATAACTTAAAAAAAAAGTTTTCAATGTGAAAAGGTTACTTGATTTGATCCCCATCAGCATCTGCCAAGAAGGAAAATTGGTTTTCGAAAGTATTTTTTTTTACTGTTAGAATAATAATGTATTAAACAGTAAGTAATTATTTGACTTTTCATTCCATGTCTGTCATTATTCAGTAAATTGGTTACATGTAGAATAATTTTAACATGTTTTGTAACATGGCAAAACTTTAACAGTTTCCAGAGATAGTGAAGAGGTGGCAAATGGTTTACACAAAAATATAGAAAAAAATGAAGAGAAACTTTCAAAGATAACTTTTTAGGTGAACCCTGCTAGGTTGGTCTAGCTAGCATGCCTGTAGTGTTTTTAAAAATGTATACACATATTATATATGCATATATTGATTGAATTGTTATTTTGCAAGGATAGAGACTTTGCCAATAACAATATCTGTAGCATAGAGGCAGACAAACATAGATGTTTTCTTAAAAATGTTAAACTCGATGCCTTATTGAATCTATAAAACGGCTAACTGATAGCATGAACTGACCATGGAGCACAAACACTTGTGTGATTAGTAAAGGGAAGATACATGCCTCAGTTAGCAGCCACCAGGATACTAGCCAGCTAATGAGCAGTAGCAGAAAAGATACAGTGTGCCTTTGTGCTCACAGTGTAAGCAGCAACCATTGCTGTCATAAGGAGGCATGTTCCAACAACTAGCGTTGTTACCTGGAAATGATCGAGATCGGAGGTCTTAAGAGAGTTAAACATTTGTATTGTTATCTATTATGCTTCAGCCCACCTGAACCAGCTGAGGAAAGTCAAAAAAAGAAATTTAGAGGTTTTATTTGCCAAAACAAAATGAGATCACAGTAAATGAGCAAATCTACAGGTGTCTTTCAATGAATACACTTACACTGGCTGACTGGATAATGTGCATTGTGATATTTTCCTAAATCTTTTCATTTTTATATACAAAGTTCAAATGGTAGCTATTGTATTATAAATCTTCACCATAACTATTTCTACACTAATTTAAATTAAAAACATGTATTTGGATTCTATTTCTTCTCTAAATTTTGTCATCCTAAAACACTGGTGAGCAAATATGAAAATTTCTAAACCCAATTTACATTAATTAACATGGAAATGAACATATGAATTCTATAAGGATTAACTATACATTTAATAGTTGTGTGCCCCAAACACGCATCAGAATCGTATTTCTCTCAAATAAACTTATTTAATATAAACACAGGATAAACATGTATTAAATCAATTTTTAAAAAAAATATTTTGTGAAAGAATTAATTTTATAAATGCATTATAAACTGCAATAACCAGTTAGAATAGTAGTAGGAATTTTTGCTGCTTTATTTTTCATGTAAGCTCAAAAGCAGCTGTTTTTACCTACTGATATAATATGTAAATCACATAAAAAAAAAATAGAAAATAAAATAAAAACAGGATGGATAAAGGAAGAAAAAAACAAACAACTTTAAACACTGATATGAAGTATAAATAAACCACTAACCTGGAATTTGTGACTAGGAACAAGAAAAACACGAACAAGCATGGCATTCACTGGCCACACGCTCTCTGTCCATGAAGAGTATTCTCCAGACAGCCAGTCATAGTCTATGGCAAAAGGAATAAAAAAGCCAATGATATCTTACTGTGCTTCAAGAAAGTGAATGTTACATAGCTGAACTAGAAGTGTACCTCAGAATGGTGCTATATATATATATATATATGATATGATATTACTAGCATCTGTATGCCTGGCTGGCTGGTTCTTTCATAGTTTGTAAACAATGCAAGAGTTCTGATGTTTCCAATCTTGACTCAGAACCAAGGGCAGGTTTAAATTAACAGTGTATGGTTCTATCTTCTTTTAATAGAAATCAAATTTAGTAAATAGTACACAAACAATTTTGAAATTTGGAAGTTTTTCTCTAAATTTCATATTCTTTCATTTAAGGTTTACAAAAAAAAAAAAAAAAGCAAACTCAAAACAAATACTTTATTACCGTGTTTACAGAATCAAGCTCAGATTGGTTGGTAAGGCGTGTTTTCTTCTTTTCTTAATACAAGAAAATGTCAGTATGAAGCAAGATTATGTAACGTGTACACGGCTAAGGTTCAACAATTGTTGGCATGTCACCCAAGGCTAGAAACCATTCTACATTCTCATTATGCTCAACACTTACAATGGTGAAAAAGAAATAAAAAACCCAAAAAGATAGCAGAGGAGGAGAATAAATTTTGTCTATCAAATTAAATTCACAAAACAAAAACTGTCCTATTTACTTAAAAAAAAAAGAAGAAAAATACCTGCCTAATCTAATACCAGGTGATTCATAATATTCTTATTTTTTAAGGAAAAAACTTACAATAATGTCCAATCATCTTATGCTCTAAAGTGTAAATTTCAATAAAGGTTAAAAGTCACCACAATTAGAATTAGTCTTAATAAAAACCATCTGATAATATAACCCTTACTTTTAAAATTATCATCATGTTCACACAATGCCGTTTTAGCTAAAAAATAAAATAAAACTAATACAAATTTAACACTCACTCCATTCAAGGCTACCAGGAAAAAATGACTTCGCATATTTTGTTGCTGACAAAAATTTTAAGCAAATGACAAAGTTTGTCTAAAATGCTACATTATTCCACACAAGGTAACATAATACCATGACAACCCACAAGTAATTGCCAAAATTTTTTCTTAATGCACATTCTTAGGATTTTTATGAACAGTCGGCCATTTCGTGCTAAATAAGCTTCTGCAGTTAATGCCCTCTATGAACACTGAGTATTTATTTTAAACTCTAAACTGCAACAGAATTTTGGGCTTTGCTAGTGCAATCATTTATTGGGTTGCAATTTTTGATGTTGACAATAAATACTAATATATTGTAGTTATATATAGCTTTTATCCAGCCTACATAACACACCATAAATTGAATAAAGTTACAACATTTACAAAAAGCAATTGCAGTAACTGTGTGTTTGTCATCATGACTATAGGAGCTTACCATCAATAACAAAGGCTGGAGAAACTGCAGGCGTCAAGTGAATGGCAGCCTTCACACACAAGCCATTCTGATTCTTTGCTTTCCGCATCCAATAGGCACCATATACCTGAAAAGAGACAATATTTTTAAGCCAGCACCTTTTAGCACATTTACTTATATGTGAATTACTCATTACCTTGTGCCACCAAAACCTTGACAAGAGCTATCTCCATAGTAAAATTTTTCATATCATATAGTCAGTTGTGTTTATATATATATGAGAGAGACTTGGTGTTATTGTCACTACATGTATAAAGACAAACAGCATAATTCTTTCTGGTTTTGAAGATGGATGGTGCTAAGTAAATCATGTCAGCATCCTGCATAAAACTAAACCAAAGTTCTGGTTAATATCATATGCATGCAAACATAAAAGGTGCTAAAAATAAATAAAAAATTGGATCTAGAATCTAATATATATATATATATATAAAAGCCAATTATCCTTCTGTCCTTTGGTAATGCTCCTTAAGTTAAGTTCTGACATCATCCTGTCTCTAATGACATCAGATTACAAGGATTATGTAATGAAATGAAGCTAATTGTGAAAGGATTATTTGCTAATTTTACAGCTGCAGAGGTTTTAACCGAGAATAACAAATGTGAGCAATATTTTATTCCATGAATTGATCTGGTGACAAATGAAACAAATTTTCCCCTTTTTTATATTTAAAAGATGGCAGTTTGTTAATTTCAGTAAGAGTATTTTTACCAGAAGTATTTCTTTGCTGAGAGACAGCTGTATGTTGCATTGCCACAAACAAAATCAGAAAATAATTTGAAGATATTTGTTGTTGTTGAGGATAAGAACTAAGGAAAATTATTGAAAAGTGTGTTCCTGAGAATGCAAAATCAACATGCAACTTTGTCATACATTACCATTTAAACTTATTGATTGTATTTTGGCTGTTTAAATAAACTGCCTCTGTGGCTAAATAGTCTGTTTGGCTAGATGGTAATAATTATATATAAAAGCTATGACTCCATTAGGTTTTTCAGAGCATTAATGTAAAAGTTATAACCTGCAAACTCCAATTCCCATCATATTATTTACTTTATTATATGCATAATAGAACCAGAAAACCATGATATTTACAATAAATACCATATAAAGATGGTTTCTTGCTTCTTTGTGGCAATCATCAAAGATAAAGACAAGACATTTTCTGTTCACTGTAAGAATAGTTTCTTCAAAGATTCCATCACCCATACTTTAATCAGTAAAAATTACCATACTATGTAAAGTTCTGAAACACATGCCAGTCTTGGAAATTTAATTCATTATTATACTTATAATATGATCAAATGGATGTTTGCATAAATTTATTAACAAAGCAATATTAAAAACTGCTTCAAGTATTCACAAATGCCATTAACCATTATGATGCATAGAAAATGTTTGCATGATTCCAGCTCAAAAAAGATTCTACTATTGATTTTCCATAACCTTATAAATTAAATATTTTAATAAATAACTTAGTCATAAAATGTTTTTTTTTTTTTTTTTGATGGAAGTGTGCGCGCATGCAAGTGTATGAGTGTGCATGTGCGAGAGAGAGAGAGAGAGAGAGAGAGAGAGAGAGAGAGAAAGTAGATAAAATTCTAAGAGACAAAAAAATAGCGGTCTACTTCAGTGTATGAGGACCTACTAAAAAATTCCAGACCCAGCTCTCAGTTAAGCAAACTATGCAAAGTTGGTTTTCAGTATGATCCCCTTTAAAATAGTTCTGTTGACTTTAAATATAGCCCTCCTAACATTTGTAAATAGCTTGGAACATTAGCCTTAAGTCATTCTTGGTAATCTCCCATCAATGCATTGGTCATAGGTGACTGGAGAGAATCTGTACCTGTGAAACAGTGACATTTTAGAAGGCATTTCATACTGGGAGGTGAAAGCCCTGGTGATTATAACATGTGTAAAAGTTGTGAACCCCAACAATTGGTTATAAATTCATGGATGAGAAGTGGTCTGGCATGGTGCGTTATCTTGTTAGAGGATGCACTTGCACTCTGAGCAATTCATGGTGCTTTCATAGCATAGCTTTGACCTGATGAGTGAAGATGTTCTTATAAAAGAGCACTGATTGACAGCTGTGGCAGTGTTTGTTTGGTGATCATTGAACACAGGCTGAGAGAGGGTTTACACAGTGTCCTCAATGCAGCTTGTTGATAGCAATCTGTATTCAGATCTCCAATTTCACCCCCCCCCTGCAAAATAATTGTCAATCACAAAATTTGCTGAGCATCTGATCCTTAGGCTGTATCTAACACCTGCAATGCATGTGGTAGGTTTTCCAGCTTTTGCATAACACCTGATCACATTTTGGTCAAACTAACATTTCCAACTTCACTCCAGCAGCTGATGAGGCTAATGCAGAGTGCCTGGTTTATACTGTGTTAGTTTATGGCACTTAATGCTAGCAGTTTTAGTCTCTAAGTTCAATTTTGGAAATAAAGACTAAAAATTATCTATGAAGTATGTTAATCATAAGAAATAAAGTCTGTTCATTACATATCTAAATATATCAACTAAAGACTGTAAATGTGTTACAAAAAAAAAAAAATCTGATTTAATAAATGAGGAAATGGAACAGCACCAACTATCTCGCTTTTCAAAGAAATACACCAGACTTTAAAAAAGCCTTTCTGAAATTTAACCTCTAAGCAAAATTTCAATAACATTTTTTCTTTTTAAATAGTTCCCGAAACTGGACACTAATATTGTCTTTGTTTTGTTTTGAACATGCATATTGATTACTTAATCAAATCCAGTTAATGCGAGATGGTGCACATGTCACAAAATATAAAGTTTTTAAAATTTTGTCATTCCTGAAAAAAAAAGGAAGGAAGGAAGTGCATGTGCGTGCATGTAAGAAACAGCTTCTACCTCCTATAAAGAGGAAGTCACTAGCAAGTACTTTAAGATTACATACTTTATTAGCATAGGAGCTACAGTTCTTCTCAGCAGCATCTTGCACCTCATTTCCCAGGTACAATGCTAGCAGCCGCTGAGTGATGCGAGTTAGCGGGTTCACTTTGCCCTTCACACCCACATACAAAGACATTGGCACTGTCATTTTGTCTGGAGGAGAGAGAAAAGACAAATGTGAAGCATTCTTGCAGCAAAATAATTTTTAATAAAAAACTGATAACAGCTCCTGTTTTCTGACCCTACAAGTCCAATGTAGTTTTGCATATTTTTTCATAGCTCTTTAATCTTAAAAAAGGGAAACCTCCATTTTTGTTGATCATTCCCTGTTGCCATCAGAAGAGATCCTTTTTCTAGTGTGAAAATACAGATGTTGATATTAGCTGTACTTTGTTTGTTTGTTTTCATTGGCTAACGCTAAGTGATACTTTTTTTTTTTAAATAACTGGTCTCAAACCTGCTGAGCTGTTTCACTGACTCTTTCTTTAAGAGGCTGCTTAACCTAGTAAAATAATTTTTAAAATCAGAATTTGTACACCTCAACATGCTTATTGGCCAGTTTTATTACTTCAAGAAGTACGATGGTGATGAATTCTGAAATAACTTTCTTACTATAGATTGAAAGAAATTAAAACTGGATTGAATAGATTTTAAAATTTTTATGACACTAACTTTAAAAATCTCATCAATAAGAGAGATAAATAAAAAAAATAAACAATGGATGAAGCAAAAAGTCGTTTCTGTTTTAACAAAAGAATTCAGATTTTTCCACCCTACTGCTGCTGACTGTTTCAAGGGCAGTCACTCAACCAGAAATACTAACCTTTGCAGTAAGGTCACTGGGAAGAGAGAGAGAGAGATCATTGCTGCAAATTTTTCTTGAAAAATGCTAACAGGACTCTTTATATACACATCAGTGTGAGAGATGACATTACCAACAGCAATTTATTTTACAGGCGACAAGGCTGTTGCTGATGAACCCTTGATGACATAATGAGCCTGGATGTTGCTAGGGTTTAATAAGTAGGTAGATAGCTGTAAAGAAACACAAGAGTACATGCCATACCCTTTGCCTGCAGTACTTACTTAAGGATTTCAACAAACTCTTGTCAATGACACTGTGGAAGAGATCACAGCTGCCATTGAACAGGTAACAGTAAAGGAGGTGAGTCACCTGGGAACAAACAAAAGTATAAAGTTATATGTAATCAGAGAAAGTGAGAAATTACAAATACAAAGACTAATTGCATGTGCAACTGATGCTTACTGCACGAATGTCATATTCTGGTACAATAGAAATATTAAATCATGTCATTAACAACATATATCCAATGTTTTTCACTTTAATTTCCTAATCCAAATCATAGAAAGCAGCACAGTAGTGAAGTCTTTTAAAACTTATTTGGAAAACAAAAACCAAATCCTTTCTAAACACTTTTAAATAGCATTAACAAATGAAGATTGTTGCTGCTGGCAACAAGGAATTTGTATCACAGATAAGATATTTAAGATAATTATGATAGATCCATCCAGTATTAAGATTCATTTGGCTAAATTATCAAATATAGCAACTACAAGGGGATACATTAGTGGTATATTTTCTGTCGTACAATGTGCCAGAAATTAAAACACTGCCATTCTCCAACATTTAGCCAATGTCTCTTCCACAAGCTGCATGGTTTCAGTAAAGGAGTCACTAAGAATTTTAATTTTTCTAACTATATAGAGGTTGGCTAGATGAGCAAATGTTTTAGCTGTTTTTTATAATTAACCACTGTTTCCTCTTTAACACACAAATATAGAATGCTTTTAGTGTACTCAACAGTAAGGTTACCATGAGTTCAACATTAGGAAACCATTGCCTACATAACATCTGGCCTGTAAAAAATCCAGAGAAAGGTCAGCATGCAACAAACAACAGGAGAGCAGTGGTATTAACTTAATGCCCTCCCCTACAGTTGCTAAGGCCTACCACGGCTCTCAAAGTCATGCCCAACTAGACCCAATCATTTCTAGGTTTAGGTTGAAACATGTGACCATCTGGTGAAACAGAGCAAAGAAATAAAAAAACTTTTATATAAAGCAAAAATTAGCCATACATTTTCCACACTGGCTTCTACATGTGATGAATTAGTTTCTTCTGTAGCTAGTGTGTAGAGTGTCCTGGCCAGAACAGTGGCTATTTTGGTCAGTGAGCGAGCCTGTTCTGTAACCGTGTTGTACCACTCTGACTGGTTCAGGGATTTTGGGTAGGAGGCTTCAATCAATGCTGGTACATCAAATCGACTATTGTAGTATCTACATAAAACAATTAAAACAAACTAAGTTATGGTCTGACAATTTTTTCCTTAGACAAGCAGATTAGCTCGTTTAGTCGCAAACACTGCATTAACTATTTAGCTACTTAATAAAGCTCCTAAGAGGGGTAACAGGCTTGCAAAACCCTGCTTCTAAACAGCAGAAAACATTAAAGTAAAATGGTCAAGCAAACAAAAAGTGCTTTGTTTGGTTATCTGTAGGAGTTGAAATGAAATCTGTACTTTCATACAGTTAAGAGAGAAAAAAAACAATACTTTTCTTGCTTTAGTTATGTTATGCCACGGCATGCTGCCCCTGCCAACCACTGCGTAATCTCAGTCTGCAAGTCCTTTCACTCCATTAAAAAACTGTTGTACTATTTGTGCATTATTGTGATAATGCACCTAGCACTAAAAAAACTTAAACAATTATACTGCAGTGAAATCATACCAATGGTACTTTGCATAATCAATACAACTGACATCATTCCTGTAGTCATAGTATAACAAAATGACAACTTCTTTCATGTAATTAAAAATAATACATTTATTTATTTAATTTTGTTTTTTTTATGATTTAGCAAATGAGCACAGTTCTTCATGGTGACTTGCACATAATGACTTATTTTGTCACAATGTTAAGTTAACATTGAAACTTACTAAATTACACATGATAAACACACAATAATGCAGAAATAGCTAAAAATATAATTTTCCTTTTGTAATTATCTTAAACTAATAAAAGTGAAGACTATTAATGATTAAAATGTATCTGTCCAATTAATTTTATTTTAACTATGTCATATTCTGGAGAATGATGCATCAAAATCAGCATACATTTAAATTATTATGAAGGGATATAAAATTATATCTTTAACAACGTAAAAATTTAGGGAAAGTCTAAGAATTTAATTCTGATTTTTAAGTGTGCACTATACTTTTTAAAGTATCAAATGTGGATTATAGAAATCACCAAAGTTTTTTTGGCAAAATTTCTTTGTTAAAGAAAAAAAAAAAAGCAACTGTTGATGATCAACTTGCTTCAGCTCTTATTTATTATAATGGATGAAACTGAAAACTAAAATGAAGCTGCAGATGAAGTAAATAAAAAGGCTTCCACAGAAACAGTGTAATGGTGCAATTAAAACACAAGTGGATAGATATCTGGACAAAGGTTATGTACAGAGTTTATACAGAAAGATACGATTAAAATCCCTGAGAGTTCCATTATGTTGTAATATCTCAACATACTCTAAACTACAAGAAGTGAAACAACATTAAAAACTATTTGTTTTTAAAACAATAAATTGTTATTTTATTTTAAAATTTTTATGCTTTTTATCAAAAATATATTTTTAAGAAATCTAATATTCAATTTATATATAAAATTTAAGTTATTTATTAAATATTTACAAATTGTTGTTTTGATATTATTAAACTAAACTATAAACATAAATTTAGAAAAAAATTTATTGATATTACAAAATTTTATTCATAAACTACCATATTTATTTGAACATAAGTCGCACTTTTTTGTACCAGAAAATCAGTCCAAAAATGGGGGTGCGACTTATACTCTAGGCTAAGTCATATGACCAGCTGAAATAATTTGGGGACATACCGTTACTTATGAAAGCCTACGATCGCCATATTTGTTAGCTTTGGCAATGATATGCACCTACCTAGCATTAAATAGGACTATTTCAGTAACGTTCTACCCATAATTATCACTGTAACGGGTTATGACATCAAATTATCCAAGGTCACTTCATTTTAACTGTCAAAATGTTTCAGAAATAATTTTTTGACAGGAACGTATGCAGCTGATATTTGCCATCTTGCCATGTTGACCTATATGACCCTCATTATGTGCACGGTAACAAATACGGAGATTTATGTGGAATAAAATAACATAATATAATCTAAATGTATGTGATCGATCTTTCTGTTAATCATTGATTTATTAAATAATAATTATTATGAATCAATTTAATTGGTCACATATTCAAGTTTTCACAGGTGTTTCATGTACACTCACTGCGTTAATTAAGAATCCAAACATACAAACTGGTACACACACACACTGTGAAATACCTTTGATGTACAAAGTGACCAGACTGTTTAAAACGTGGCTGGACACTCGGCCAAACAGATATTTCACCGAACATATATTTCACTGACAAACATTCAATTAAAAATTTTTTTTACAGATAGTGTAGCTCCAGTCAGGCGAAAAATATAAAAATAAAATATTTGTATAAAAAAAATTAAAAATTGAATGCTCATTAGCAAAATATCTGTTTGGCCATTTGTCTGTCGGCCAAGTGTCCAGGAGCTGTTTAAACAAACTGCTTATAATAACACACTCAACTATATAAGATATAAGGGTAAGATTTTCAAATATTTATTATATTCATGATGGCTACTCTAAATATGAAGAGAAAACATTGTTTGTATGATGCTTCCTTCACATGAAAGTTGTTGAGTTAGCTGAGTTAAATGGTAATAGAGCTGCAGATTGGGAATATGCAACTACCTAAGACCAAACGAGCTTGTAGAGGGTTGAAAGCCAAGTATGAAGACATGGAAAAGGACCTGGCTGAATGGGTTACCAATCAAAGAAGCAGTGGCTACATTGTTACCTCACTACACATCAGACGACAGGCTACCAAGTTCTGTGAAGACCCAAACTTCAAGGCTTCTTATGGATGGACACAGAAGTTCATGAACAGATAGATATGGACTCAGCCTACGTCAGAGAACAAAGATTTCGTAGAAGCTACAACAAGACCTAGACGAGAGGATCACTTCTTTCCACAGCTTCATACTCAATCTCAGAAAGAAGTACAACTTTGATCTACAACAGATAGGCAACATGGATGAAACACCCATGTTCTTCGACCTACCAGGCAACAGAACCATAGACAATAAAGGAAAGAAAACCATCCAGATAAGAACAACAGGCCATGA
This sequence comes from Nautilus pompilius, assembly GCA_018389105.1. Taxonomy (NCBI): domain Eukaryota; kingdom Metazoa; phylum Mollusca; class Cephalopoda; order Nautilida; family Nautilidae; genus Nautilus; species Nautilus pompilius. The sequence goes on from JACATO010001898.1 coordinate 554,081, forward strand.
GAACTCACTTCACAGTCGTCTTATCCTGCATGGCTGATGGTACCAAACTTAGGCCTATGGTGATCTTCAAATGCAAGACCATTGCCAAGGGTGAGAAGTTTCCACCAGGTGTCCTTGTCCATTGTCACCCTAAGGGCTGGATGGATCAAGATGGTATATGTCTGTGGCAAAACCAAGTTTGGAAAAGAAAGCCAGGCTCATTCATCAAGAAGAAATCACTGCTAGTGTGGGGACCAGTTCTGAGCTCACCTCACAGAAAAGGTCAAAGATAGACTCAAGACCATCCACACATCACAGGCTGTGATACCAGGTGGGCTAACTGCAATTCTGCAACCCTTAGATGTCGTCCTGAATAAGCCTTTCAAAGACAGAGTGAGAGAGAAGTGGATGATATGGATGTCATCAGATGACAAGGAATTGACAGGTGGAGGAAACCTCAAGCCGCCTGGGTTAGCCCTGGTGACTTCATGGTGAAGTGTGTCAGGGAAGATATTCCAGCAGAGATGGTGATTAAGAGCTTCCTGAAGACTGGTATAAGCAACAAGATGGATGGTACTGAAGACGACCTTCTGTGGAAAGATGAGGAAGACAAAGATGTAGATGAATCAGAAATACCCACCCGCTGGGATACAGACGAGAAACTAACACAGGAAGAATGGGAAGAACTATTTGGATTATCAGATGATGACTGTGACTTTGATGGGTTTCAGTTAATAGTTTTAATGCTTTGTATACATATATTTTCTTTGGAACAGTACTTGTGTGCTTTATATGCTGCTTTATTAACTTATTATATTACGACTGACATGCTTGTTGTACAAGTACTGTGTTGTACAGGGTGTGGCAAAATGATCTGACACATTTGTATTTTTAATAAAAGCCAAAGAGAGTAAAGAACGAAAAATTTGTTTTTATTTTCGAAAAGTACATAGAATGCCATTTTGTTCCAATTGATGCATTGTTGACATTTTGTTTCATTTCGTTTTCAGTTGCCGACATGAATTGGACGGGCAAACATCGCACTTTCATCGTGGAAACCTTTATCAAAAACAACGAATCCGTAATTGCAACACAAAGAGCATTCCGTGTACACTTCAGGCTTGGTAGACATGATCCTGTACCTACTCAAAACGCGATTTTGTTATGGGTTACCAACTTTAGAGCTAGTGGATCAGCATTGAAACGAAAATCAACCGGCCGACCTCGGACTGCCAGAACTCCGGAAAATGTGGCAGCGGTAAGAGGTTCAGTTCAACAGTCTCCACAACGTTCGGCACGGAAACACGCCGCTGCTCTTAGCCTTTCCGATAGAAGTTTGCAAAGAATTCTTCACATGGAACTGCAAATGCATCCGTACAAAATGATGTTGGCACAACAACTCAGCGAAAGAGACTTTAAAACTCGCAGAGCATCGTGTTTGGAAATTCAACAAACATGTCCCCCGTGCAGCTGTTGTGTTGTTCAGTGACGAGGCGCATTTTCACCTGTGTGGCAGCGTGAATAAGCAAAACTTACGATACTGGGCCGAGAACAACCCTCGTGAGTTGCACCAACGCCCTTTGCATTGTCCTCGGGTAACCATGTGGTGTGTGGTAGCAGAATTTGGCATTTGGGGTCCTTATTTCTTCGAAGAAGACAATGTTACAGTGACTGTGAACCCTGGTCGATATTGTGTGATGCTAGAGACTTTTCTGAAACCCAAATTGAATGAACTTAACGATAAGGACAATGTTTGGTTTCAACAGGATGGGGCAACAGCCCACACTTCTCGACGTGCGATGGGAATTTTGAGGGAGATGTTCCCCGGTCATTTGATTTCATTGCGTGGTGACATCAGTTGGCCCGCCCGATCACCTGATTTGAACCCGTGTGATTTTTTTCTGTGGGGATATCTGAAATCAAAGGTATACACTCATCGCCCTCGATCTATTGAGCGATTAAAAGATGTCATTCGCCAAGAAACTGCTGCCATTCCACATGAAATGACCCGCCGGGTTATGGACAACTTTCATGAACGCCTTCGACAGTGTGGACAATAACAGTACCCACTTGAGTGATTTAATTTTTAAAACCAAATGAAACAAAATGGCATTCTATGTACATTTCGAAAATAAAAACAAATTTTTCGTTCTTTACTCTATTTGGCTTTTATTAAAAATACAAATGTGTCAGATCATTTTGCCGCACCCTGTATATACAGTAAACCCCCGTCATATCACGGTTCAGTTTTCACAGTCCCGCTATTTCGCGGTTTTTTCTGTAAGACCTATTAATTTTCATATCGTGTATGTTTTCGCAATTTCGCGGCATTCCGTAGCATTGCTTGAGTTTAAATCTCCTCTGATTGGCTGTTCTGTTTTAGAAGCATCTCGCTGCTTCGCATCTCGCAGGGAGAGAAGCTGTTCGCCTTGATCTGCCTGTTCGCCTTGCTGTTTTATTGATAACCCCAAGGATGCCACCCAAACGCCCATCATCTAAGGCTTCTGGTGAGCCAAAGAAGAAGAGAAAGTTCTTGACGATTCAGGAGGTGGAACTTCTCAATATGATAAAGGAAGGACAGAGTTACGCTGCCATAGCCCGCCATTACGGTATGAATGAGTCAACGGTTCGCTACATCAATAAAGATGAGAAGAATATCAGGGCAACCGCTTCGCTGTGCATCAATGAAGGTGCAAAACGAGTTGTTTCTATCCGCAATAAAAACATCGTCAGGATGGAAACTGCCTTGGCTTTTTGGATCCAAGATTGCCGAAAGAAAAACATCACTTTGGATGGTAACACCATCAGGACCAAGGCAAAGAAGCTGTACGACACTTTTGCCGATCAAAGAGGTTCTGAAGATTTTTGTGTTTTCCATTGCTCTTGCTTTCTCTCAATATCTTTTAAGTGTTCAAATGTGTTTCTATTGTTTTAAAAATGTGTTTTAAGACCTTAAAATGCATTTAAAAGTACCGTAAAAGTTATAAAAACACGCCTAGGGTGTATTTAAATAGGGTATTTATATTTCGCAGATTTTCACTTATCGCAGGTGGGTCTGGAACGTAACCCCCGCGATGGAGGGGGGACTACTATAGTCTGTATTTTTATTTAATTCATAGTTGAATTAATAATGTGTTGTGTGTGGTCCGTATTTTTATTCATATTTTACTTTGTCCAATCAATAAATAGTTTAAACATGGCGTCTTGTTTGAAACAACGTTGGTTGCATGTTGGAGCTTCAAATGTCATTGAAAAAGTTTAGTACCAAAGTTTGGACAAATTTGGGTGTCTCTCTTATACCCGGGTGCGACTTATATTTGAATAAATATGGTAAGCTTGTGTAATTGTGGAACCATTATCAAGATAATACAAAATAATGGTATTTTAATTTTTTTTGTAGATTTTAATTTTATTATAAGATAATCCCAGTTAATTTATTTATCATCATATATAGCCAATGATTATTATGTATCAAAATAAAAAATTAAACTTCAAATAAAGTGATTTTCCTAAATTTAAAAAGTGATAAAAAATATTTCAGACTGCCATTCAGAATATCATATAATAATATAAATAATTTATTATTCCTAAATTCCCTAACTAATGCATGCTTGCTTCATTAACTTTTTATTAAATCATTCCCTATCAAATGGATGAAATTCTGAAAAACTTGTATTATTAAATGTTAAAAATAGACAATAGTTATTCTGATATCAAGCAGTCTCAACATTCACTCACTTGTTAGCATACTCAGCTTGGTGGTCGGTCAGTACAATTGCAGGAAGCTTAGTAGTCTTTCGAAGGAAACGCTGCACTGAAGAGGGTGGCAAGGGATGACTAAAATCAGATCTGTTCACAGTCAGCTTCTCATCACCACCAATATCCTGCATCATTTTTGATAGCCTTTCTATCTAAAAAATAAAAGTGTGAATGTTTAGAAGCAAATGCACAAAAATAACAAAAGAAATTTCCTCTGAACAAAATAATCATCAAGAGTAGAGATACAGTGTAGTTAAAACAACAAAAAGCAATTCAGGATAAAAAAAATCCAATTACTTTAATTCACTGGTTTCAGAACACTGGCAAAAGGTTCTTAACAATAAATTAAATTATGGATATCAAAGAACATTAAATGGAAAATATGAGACTCTAAGTCTCTTTTTTTAAAATGTATAATAATTACATCTTTCAGTCAAATCAAACTGGGAGAAAATGTTGAAGTTACAGAAATTTTTTTGCTTCTTAGTTTCTTCTCTTACAATGAATGACACTCATTATTCTCAAACATTTAAGATATTTTCTGTTTTTTAAATACCCCATTTATATAAAAAAAATTTAATTTCTTTTCTTAACTTTTTGGCACACAAGAAGAATTAAAAAATAATAACGATCTGGGCTTGATTAGTGTTTATATCAAATGAAGAGAAGAGTAGCAACAATTGCATAAATCTGTTTTTGTTTAAAAAAAAACACATGTCGTCGCCAAAAAAGAAAGTTACATTTTTCTTGTCTGAAGTTAAGTGATGTTTCAGTCAGGTTCTGCTAAGATTATCATAGACAAAGATATACCAAAACTACTAATAGGTTTATTACCAGTATTTCTTATCAAATAAATCTTCAACTGAAAAAAGAAAAGTTGAAAACTAAGACCTTTAGAAAACAAAATGATCTTCCTTCTATGAGAGCTCCTTATAGAAATGATAGATTAATTATTGTGTAAACAACAAGGTAGACATGCATTGTTCATTTGACAATTAAAATTTTTAGTAAACCTTAAAAATTTGTCTAGAGTCAAACGTTATTTGCACAATAACAAGATTCATCATTTCTATAACTATAGCCTCAAACATTCTCTCTATATATATACAAATGTCTTGCTTCACATTGCAGTTCATATTAATTTTGTTTAGCCCTTTGAGATTGATAATAAACTTGTTAGGTGAAATGATTTGGGTTCGTTTACTTGTTTTTATTTTTATTTAGTAAATTACACATGGTTACAAATTTCACCTCTTTCTTGACATTGGCATCCTGAGAGCTGACTGGGTCTGAGTGCAACCACACTTGACTACCATTTACTGCATACCCAAGCTGATTCACCTCAATCATGTGAGACAGATGCTCAAAGCTGATGGGGTGCACCTTCTCTGTGCTGTTGTCAGTGACATGATATGGGAAACGCTTGTGCTCCATGTCATGCACAATGCGACTTGACCCAATGTAGTCAAATGACTCCTGTAAGAGAAAGAATTCCATAGTTTAAGTTTTCACAAACATCAGCTAGTTCAAAGGCAGCTTGCATTTTTTATAGACAGTCAATGTAGTATATTCTAAAAATATAAAATAAACAGTTTTTACTATAAAAAAGCATGCAGTTTAATTATCACTATATACTTATGAAGAAATTATAGCGCATAACATTTTCTTTCAGATTTCAAATGATTATCATTGCTTATATGAACAAGAGTTTTACCAAACATTTAAAACCAAATAAGACCATGTTAAAAAAATAATATATTTTTCTTTATCTTTAATTACTTGAAATATTTTCCTGCAAAATGCTATAATTCAAGCATGCAAACAACTATCTCCACACTTTGAAAAGCATAAATCAAATAAATTAATAGATTTAAACAAAAGGGTTAATGTTGTAAGCTTTCCTCTATGTATTGCTTTACAATGATGCACTTACTGTTTGTTACTTAGTCAAACAAACAAATTAAAGAATTTTCTTATATCTTCATCTATGCAGCAATTTAAACGAGTTAATAGCGCATATATTCATTATGAAGCCCTTTAAATACAAACTTAATAGATTGCACTTAAAAGGATTTACTGTAAGATAGTCAACACTATTTATTTATATATATTTTACTTTTCTTAAGTTCTAATGTTGGCTGGAGTTGTGTTTCTGAAAATTTTCAACATTGGCCATATAATTAATGCAGTACTTATAACAACTTCCATAATAACATGATTTTTAAAAATAAAGTTTTTTGTGTGAAGTGGTTCTAAAAGTTGTCTGAAAAAAAGTGGCTAATACAAACTTTCTGAAGAATAATTTTAGCTCCATTAAAATAACACTTTTTTTAACATTCAAAATGCTATATTTTTGCCAATTTTAAACAAAATGATCGAACTGAGCATGATATACATATGTAAATGTACTATATTTTGCAAAAAAAAAAAAAAGATTTTAGTGAAAGTCTGAAAATTGGTAAAACAAAGTTAAAATAAAATAAATTTTTAGTTGTGAAGCTATTGATGACACCAAATGTCAACAGAACCTGGTATGCAGTAATTCCACCAGAGCCATTTTAAATGAGTTAATGGTCCATGTCTGACCAGAGAGTGACTAGTATTTACTAGAGGCAGTATGTGTTCTTACAGCCTCCTCTACTCTAATCTATCTGGGTATTAGGAGTGATTATGCATCTTTATTAAAATAATATTGTTGTAGATCAATTAAAAGATGATGTCTCAAGACAATAACATTTTCAAAATGCAAGTATATAAAAGTATAAACTTACCCCATTGAAGAATGTAAACATGATGGTTTTAGCATTTGGTTGTTTCTCAATGGTATGCTTAATCTTACCCAAAGCATTTGCAGCAGCAAGCAAGGTTACAATGCTGGTAATGGGGTTATCTGCACTTTTGTTCATGTATTCGAATAAGGACATGTAATCCATCTAAAACACAAAGCAAAAGGTGAATTAACTATACATACACAACAGGCCAAAAAGAAAACACACATACACACAATTTGAAGGATATGTTTAAAGAATGTAAAGTTGACCAAAGACCTGGGAATCACTGAGGGAGAGATAGGAGACTATGGAGGTCCAAATGCCATAATGGCTGAAATCCTTTGAGCATATCCAGGGGTATGAACTGAGCAGCAAGAAAACTGAGCTCATCATCAGTCTGCACCCATGTCCAACATATGACAGGATGCGGCTCCAAGATTTAGGTGATTCCACAAGCCAGAATTCATACACGTTATGGATAATGGTCAGTCTTCAATGAACACAATGAACTTAATTCTGACATCTGTTTTTGCTTTTATTTTTTTAAGACCGGTTCCGTTTCAGCTTGATCTAAGTAACTGAGCTTTAGTTAGAAAACAATGAAGAAACTTCTACACCGCAACTTTTTGTCAACTGGTTTCTTACAAGGCAGTTTTCACCATTGGTTTTCCATATGCCAAGCTATCACTACTATATGAGATATGTCACAAACATACTACAAGCTCATACAATGAAAAAAAAATAATAAAAAAATATTGAGATTAATTTTCAGTAGACATTGCAACCACAACACACAGCCAAGGAGTTATGACTGCTGCTGCTGCTGTTCTGGGCCCTTTGTCATAAGTTCAAACCAAAAAAAAGAAGAAAGAAAAGGAAAACATGTGATTACACAAATTTTATGTAAGAAAATTGATTTCATCTACATATGAGAATGAAAAATTATTCTCTTTAGTTTTGATTTTATATGATGTATTATTACTGTAGTGAGCACAAGAAATGAAATATCTAATACAAGTAAAATCAGCATGACAGAAGTCACTACTTTAATAGAATAAAACAATTAAAAAACACATTCAACCTGTTCTACATTTGGAAATCTATAGAAAAATAAGGTTAGAAAGTTAGAAGAAAAATTGTTCCTTGAAGAGAATAGCATAATCCTACAACACAAAAGCAACAAATCATGCAATAAAAAGTCTGTTTTTAAAAGAAAATTCGGTAATGGATACGTTTTTATGTTTAATACTAAGTATATAAAATTTATCATACTCTACATCTAAAAATCCATGAAACAAACACTTAACTTTCAACAGGTGAAAGATGAAATAATTGGAGGAAGAATTTTGAATGATCAAAAACAAATAGCACAGAACTGTTATGCAGAATCAGGCAGTGAAAAATTAAGGTCATCCTATATCCGGCAACCAAATAATAAATGGTCAGGGTGCTTAAAAAAAATATTTAAAAATCTGATCATGGCAATAACGTGTCTGGTAACCTCCAAGGATAATTATCCATGATTAGGAAGAGTTTTCTTTTTAAATTAATTAAACCCAAGCCAGTATTACTTTAACAATAAATATAGGCACATACATTCAAGTCAATGAGGGTCCAAGTACACTGAAAGATCAGAGACTGAAACAACACTGAAAGACAACCAAAAGAAAACACCATTTATTCAACTTCTAAAAATTTGGTCAGCAGCCAATGCCGCCAAATTGTTGGGCTGTTACTCCACAAAGATTAATTTCTTTTTAGCAATTAAGAATAAAATATAAGTTTCTCTTATAATCCACAAAATTAGCTCATACTGCAAACTGTATTTACAAAACTTTACAGGTGCTTATTTCAATTTAAAGTTTTAAAAAATTATAAACATAAATAATGTACAATTGCTTGTGACAGTAGCCAAAGGTACTCAACACTCACCCTTGAAGCAGCTATGATCACAGATTTTGATGGCAACATTTCTGTACTATCCTTGACATTGATAAATCCATTGATGTTGTCATCACCAAGAGGATCACAATACTGGTCAGGATTCAAGTTGGTGATATGTTTGGAGCGGCGTATGCAGGTCACTGAGTCCACAGCAGCATTCATCTCATCCTGAAGCTGAGCTGCACACAATGGATAGTGTCTCAGCAAACCATCCACAGGCTTGTTGTACCTTTCATAACACTACAAGGAGGCAAGAACCAAACAAACCCTTTAATACACCATTAGCCTTTCGTAACACTACAAGACTATTTATTAATCAAACTATTTAGTGTAGACTGAATCATTCATACCACCAACAAGGAGACAGTTTCAATACTTGTTAATTAAGGAAATAGCTTGAACAAGTTAAGAATTAACAAATTAAAGTACACCTGTCTTTGAGAAAAAATACTATGGCTTTCTTTTATAATTAATGCACATTCAAATTAAAATTAATATAGCAGCTTCTGATCTTAGGTTCATGAATTAAGTAAATAGTTCATATGCTGCATTTAGTCAATTTAAGCTTTTGGTTTGTCAGTTTAAAATTTGTAGCAAGATATGGGCTAAATATGTAATATGAAGTATTAGGTCATTACAAAAGTTTTGTCAGTTTTTATATTATGTTAATTTGGGGTTCATTTTTTGAAAGCTTGTGAAGGTGTATGTAGATAAATCATATCCTTTTTTAGTGTCTGCTTTGCCACACATGCACAACCTACCTTTTTAAAAATCATCAAATATATATTTGTCTCAGGATTCTGAGTGAAGCATGGATGGGAAAGTTTTTCATGCCATTTTGCTACACTAGTTCAAACTCGGCCACAAAGCGAGCGAGGCAACTCATAACATTAAGCCAGCATGGGGCGAGGACACAATAAATGAGCGCACAGTACAACGATGGTTTGCAAAATTTCAATCAGGACATGTGAGCCTTGAAGATAATAAAAGTGGAGGTCCTTCCAGCTGTGATGACGACTGTCTGAAACCCTCAGTTGAAGCTGATCCAAGAAAAACAGTGAGAGAAACTGCTGAAGAGCTTGATGCAATTTGCAAGATGAAAAAAACTTGACAAGTGGGTGCCTCATGAGTTTAATGAACAACAAAATCGTTGACTGGAGATCTGCTCTTCACTTGTCATTAGAAACAAAAACTACCCATTTCTTGACCGAATCATTACATGTGACTAAAAATGAATCCTTTATGACAATCACAAATGTTCAGCACAGTGGCTCAACAGAGACAAGGTGCCTAACCACATTCCAAAACCCAGCCTCCACCCAAAGAAGGTATGGTCAATGTCTGGTGGACTGCAACTAGCGAAACCATCACAACTGAAAGGTACTGTCATGAATTAAATGTTGTTCATCAGAAACTCTCCAAACAACAGCTGGCATTGGTGAATTGAAGAGGCCCAATCCTGCTCCATGACAATGCTCATCCTCATGCTGCAAAAAACTCTCTTCAGAAACTGAACTCTTTTGGGTATGAAGTTCTCCCTCACCCAGCTATTCACCAGACCTTTCCCCACAGACTACCATCTTTTCAAACACCATGACTGCTTCCTTCATATGAAATCCTCCTCCAACCAAGCAGCAACTAAAACTGCCTTCCAACAGTTTATTGACTCCAGAAACCCATATTTTTTTCAAAAATGGCATAAATGCACTTGTAACTCATTGGCAGAAGTGTATTGATTGTAATGGAACTTACTTTGATTAATAAACTTCACGTTCAGCAACGATATGAAGTCTCATTGTTGTGGTAATAAAATCTGACAAAACGTTTGCAACAACCTAACATTTACACTTTAACTTCAGTTGGTACCACACTATTTTCTCCAAGTAACAGAGTAGCCAGATAATTAACTTTCATCAATTCACCAGACAAACCAAAAACATACATGTGCCTCTGAAAATTGATCTCATTGTAGACAACATACAGACAGGTGAAAGTGACCACTCCACAATGCAAAACTGAAGACAGTTTTGGTAAGAGACAACTAAAAATATCTAATTAGGACATCCTGAGAAAATGTTGAATAAGTTTGGTCAAAGTGAACTGGCAAACAATTTGTTGTGAAATGACTACCAGAGTTTTGCTCTGCCTCTAAGAGCCAGTACCATAAAAGCAATACAGGCAAGATTCTTATTGAAAAGAATGATGATTTATGTGAACATAACCATGTGAAGACAGTATGCTGACAATAAGAAATAGAATATAATAATACATAAATAATTTATTACAAACACAACAAAGCATATCAACACAAACGTTCTAAAACAACCATATAATAAATCATAGAGAATTAAAATCATACCAGTCACAAATTATGAGCACTCAGCCTCAGATATGCAAATCCATCTTCATTGGTATAGTTGGCAACTAGTCTTCAAGTGGTTATTAATGATGTTATACCTTTTGATTTGTGGCTGAATGTTCAATCCCATTGCAGCCTGCTTGGACAAAATTTCATTACTAGCTTGTTCTTTCCTTAGTTTTGCAACAAGCTTACAAATTGATGGGTGTAATTGCTTGGGACAATGTTATTATTCGCATTGCAGTGGGGTCACGATACTACTACATCAGCATGTTGACACACTGCCCAATAAGCTTTGTGTTTCAATGATGAGCTATTATTATTTTTAGCAGACGTATTGCAAGGACCACCTGTGTTTAGTCTTCGTTGTCTGTTTGTATGGATGTAAGCAGTAGAGTAAAATGGGAAGTTGAAATGTTTAAGAAATATATTTAAAATATTCAACAAAAATATTTTACTCAAGAAAAAGTGTAAAATATGATTATCTGGCCATTTTATCTATTTGTTGGCATAATGTCTGGGCGACATAACATCCATCAGCATAATGCTGCCGAACATAGCAGCCACTTTTGACTGTGAAAAACTGTAGTATTGTATTCTGCTGTTTTGTTATTAAGTGCCTCCATAGATATCTTGTTTAATCAAAGGTCCCAATAAATAGAGGATTAAAAATTGAAGTGATATTGAAATTTTACAGCAAGCAATGAAAAAAAAATAATAAAAAGCCTAACTTTATAACCTATTGTTAAAAATTTTAATTAGATTTTTGTTTCAATGAATTTTTATGCAATACTGTTAAATAAAAAAGGTGTAAAATAACATATGTTGCAAATGCATTAAGATGGCTACAGTCAACATTTTGTACAATGCGTATCAAATCTTCACAACAGTTGCTGCGTATGAATATTGTCTGTTTTTGCTAGTACCATCAAATAGATACAAAATAACAAATCTGAATATTTGGAGGCGATATAATAATTAAGATTGATGCATGATTACCCTGCTTAGAAACTTTTTTAGAAAAAGATATTTTTATAGAGAAACCCTGACACTGACAGCACAGACCTTGCACCCCAGTTATCTATGAATTCAAAAACATTTAAAACCGTAAAATCAATCACTGATTTGCTGGTAAAATGCCAAATATTTCATCCAAGAATTTCAATACTGATACAAAAATCAAAATTGATGTTAGAAAGTAAATACTTATAAACACCATCACCAACGAATGCATGGAAACCACGAATGGGTTATACTTACACTGTTGATGATATATGTTATTTCTGTATCATTGGTCAGCAGAAAGACAGGAATGTTGAAATCCTCAAACATCAAGCCAGACCCTGTAGGGTTCCATGTCACTTTTTGACAATGTTGATATTCTGTTTTGTTCCAATAAAAACCTGAAATGAACCAGAATGTGGCTGCAGATGCTCTGGTAATGTTTATTTACAAATGATATATAATAAACAAAGTTGTAAACCAAGAGAAACCTTCTGACCCTAAAAGAGACTCACACTCTCCATAATTTGATCTGCTACTGTAAATGACGATCATATTAAAAGTGAAATGTTCTTAAGCAATACTACTATTAAAACTCATTTAAAAAATCTTTAAGAGAAAAACCTCTAAAAGAAAACTGGTCTGTTAATAAACAGATTAATTTAGTTCATAACCAAAACAACCTTTGTAATAACTTAACCTGTATCCTTAAAAAAGGGATTTTAATAAATCAATTTCAATATTGTTCAGAAATGCATGAGTGACAACAAAGCTTTTCTTGTTTAGAAGACCACAAACAATTGTATCATAGATATGCAAGCTTTATGGTGTAAAAATTGGTTTTGACATTACTTTTTCTACTCTCCCTTCAAATGTGTGCAAAAATATAAAATGATGATCCATCAATTATTAATTCAAAAATATTTCAATTCACTTGAATGAATTTCATAATTAATAATCAATAATTTTAGCACTGAAACCAAATAAAAAACATTCTATTACTGACAAATAGGTTCTCTCCCTTGGTTGTTTTTTTCAACTCTTTATCAGCAGTGAATATACTTTAATTAAAATTAATAACGTGTGGCAAAAATGTGTCATCTTCACACCAAAATGTAACTAAAACAAATTTGAATAAGGAATTGTCAAGACCTTTCTATTCATGGTTCAGACTCAAAAATAAAGTCCTTTAATTTTTACTTGTGGTTAAGCAATAAAATTAATGTTTTATTTATTATAATGGTCTCCCCCTGCAGGTGGCCTTTCTTTTCATTTATTACTAATAAATCATGCAAGCATTCACCAGCATAATCTTTAAATGGGAATAAAAAAAACACAAGTTGTGGAAATAACTCAGCTTCTTTTGCTAATTAAAGGTGACAGTCAATAGTGAAAGATATTTTACACAACTTAATGTTTTGTTCCTATTCAAAAATTATATTAAAATTATGCAATACCAAAAAGGTCTAACTCATTGTGCAAATACCCCTAAGTTAAACTGGACTTGTATTGTTAAGAAGAAAATTACTCTATTCATACACAGCCTAGGAACAACGATGTGAATTTCACATGGCATAAAAACAGTTTATATGACTACACTAAAATATTTCTATATATGAGTGTGTTTTAGAAAGACAAGACATTTCATAAATACAACAAAAGACCAGATATCATACTCCACATTTTAACATGCAGTCCAATTACTTAGTCTTGATATCATCCTGATAGAACTTTTATGACTGCTGTATAAGCCACAGATGCACAACCTGCTGAACCTCGTAATCACTAGCAAATGTTTGGGACACTGATAATACTGGATATTCTCACTGCATGCTTTGTCTCTTGTTTTTCAGACTGAAATGTTGCACTGACAAAACTAAAAAGAAACTAATCACTATCCTGGTAGCACTGCAAAAGATGAGTACAAATGGCCTCATCATTCTGTTTAGGGGTGTCTGTTAAATGCTGAGACCCAACAAGCACACATTTTCCAGAAGTTTAGATGCTCATGAGTAATAGCATAAATACTGCACATGCCAAATGCATTAGTTCAGCAATACTCACTCATCAGTTACCACAGAGTGCTGTTTCTTCACCTTGCCAATATTTTCATCAGTGGTGGCAGTGCTTGAACATCCCAGTCAACCTTTATCCACTACTGATGTGCAGCCATTTTTAAACCTGTCCACCCATACACTTTTCTTTGCACCATGCAGTTCTCTCTATATTATGTAAACACTATCTAATAGATTTCAGTTAATGGAACACAAACTCTCTTGGCCCATAGAAAACAAACTATAGATCACTGCTTTTCTCTGGTGCATCCTGACAACTACATAGCCATGTTACTTACTTGCTCACTAGTGCCATGAGTACACAGAGGCTGTGCTTAAGTACTCATACATCAATGTTGCTTGGCAGCAGGGCATTACTATTTTGTCACATGTAGAATGCACTGGTGTAAATATTGCATTTATTTTCTAAAACACCCCAAAACAAACATTAATTTTTTTCATTTAATCCTCTAAAAGCCTGATTTTGTCAGAACAGTATTTATTTCACATGAGTGTTCCCACAAGGAATCAGACTTGTTCAAGAGAAATATCCAATTTTTTTCTCTTCAGTGTCAGCTGCCTAATGACTCCTTTAGCTAGTTCTTGTCTTTTCTTTATCTATGTTTGCCATTCTCTTTTGTTCTTTTTTCTGTCTCAGCATAAATTTTTAGACATATACAATACAATTTACAATTGTCCAAATATCAATACCACAGGGTCAACATGCACACAAATGTGCTAGAGGATTAATGTAGCCATGTTTACAAATAGTTATTTATCACATGAGCTTTTGTCAATTAAACTATTGTTAATTAAAACTGTGGGCACTGGGTACTCACCGTAACCATCATTAGGACATTTCTTGTCTGCTGAAAATCCATCCAGAAGGGTAGACTCACCATCCAACTGAATCACCAACATACCATTTACCTTCCCAGAATTCAACAGACCCAACACACTTTTCCTAGAAACAGAAAAGGTAGTATTTAAACAACAGTGGCACAAGTGTTATGCTAAGGATTCAACTTTCTCTAATATAGGGCAAGCAAAGAAAGTAACTCAGAGTGAAACCAAATCATCTTCTTACTTGTTGAAGAAATCTGCTGGCAACAAGACAACATATGGAGCATTGGGTCCTTTGTTCACCACCCAGTCATAATCTTCTGTTGAGTTTATGTAATGTACAACACCAATGTTTCCATTTATGGCAGCTGTGAAATAGAATCTTGTTTATGCATTCAACTAAATGTAAATAATTGAAAGTGTTTAAATGAGTTGCTAAAGCCCTAACAAAATAAACTATGCTTTTAAATCCTCTAGAAATATTATCGTTAGTAGGTAATGTTTGTTAGTTTAGTTTTCTTTAAAAGTTTCAGTCGCATTCTCACGAGTAAGCAGATGAAAATTCATTTTCATAAGTACAAGCATATTTATGAGGTCTGTTGAAAAAGTATCCGACTTTATTTTTTTCCTGTGGGAAGTAATGACGTTAGGGAGGCAAAAGTGTGCACATTGGAGCCACATGCCTTCATGTGCATGCGTGGTTTTTGGCGGGCTTGCTGGATGCGTCAGTTGCTGTCAGGTAGCCATCATGTGAGGTGCTGTACCACTTACTCATCGCATTTTCATTTCGCCCGTGATGATAGAATGTGTGGAGCAACAATCTTGCATCAAGTTTCGCCAAAAGCTTGGAGATACCAAAGCAGAAACAATTTGCAAAATTCAACAGACTTTTGGTGACAGTGCCATCCATGGGTACTACCCAAATAAAAGAATGGTACATCAGGTTCAAAGATGGCTGCACATCAGTGAAGAGTGACCAGCATTCCGGGAGGCCGTCAACAAGCCGCAATGCAGTTTTCATCGAGAAAGTGCGGACTTTGATAATGGAGGATCATCATTTGACAGTGTGGGAAATTGGTGATGAGGTTGGGATCAGTAAAGAATCTGCATGTGCAATTTTAAAGAAGGATTTGGGCTTGCACTGTGCCCAAGCTGCTTTCTCAGGAACAACAACAACTTCGTCTTGAGGTTGCGCAGGACCTGCTGGATACTGCCAACAGGGATCCTGAGTTCCAGAATACTGTGATAACTGGAAATGAGATGTGGGTGTACGTGTATGACCTGAAAACCAAAGCTCAGTCATCACAGTGGAAGCACCCAATATCGCCAGGCCCAAAAAAGCACGTCAGGTCTGGAGCAAAATCAAGGTGATGCTGACTGTTTTCTTTGACTACCGAGGTGTTGTGCATCACGAATACGCACCAGAAGGACAAACAGTAACAAAGGAGTACCATCAGGAAGTCCTCTGACATCTTCATGATGCAGTTTGGCGCAAGAGACCGAATCTGTGGGCCTCGTAAAACTGGCAGCTGCATCATGACAACGCCCCGGCTCATTTGTCGCAGTTGATCTAAGGTTTCTTGGCAAAGAAAGGCATTTCACTCATTTACCAGGCTCCCTACTCTCCAGACATGGCTCATTCTGACTTCTGGTTGTTCCCAAAAATGAAGATGCCACTGAAAGGCTCCAGCTTTGAGAGTCGAGAGGACATCATGCGGAATGTGACGGCGGAGCTGAGAGCCATTCCGGAAGAAGCATTCCAGACATGCTTCGAACAGTGGAGGGATTGCTGGGATAAGTGTGTGGAGGCACAAGGGGCCTACTTCAAAGGGGATTAGCAATTGAACCCAACCAGGTATGTAAATTCCCCCCCCCCCCAGCCTTAGGTCAGATACTTTTTCGACAGACCTCGTACATTTGAGCAAAGGTCACTATAAAGCAGTGAACTTAAAAACTTTGTGGTAGGTAATTAACAATAAGTATTTTTGTAACTCTGGACCTGAACCAAAACCTTTTCACAAGTTGATTGAGAGATTGCTTATGGATGCTGCTGCATCAGTTACAACTTGCTGGGTATTATGATCGCTAGCTCAAGCCATGGAAAAATCAAGTTATTCATGCAAGTTACATGAAAATTAATTCACATCTTACTGTTAATTGCAATCAGAGCAATCTGTAACCATGGCAATAATTGTGCAGACACTGCCATAATTGTGGACTCACCCATAAAATACTTCATATCAATTTATTATAGCGTTTATAAAAACCCATGACAAAAAATTTGTACAAATTTTTTTTAAAAAAGTTTTAGTTATATAAGTTTTTTGTTTATAAACTCAAATGGTAGAAAAAAAGATATTTAAATAGAAGTTTAAAATTTATGGATTTAAATTTAAAAATACAAACTTATAACAAAATAGGAAGAATCACAATAAAAAACACCTTATGTCATCTCTTAGCAAAATGTACAGAGTTAATAAGACAAAAAACGAAATTAAGAAATAATAAAATAGGTGAATTCTAATAATTAAGATCAGCAAAGTTATCTGATGGATGGTGAGTCCATCATTTTTAATGTAAAAACTGAACAGAACTGGCCAAAATTTTGGCATCATCCACATCAAATCTATAATTCAGTAAAGTTATTGAATCCTTAGGTTCAGATAAATGGCATGTTATTTGCTCATTCTAGGAACATTCAAATGAAACCCAGCTTGATACCATTACAGCAATACTATTTCAGCTGAGTTTCATTTGAATGTCCATAATAAATAAACTGGATCTTGTTACTTTAAGAAAAAACAATGATAGATCTGTCTTTGAAAGAGAACAAATACTCCAATTTAGGGTTAGAATTAAAGTAAACCGTTAAAGAGATTTGCAGAAACAGTTTAGAAGTAATTTTTAGGGAGAGTCAAAAGTAGTGCCCAGTTTCTGGGAGGTCACGCTCATGTTGTTTATCGTGAAAAGCCTCGTACTATTCAGGAATTGAAAGCTAAAATCACTGAAAAGTTTGAGGAAATTGATAGCGAACTCTGTAAGTGTGTGTGTCACTCTGTGCCTGCTTGATTGCAATTGCGCATTGATCACGAGGGAGGACACTTTCAACATTGAAAGTAAAACAGCCTGTTACAATTCCTTATTCCCTGAATAAACGGAATTTGAAATAATTAATTTGAAAACATGTCTTTCATTTATTTCTACCTTCTTGCACACTGTAATACAAATGGCAAACAAACAGCAAACTGACAGCCCTAAAACAGGAATTGGGTTCTACTTTTGACTCACCTGGTATACTTTAATAAACACTTTAAACAACTAAAATTAAATATTTAGGTAAATAACACATTTAAAATTTTGTCACAAGCTTATTTTCTTCAAAATATTCTGTTCTTGAAAAATTACTTTGTCGATGAGTCCATAATTAGGACTGCCTTTTAAATAACCCAATACCCTGAAAAATGTTTAAAAATTAAATTCAGGTAGTTAAGTTTTCAGAAACAGAATTCTTCTATTAAGCCAAAAGATGTCAGCCGTAACAAGTTCAGATATCACAAGAGCACAACTATGTTTAAGAATACTAATTTTCTGTTGTTGTCATCAGTTATTTCAAAATGTAATAATAATTGTACATTTAGAATATAAAAAAATTATTTCCATTAGGACTAAGAAATTATACTCAACAAACCAAGGCAGACTACTTGCCATCCTTAATTAAAGTGACTAGTATAATTCTTAGTCACATCTATATATTTTTAGCCAATACTAGTTTGGAGCAACAACCAAACTACTGTTTGTTTTTTTTTTATTGGCAATTCAGACTTTAGTAAATACAGTAATACCCTGCTTAGTGCTACCCTATTTAGCGCAGATTCGCTATAGCGCTCTTTTTTCTTGGAGTCCTCACTAACCACCATCTCAATTCTCAACCTTAGCTTCGTAAGCGATGAATGTGTACCCTGCAGAATCATAATTCATTTGTTGAAATTGAAATATCACTCCCTCAAGTAGACTGATGGTGTGCGTGCATAGACGACTTGCTATATGTGTAAAATCAGAGTCATGACTATTTGCTGAGACAGCACAGGTTGACAATGCAGTGTGTGCACCATCACATGTCATACTGTTGAGGAAAGTCGGCAATGAAGAGAGATGTGGTAGTCAAAATTAGAAATTTTGAACAACCCTCCAAAAGGAGGCATCTTTGTTTACATTCACTTAGCTAATCAGAGTGCATCACACATACGCATACATCCAGTCAGCAGTCTCCTCTCAGTCCTCTATTAGTTCAAGCTTTGCTGCAACCACATTGTACACATATTCTGGTTGTCTCACAAAATCTGCTGTACTATCCACAGTTCCATATAATTTTTACCCACCATGAGTGGAAAACGGCCTGCAACTTCAAGTGCTGAAAGTTCATCTAAAGTGCTAAGGAAAAGCATAACACTGGATGTAAAACAGCAAGTGTTGAGATAATTGGAAGCTGGCGAAAGTCAGGCATATGTGGGTAAATCTTTAAATCTGGCTACATCAACGATTAGAACCATCATTAAAAATGCAGACAAAATAAAAGCTTCTTCCATAACAACCTCATTGTTATCAGCAAAGAAGGTGACCCGTTCGAGGAGTAAATTTTTGGAAAAAATGGAAGATATGCTTGGTATATGGGTGGACAACGAAGCACAAAGCAACATGCCATTAAGCCAACTTATCATCATGGAAAAGGTAAGGAGCATCCTCAGACACAAGGAGATAATTCAGAAGCATTCACAGCTAGCAGAGGTTGGTTTGACAGATTCAAGCGAAAGCGTAACCTGCACAGCATCCGTATCTCTGGTGAAGCTGCAAGTGCAGACACGCAGGCAGCCAAGGAATTTCCTGAGGTTCTTAAGAGTATCATCGAGCATGGCAACTACCCTCTCCAACTTGTCTTTAATGTAGCTGAAACAGGCCTTTTCTGGAAAAGAATGCCATCCTGCACTTTCATCTCCCGAGAAGAAAAAAGTGCTTCTGGGTTCAAAGCTGGAAAAGACCGTTTAACACTACTACTTGGCAGTAACAATTCAGGAGACTTTAAGCTGAAGCTGATGCTTGTTTATCATTCAGAAACACCACGACCAATGAGGGGAATATAAAAAATGCATCTGCCTGTGATTTGGAAATCAAACAAGGCCTTGGTGACAATAGAAATTTTCACAGTGGTTTGTTTCATACTTTTGTCCAGCAATGAAAAGATATTGTGAAGGACATAACCTTGAACCTAAAGCATTGTTGGTGAATTATAATGCTCCAGGCCATCCCCAGAATCTCGACACCATTCAGACCTGCATTCCTGTCGAAGTAGTTTACCTACCACCAAACACCACTTCCTTACTCCAACCAATGGATCAGGGTGCAATTTCTAGTATCAAGGCCTACTACCTTTGTCGCACTTTCGAACAACTTGTTGAAGAAATGGATGGCCAAGAAAAACAATCTATCAGGGAATTTTGGTAAAACTACCATATCATGAAGGCCATAAATAATATCAAAGCAGCCTGGGACAAAGTGACCGAAAACTGCATGAACGGAGTTTGAAAGAAGCTATAGCCAGAAGCATGCAATGAGTTTCTGGAATTTGATGAAAAAATAGTACCAGCAATGACATCGTTGAGCTGACCAGTGAAGGGAGAATGCAGAATGTCAATGTGGAAGAGTTAATAGAGTCTCATGGTAAGAGTTTATCTATTGAAGAGTTGCAGGAGTTAGCACAGCAATGCGTCCAGAATGAGCCTGAAGACTCTACTGCAGAGCCAGTGACACCAGAAAGAATTCTCACCACTGAATTTCTCAGTAACATCACCACCAGGAATACAGAAATCATGATCAGTTTACTGAGAATGACCTTGATTTGGAGCGCAGCAGCAAGACAAAGAGGTGTGTTCTGGACATGATATCCTGCTACCGTGAATTGCTTTGTGTGAGAAGACAAAAAAACGCAGACAACATCAGATGCATTCTTCAGGAAGCAGCCAACATGTGAGGAAGAACCTCAGCCTGGACCCTCATCCTAGATATAGCCTCTTCTGTCCTATTTCTCACTGTTGCTTTTCTACTGATTTATTGGTGAGTAGGCCTATGTACTCACGACTAAAATTGATTAATTAAACTTGTTTTGTAATTTTATCATAACATTAGATCACAATGTGTAACATCACATTGTGTGAGGTTATCTAAAGTTATAAAGTGCTTGTTGGGTGTGATAGCGAGTCTCTGGATTTTTCAGTTGTTTGGTGATGTCTATCACCTTCATTTATGTCTCGTATCATTGTTTTCATAAAATCGTGCCACAGTCGAAGTGCTGTCTCCACCTCATTTCCACTGGCTTCCCTGGATTAACATCGCATTCACTCATCATCTCAAGTCAATGGGTTCCGGGCATTCAGTGGCAAGCTTTTGGCTTTTTCGGTCAAAACAATGATGATTGGCACCAGTTACTTGTACGAGACGAGTAGAGTTTTCTGTTACTGTCTACTTTGTACGCATGAAACAGGTGACTACACCTTAGTGGTAACCTCGATTGTCGATGACACAGCCAATGCTTCTATCACACACTGCTGTCTCCCACCATCTATGTGCACGCATTCTCAACCAGACTTCACTAAACAGAAAATCATGAAATTTTTCTTACAAATCTGTATGTCTGAGGCTAAAAATAACCTATCAAGCTTGAATCTCTATTTATGCTGTTATAATGAACCCCGTATAGCAGTTTCATTTAGTGCTGAATTTTTTAGGGACGTATCTGGAGCGCTAACCGAGGTATTACTGTAATAATAAATAAAATTACATTAAAAAAAAAACAAACAAACACCCAATTTATAATCAAATCTAGACAAAAAAATATAAAGAATCCACAAAGTAAATTTTATAAGCATTATGGACAGGCAAAATATAAATGATAAAAAAAATTTCATGGCATTATCTATCCTAAATGGAAAATAATTCTAAAATAAAATATAGTAACTTAAAGTTATAATTTGTGGGTGTCCGTGTAAATTACCAATCACTTTAATTTTGAATAATTCTTCCTGAGAAAATTTGATAATTTTTTCTTTAACAAAAAATATTTTAAAGGTTTTCCATTTCTTCTTTTTAAATCTGATACTCACAGGCACAACCAATCTGGTGAGTAGCATTGAGCCGTCTAAAGCATGCTAATCTTCCTGATATATCCACATATATTTTATCTTTTGTTCGTACAGCCAATCCTAAAAGGATAATGAAGTAAAATAGAACAAGCAATCAGTAAAGCATCCAAAAGAAATAATCCTACTGCTAAAACCTTGTTGAATAAGGCAGACACATATGCTAGGTTTTTCATTCAGACATAAATATTTGACAAAATCATTGTCTAATGTTAGAATGTAAACATCAATAAAGCAATATTTCATCAAGTAAGTGGCATCTAGATTGGTTTTGGAAAACTTTGATTAAATTCCACACTTGGAGCAAATAACCCTTATTTAAAAACATTTCTTCTTTTGATAAGAGTACATAATCACTGCTCATTTTTTGAAGATAAAGTTGTTTCTGCAGAGGCTGACAGTACCGACAAAAGCTATAATACTAGCAGTGACTTCTACCACAATAAGTTTGACAGCAAAGTTCTTGTAATAGCTGTTATGAATAGATTCTCTGTAGATCTTTATTTAAATGCCTTGAAGCATGTACATTCCTGCTTTGATGTAAAGGTACAGCTGCTTCTGAATAATACTAGTAGTTGTGAGCAAAAGAAATTCTAAAGATAATTCAAATACTGAACATGAGACTTTGGCTAGAGATAATCAGTGGGTCGGGAAGTTTCAAAAACTTACGAATATTTCTCCTTTACTCTCTTGAAATGGACATTAAGCAAATTCTTAAAATCATTAAGATATTTAGAATCCACTTCTTCTTGGTAGGGAAATCTACGCATTCATGAGCGGACTAATAACAAGCATTTCCTAATATTTAAACTAGTCTAATATCTATTTGCTACACGGATAACCACAGGAACTACATCGTGAGATAATATTACACTAAGTCCATATCTATCTTCTCCTTCAATAAACAGATCACTGAAACGACGATCATTTAAAACCTGTCTTGTCATCCTTCTTACCTATCACTCACTCATACTGCAACCGTCCCGATTAATCCCCTTTAACCCTTTTGTAGAGGCATGAATGTCCTTTGATAACGAAGATACCACCCCCCCCACACACACACACACCTAGACCAGAACAAGGTCTAACCAGCATTCTGTAAGCTGGAACTCCTTCCGTTCAACGTACTTAACAGGACACACACACACACACATACGGCTTACTCGCAATTTCTATTCAGAAGCTTAGATAAGCCTAGTACAGGAAAGGAAGGAAGGAAGAAGAACCTCCCCCAAATCTGGTGGTGTCATTAGAACGAGAGGAGGTAGCGAACTGTCCATGCCAACCGTTCGACAACATCAGAGAGACAGAAATTGCTTCGCAAACCTCGGTCGGCTACAGGAAGGCAAAGCAGGAGTCGGTCTCGCTTATTACACGGTGGGGTGGAGGGGGGGGAATTAATTAATTAATTAATTAATTAATTAAAACAAAAACAAAGATACGTTTAACACGCCGAAACCTCATCACTATGGTAAAGTGCACTCACCCTCATCCCTAAGCCAAAATAGAAAGAGAGAAAGCAGCCAGACTCCGTCAGACGCCATGATGGTATTTAAGCGTATTCGTCCCCCGTGAATACGTTAAACTTCCTGTAAGGGAGGTAACCGGTCATCGGCAAACTACCAGAACTCGCAGAGGTGAACACTGTTCACCCAATATTAATGTAACAGATACATTTGAAAGATGAACAGCGGCACTTCTAAAGAAGAGCCGTTCACTAAAGAAGAACCATTCAATAATAAAAAAAACAACAACAACAACAAACAATGCAACGCCCGCAAACATCCCCAGAACAAACGGTTTGTACCCGGTGACACAGACAGAAGTACACCTGTCATATCAATTCGTCTCGCCAGAGATTAGAAAGCTCCAAGAATACATCCACTGTTTTCTTTACATTTTTTTCTGTCAGTCGCCATTAATGCCTCCGGCAGGATTTTCCCCCACTGGCACGCCAAATAACTTTAATTTATTGTTGTTCTTTCTTTATCCCATCTGTATAGGGTTAAGTCCTTGGTGAGAGCTCTGGCCCCAGAAAAAAAATTTTTTTTTTTTAATTTGTGCAATTTACTTGCATGATGGAAGCCATAATTAGTCAATTAAGGATATGTATGATTAATTAAAATGGTTTAATACCTCATTTTATGGTAAAATAAGACAAAAAGATCCAAATAATAAAAAAACATTAAAACGCACTGATGGGGGGATTAGAGAGGTGAGTGCCCTGTAAGCTTGTAAAATAAAAGAAACTCACATCAGTTTGCACTGTGCTGAAGAATCAGCCAATTTCCACAGCATTTTGTAGGTCGCATATTTTGCAGGACTGAGAATTTCTGCCCATGATTTTAAATGATAATGTGGTGTTTTCAAAAGTGTCCATTTTACCTGCTGATGGAGCCAATACTCCTGGCCAGATTGCTTTAAATTGAAAATGAATCCAAATATTTCTGCACATGCTAAAAAAAAACACTCGTTTGCAGGATTCACCACTACCTCACTTCCAAAGAAAGAAATGTGCCAATGTAAAAGTTTGAACAGTTCAGCAGATTTTGTTAAAACTTCTTTTACTCAAATCACACAAAATAACATTAATGGTTTCAATCTTGTTTCTTTAAAGAGTGAAAATCAGTAGATATAAAACATAAGCGGGTGTGGTACCATCCAAAAGTGGCAGGGTTGGCATTACTGGTGTATGTAATGTACATTCCATGCCACCCACCACTTTGATCCTTACTTCACTAGCTCTGAGGATTGAAGTGGCAGATTAACTGGAACAAATCACATACACTACAAACTAATATTATCACAAAACTAATCACAAATATAATAACCCTCACCACACTACATGCACTAGCGAAAAAATTTTGAGTCTCTAAATGGGAATATACATTAACTGTACTACAAAGTAATATTACTACAAATGACATGTATAAAACATTATTAGGTGATGTGACTAATCTTGTGTAGAATCTTAAAATGCACATCCATGCTTTTTTCTCAGATGCCAGCTTGCTTTATTTATTAGATTTATCATATCATGAAGGTATACAGTCATTGTCTTACAATGCTTAGTATCAGCAGCACAGAAAATGGATACATGGTTTTTATTGTGAAGTTAAAGTTACTATTTTTAATGTCAATTTGAAAATGAACCAAATTGTTTGAATATTTTAAAGAATTAGCTACAGCAAACAGTTAGCATGCTGCCTAATTTGCCTGGGCTTTTACCTATCCAATGAGTATGACTTAATCTGTCTTGATGATGCATCATTTAAAAATATTGCTGTAACTGCTAGTAGCTTTTGTAGATCTAAATTTTGCATACCATATATACCTGTACATAAGTTGTGTACTTCCTAAAAAGAAAACAAAAAATATAGTATAAACTAAAATCTGAAAGTTTATTTTCTGTAAATTAACAGCATAGTAACAACTTTTAAAAAAAAATCCATTAATATGATCTTCAAAAATGCCTAAAAACTTACTAAACAAATACTTAACGCATAAATTAGATACACTATATTTTAGATGTTTAAGGATAGGTTGAGGGAGAAATAGCTGATGTTGAATGGAGAAACAAATATCACATGTGCATCACAGTAATAGAAATCGTTTTTTGGATGTTGTGTGCAACTGTGTGAAATCCTAGATGAGATACATTGAGGACAAAGTTGATCGATCATTTAAAAGATGTGGCTCAAATGCATTAGCTGGTATGGAGAATGATTTGTTATAGAAGAAAGGGCAGGTCGCAATGGAATTTTTAATAAGGAAAGTGATGAGGAACAATTAAGTGACAAAGATGATATTTATGACGATCATTTAACCTGTGAGAAAACAGAGGAATTGTTTGCTGATGATAGTGAAGATTCATATATATTTTATGCTTCTTTGGCTTAAATTGCAAACCAATATCAAAATGTCAGGTGAGTGATGAAAGAGCATCAAGGTGGCTATCTATGGCTTAAGAGTTCATACTTGAAGTGGAGATTGTCTAGCCAAGTTGATCAAAAGTGGGGGACTGATCACCCACGTCTAGGCCCATAATCCCAAGGATCCTGAGAAAAGATGCCCATCAAAAGCACAACAAGTGTACCTGAAAGTCATGTTAGCACGTAACTGACCTGCAGGTAAGCAATATTCAAAGTTGCGTAGGTCAATGATTGCTATTCATGACTAAAAACAATATGAAAATTATAGAACATTTAAAACAAACACCATTAATATTTTATATACAATTTTAATTTTAAAAAAAAACATTCAGGATTCTTACATTTTGATTGACTTGAGTTAATTATATATATATATATATATATATTACAGCAGCAGCAGCACCATTCTGTAAGTACAGTAGTATTCTTACAGCAGGCCATGAAACCTACAAGTGGTAAAAATGTCTCTCTCACTGGTCAGAAAAAAAATCTTCCAAACAATCTGGCAGAAGGAAAGTTCGGTGTATGTTTATTATTATTATTATTATTATTATTATTATTGTTGTTGTTGTTGCTGTTTTAATTAACAATTTTCGAATTTTAAGAACATCCCACGACGAGATCGAAGCTGACACGGGCGATGAACGGCAACGCGTCGGCGGTTATCCTCCTGGTCAACACTCAACAAATGCACGACAATTTTCAAAGACGAACACGCCATGCCCGATACTAACTGGATGCAAGTGATGCCAACTTACGAGAACATTCTGGCACCGGCGGTGAGAGGTTTTTCCCTTAGCTGAGTGGGTGCAGCGGTCTCGGCGTCCTGGCAGCAAGTACCCGGATGTAGACCGGTGCCACACACCTTTTTTTTCCGTTGCCCGCTGCGAAATCGGCCGCCCGCCGCGACTCTCGTCAACTTTTCTCACCTGGCAAAAGGCACGCAGAAATTATCAAAGCTAATTTTGTACGGATAATTTCCAAATTATCTTAAACCGGCAAACAAAAGACCTTACCCGTAAACCGAACGTACTGAACTGTAGCATTTATGCGCGGGGGGGGGGTGTTTTTTCCCTGTCTTCCCCGTTCCTCCGTCACCGGCTGGTTCTATCCGCGATGCTCACGGCAATGGCACAACTTAATTCCGAAGAGAACGCGCAGCAGACTGAACCTCGGGGAGTTTTGTTTAGACTATAAACCGACAGCAATAACGATAATTAAGCTCATCCCTTTTCCTCGCCTTTGCGATGTGCTGTAACAAACACCGATGTAGAGTAGTAGTACGTACCATTTTTCGAAAGGTTTGCTCCAATCATCCCCCACCACCTTAATGATTTATAGTCAGTAAAATGCTTCCAGATCCTCATCCCACTTGTATTATCAAGGTTTCTGGCTTTTCTTTGCACATTTGAGATACAGGTACTTAACCAGTCTGAAATTACTGGGGTTTTAACGGTTTTAGTCAGACAACTTACAGAACTTGTTTCTGTTCAGTGGTGATGACAGGGTTAACTGGGATGCCCCCGCTTTCTGCTATCAAACCTAAAACGGTCTATGATGGTGCTATTTTTTGTGTAATTAAATAGAACAGTTCCCAAGCTTCCCAAGCGTATATAGTTTAATATGTGTTTGTTTGAATATTAGAGAATAGGAGCTAATTTAAAATATTAAACAAACACAATCTCATTGGTATATCATTAGGATTAGGAGACCGAGTTACTATCGATCCTCTTGTATTCTCATAGGTCCGTGCCTTCCGTTTACATTGTAATTCACTATTTTGGCAGCAGTCAGTCAGTAATGAAGTAAGAATTTAGTCAGAACAGTGGAGTTGGATCCCTGTGGCGCAAAAGAGCCTGTATAAATTTTCCTTTTAATTTTCTTGTGCTTGAATTCATTTATTTTTTGAAGAAAAAATTTTTTTCCAAGTCATCATAAATTTATACTGAATTAAAAAGAAATTTACTGCATTTTTCTATAGTTGGATGACTGATATCTAAAACATCTGTTAGTTCAGTTCGGCCATTTCTTACCTGTCACATTCCATTCTTGTATGGTACACTATAAGAAAACGTTTTCCCCTATAAATATTAGTGGGAGAAATAGAGGGTGGGTACATTTAAAGGTATCGAATAATTAGCAATGACTCTGCCTAAATAGATCTTAATTCACTTAACTGTTAAGCACAACCAACAAAGAGGTACGGAGCTTCACGGATACTTTCATAGAATTTTGAATTCTTGTTGCCAAGAGTTTTGTAGCTTGGAAGCAAAAAAAAGGGCAACCCTTAAAAAATGCAAAGAAGCCCCTAAATCTCCACGCATTATTACACTTGCAGAATTACATTGGGCATTAAACTGCTTTATATAGACCACACTTCTCATTAACTAGTTCTGCAAGACAAGTTCTCCTGTTACAATGATCTTTGCTCTTTTTCTCTCCTTTCCACCCCACATTAAAAAAATTATGCCAGAACTTTTGAGTTTAGAAGACAAGAATATAATTACTTCAACTTGTTCTTGCTTATTTTTTCTATTGTTTTTTTTATAATGCGCATTGTTTTAAAAACCAATTCCTTGTTAATTGTTATTTGTAGGAATCTGGAATCGTGCTGTGGAGTAACGAAACAGGTAAGTTTCTTATTTTCATTTTCTGGTTAGTTAGACTTAGGGAAAGGGATATGGATAGGATTATGGATTTGGGTTGGTTAAGGGATAACGTTTGGGTTGAGTTAGGGTTAGTTAGGCTTTAGGTAAGGGTCGTCGGACTTAGGTAGGTAGGCAGGTTTAGTTAGGCTTTAGGTTAGGACCGTTGGACCTAGGTAGGTAGTTTGGGTTAGTTAGGCTTTAGGTTAGGTTCGTCGAACTTAGGTAGGTAGGAAGGATTAGTTAGGCTTTAAGTTAGGAATGTCGGACCTAGATAGGTAGCCAGGGTTAGTTAGGCTTTAGGTTAGGATCGTTGGGCATAGGTAGGTAGGCAGGCAGGTTTAGTTAGGCTTTAGGTTAGTGTCGTCAGTCATAGGTAGGTAGGCATATTTAGTTAGGATTTAGATTAGAGACATCGGACATAGGTAGGTAGGCATATTTAGTAAGTCCTTAGGTTAGGCTCGTCGGTCTTTGGTAGATAGGCAGGTTAAGTTTGGATTTAGGTTAGGGACGTCGGACATAGGTAGGTAGGCAGGCAGGTTTAGTTAGACTTTAGGTTAGGGATGTCGGACATAGGTAGGTAGGCATATTTAGTTAGGATTTAGATTAGAGATATCGGACATAGGTAGGTAGGCATATTTAGTAAGTCCTTAGGTTAGGCTCGTCGGTCTTTGGTAGATAGGCAGGAAGTTTGGATTTAGGTTAGGAACGTCGGAAATTGGTAGGTGGGGTTAGTTAGGACATAGGTAGTCAAGGTTAGTTAGCATTTAGTTTAGGGACGACGGTATTAGGTAGGTAGGCAGCTTTAGTTAGGCATTAAGCTAGGAACATCGGACCTACGTAGGTAGGCAGGATTAGTTAGGATCTAGGTTAGCTTCTGTCCGACACTCAGGTAGTTAGGTAGGCAGGGTCGGTTAGGTTCTAGCTTACGGTCCCCCCAACTCTTAGGTAGTAGTTAGGTTTTAGGTTTGGTTCTGTCCGACACTTAGGTAGGTATGCCTTCTCTGGCGACCATAAATAATGTTCCAAATATCGGTCATTATTTAAGTGTATAATTGGTAGGTCAAAGGTCATTCGGCGACCGACGACGGAAAACCGTTTATATTATCCATTGTCAACTGAAACTGCTTTTTCTTTCCAGCCCATAGGGACACACAGAGAGTAAACTCTGTTATGAGAATTAATCCTGGAAAAATCGCGCCTCTCCTGCCACTTTAGGGGAGGAGTTTGGTGGCCCGCTTCTCTCGTAGTCATCCACGTATAATGGAACAGGTGTAGGACGAGCCTCATTCCTGTACGGATGTGACGGCCGAACGTGGAGCCGATCCAGCTACATCTCAGACAAAAGCAATTTTACATATCTATTTTATAGATCAATAAAGTTTTTATGAAGTGGGTAAAAAAGGTCCCGTCAGAGTCGTAGGAGATACGTAGATTGCAGTACGTCATACAGAGTCGAGGGAGATAGGTAGAGTGCGTTAGGCTCATTTAGAGTCGTAGAAATATCTAGATAAGAGACCCTGATGAGGACTGGTGGATGTGAGCCTAACCGTGACCCCATGCCCAACGTTTAGTCAAACGACTGTGGCATCACATGCTCCATCCCAGAAAGCTAGGTCCCGTAAACTTTCGAAGTTCAATAATACAAACTTTGGTTTCAATTTGGCTGGACACTGGGGATTATCTCCCTTGTGGACTGGCACATAGTGAGCGAATCTTGGGTATAAGTATCCTAGAATTTTGGTAAATGGATCCCGGCTCGTGGCCTAGTGGATTCCGAGTTAGTTCTTCGGAGACAGCTAATCGGGATGTTACCGGTTCGATCCCAGGAAGGGGTCGAAGAAGAGGTGTCGCTGATGAGTGCCAGTTTAGCACGAAACAGCTGTCCGGTACTCCCTCCAGTTGCGTTAAAGGGGGGAGGTTAGGGTTCCGACTCCTTGGATTCCCACACAGGTGGTTAAAAATCTTGATGAAATATGTTGTTTTGTGCTATTAAACAATTAAATTTTTTAAAATGTAGCAGAAATGGGTTTAGGGATAGTGTTATGGTTAGGGTTAAGTTAAGGATTAGGGTAAGGGTTACGGTTAGGGTTAAGTTAAGGATTAGGGTAAGGGTTACGGTTAGAGTTAAGTTTAGTGTTGGGGTTTAGGTTAGGTTTAGTGGTTAGGGTTAGCGTTATTATTAGGCCAAGCGTTTGTTTTAGGGTTAGGCTTAAGACTAGGGTTAGTGTTAGGGATAGCTTTAGGCTAAGGGTTATGGATGGCGTTAGGGTTAGGCTTTGGGTTTTCGTTAGTGTTAGGGTTAGGGTTTGCATATGGTTATAGTTAGTTTTAGGGTTAGGGTTTAGGGATAGGGTTAGGTTTATGGGTTAGGATAAGGTTTAGGTTAAGATTAGGGTTAGAGTCAGTGTTAAGTTTAGTGTTAGGGATTGCGTTAGTTTTAGGGATAGTGTTAGGCTAAGGGTTAGGCGTTAAGATTAAGATTAGGGTCAGGATTAGGGTTAGGATTTGGTTGGGTTAAGGTCAGGGTTAGGGTTTAGGGATAGGGTTAGGTTTATGGGTTAGGATAAGGTTTAGGTTAAGATTAGGGTTAGAGTCAGTGTTAAGTTTAGTGTTAGGGATTGCGTTAGTTTTAGGGATAGTGTTAGGTTTAGGGTTAGGCGTTAAGATTAAGATTAGGGTCAGGATTAGGGTTAGGATTTGGTTAGGGTTAAGGTCAGGGTTAGGGTTATATTTAATGTTAGGGTTAGGTAAGGTGTTAGGGTCAAGTTTAGGGTTAGGTTAGGTTTAGGGTTT
Organism: Nautilus pompilius; assembly: GCA_018389105.1. Classification (NCBI taxonomy): domain Eukaryota; kingdom Metazoa; phylum Mollusca; class Cephalopoda; order Nautilida; family Nautilidae; genus Nautilus; species Nautilus pompilius. The sequence goes on from JACATO010001898.1 coordinate 585,355, forward strand.
GGGGTAGTGTAAGGATTAGGGTTGGGTTTAGTGTTATAGATGGCGTTATGGTTAAAGTTAGTGTTAGTGTTAAGGTTAGGTTTAGCGTTAGGGTTAGGGTGATGGTTAGTGTTAGGATTAGGACTACTCTTTGGGTTAGGGTTATTGTTAGGATTAGGGTTAGTGTATGGTTTAAGGGTTAGGGTTAGTGTTAGAGATAGCGTTAGGGTTAAGGTTTAGGTCAAAGTTACGGTTAGGGTTAAAATTAGAACTATCGTTTGGGTTATGGTAGGGTTAAGGCTAGTGAGGTTTATGGTTTTTGCTTACGCTAAGGGTTAGGATTGGGGTTAGGGATAGGGTTAGAGTTTGGGTTAGAGTTAGGGTTAGTGTTTGGATTAGGGTTAGGGTTACTGTTAATGATATGGTTAAGGGTTAGGGTTATGATTATTAGAGTATGTTTAGTGTTAGGTTTTGTGTTAGGTATAGAGTTATATTTAAGCTTAGGTTAGGTTTTTTGTTAGGGTTAGGTATGGGTATGATTCGGTTTGGGTTAGGCTTGGATGCATATTTGGGGTTTAGGTTTGTTTTAGAGTTATGGTTAGGTTTAGGTATGGGTTTGTGTTGGTTTTAGGTTTAAAGTTAAGATTAGTTATATGGTTAGGATTAGATTAGGTTTAGTGTTAATGTCTAAGTTAGGTTGTGTATTAGTTTCAACTTAAGATTTACCCTTAGATTTTGAGTTATGTGTTCGTTAGGATTATTTTGCGGTTATCTTAGGTTAATGATTAGTGTTAGGGTATGATTAAGTTTAGAGTTAAGGTTATGGTTAAGGTTAGTGTTTGATTTAGGGTCATTGTAAGGTTTTTCGCCCTTTGTTCAGTTTATTTAAGCTTTTGGGCTTTTATTAAGTTTTTAAGGTTAGGTTAGGGTTAGGTTAGTTTTAGGGTCGAAGTTAGTGTTTTGGTGAAAGTTAGGTTTAGAGTATGGTTTTGGAAAGGATTAAACGTAGATTTAGTATTAAGGTTTGGTTGAGGTTCGGGTCATGTATAGAATTATGCTGTAACGTAGGATTAGTTTTATTATTAGGTTTAGGGTTAGGATTAATTTTAAGGTTAGAGCGGTTATCGAAAACATTTCTTTCTTTCTGTGGCTGCTCTTAATAATTCCAAACCTGGGATTTCTTCCGATGTTCCGCATTTCTCTAGCTTTATTTTATCGAAACACGTCAAGCAGACTCTTTTACTGATGTTAGGAGTTAGTTCCATGCCAGGATAGTACGAGTTCGTAGAGCACTGGTAGCTCATCTTTGATTTCTCTGCAAAATGCAGAAAAGTAGAGATGCCAATAAAGTTTATTTAGAAATTGAAATCTACCCAATTTGCCTTGTGGCTAGAATGCAGAAGAATTGGAGTACCAAGCGGGATCTTCTGATCATCTCCCAATTTCGTACATTATTTTCTCAAATAAAAATAAATACCAAAATTATTACTAGCAGCGATTTATTAAAAAAAAAATTAAGTTTCGATTTTGATGAGAATATTCTATGTTAACTAAGAGAGTTAAACAACCCGAAACCGAAATAAAATTAAACAGTAAAGCCTTTTCTAGAAATTTAGTTAATTTTTAATTTGTTCGTTGTCAACAATAGAGTCCTATAGAAACATAACCAGCAAATGAACGTATATTTTAAGTGAATTAATACCTGATCAAAGTTTACCTTGTAAATGAAAAATGCCCATTTAAATGGTATTCGGCTTGTATTATTTTGGAATTCTTTTGCCACCGTTTGAGGAAGATTAATTATTTTGAAGTATTTGTTTTCTAATAGGTTTAGCGATTATTAGATTAGATAAGATGTCCAATTCTAAGCTTGATCATTGTAATCCAAAATCCGATAATGGACAGATGCTTACCTTTCTAAACAATAAGCCACACCAACTGGTAACCACATTGCTCTAGACAATGTTTGCACTTCTGAAACATTGCGATTATATTATATAGGTTGGGGTATCTTCATGGACTCTCCTTTAAAAGCTACAAACCCTCCTTACCAGTAAGTGCTTTGTATAAGCAGTGATGTCTTATTATACGTTAAATTATCCACACAATTTTCAAACATGGTTCCTGGATAATGTGAGATATTTTCTTCAACCCTAATATATATTCAGGAGATACTTTTCATATCTGGGGGCATTGTATAAGCTGCGACGTTTTGATAAACTTTTATTATATTTATGGACATTGAAAAAAAACATGATTACCTTGTATGACCTTCGACGAAGGTCAACCCTGGTTTAGTCATTGTACAATGCTACAAATTACCAACCATATATCGTCTTTCATTCAAGTGTCTTTTTATGTAAACAATTAGAGAACTTAAACACAAAGGATTCAAACAGATAAAAACGTAGGAAAAAATACTGCAGGTGATATTTTAAGTGTTTTATTCAATTTACCTGTCAGTAAACATTTGTAAATTGTTTTCATAATTTATTTTTACTAAGATACTCGCCATAACAGATGTGGGTTCCGATTTGTATGGGCTGAGGACAGTCCAAAAATAAGAACGAGAACTCTGATGATCTTGTTAAACTAAACCAGTGGTTCTCAACCGCGACCCTCAACCTCCTTCTTTGCGGCCTGCATAGCAAAGTTGCCGAAAAAAATTAAGGCTAACAATATCATATTAAAACGGTCAGAATTTCGCAAAGTTATTGATTTATTAATTGTACTGTACATAAGTTGTATAATTCAGTAATTATAATAATCATTTCATTCATTATGTTTCATTATGTTTTATTATGTTTTGTTATGTTTTATTTTAGATATTTTAATTCCTAATGAGTGCTATGGAAGGAGTACCTTCAAAGAAACCTCGCACTGTTATCCAGGAGAATCGTGCTTTTCAAAGTGATTGGAAAGTCAAATATTTCGTTATTGAGAAAAACAATGAAACTCATTGTCTCCTGTGCCCTATAGTGATTAAAACGATGAAGTCATACAATATTGAGAGACATTACAAGACTCATGCAGGTGATTATGAATGCTACCAAGGTGAATCTGGAGTGAAGAAGTTAGAGTCTTTAAAGACATCACGTGCAAAGCAAACATCCTTCTTTAAATTTGCTGGTGATTCGAAAGACATTACACTGGTTTCATACCGAGTAAGCCACCTTCTTGCTTTTCATATGAAGCCGTATTCCGATGGTGAAATTATAAAACAGGCTATTGAGACATTTACTGAAGTATGTTGTCCTTCTATCACTGAGAAAGCTAAGAAGTTGCAGCTCAGCATTGATACAGTAGCACGACGAGTTGATTGCATATCCAGTGATCTGTATGAGCAACTCATCACCAAATCAAACGATTTTGTGTGCTACTCGATCGCTCTTGATACCACAAAGGACATCACAGATACTGAGCAGTTAGCAGTGTTCATAAGGGGAATAATGCCTGACTTTAAGATTTATGAGGAATTTCTCACGCTGCGTTCCATCCATGGATCAACAAAGGGCGCCGACATATACCGTGAAGTGCGTGCAAGTCTTGAAGGTGCTAATCTAGACGCGTCTAAGCTACTTTCAATTGCTACAGATGGCTCACCGTCTATGCTTGGACAAAAAGATGGACTTCGAGGACGAATTGCCTCATGGCGAAAAGAGGACGAGCTAACTCCTACCATATGGCACCACTGTCTTGTACACCAAGAAAATCTTATTGCTAAGTCAGTGAAAATGGTCCATGTTACTGGAACTGCCATATATATTGTAAATTGGATTCGTACAAGTGCTCTCAACCATCGTGATTTCAAGCAGTTTTTGGCAGATATTGAATGTGAACACGGAGATGTGGTGATGTTCACTGCTGTTCGATGGTTAAGCCGTGCCGCATGCCTCAAAAGAATTTATGAACTTCTACCTAAAATTCGAGATTTTGTTGAAGTGAAAAAAGGCTAGTTTCCCTGAGCTTGATAGTGGCAAATGGCGGGCTGACTTGGCGTTCATGGTAGACATTACTACTCATCTTTCAGAATTGAATCGTATTTTGCAGAGTAAGGATAAGCTCTGCCATGAAATGTACAGCACAGTATTAGCTTTCATTGCAAAACTCCGTCTTTGGAATTCACAGATTTCACAAGGTATTACTACTCATTTTCCTTCACTCTCCAGCCACCAGAAAGATGGCTCGTATGGACAGTACAGTAGGATCCTTAGCGACCTGACTGAAGATTTTGAACGGCGTTTTGCTGATATCAAGGAGTGCCTTCCTCTGATAAAAAATTTTTCTGTTCCTTTGGAAGTGGATGCAGCTGCAAGTCCTGATGTGTTCCAAATGGAGCTGCTCGATTTGCAGTCAGACCTGGAGCTCACTGCTGTATTCAAGGCTAATCATCTGCTTAATTTTTGGAGTCGAGTTCCGGAAGGAAAGTATCCTCATTTAATTGCAAATGCACATAAATATGCTTCAGTTTTCGCATCAACTTATGTGTGAAGCACTCTTCAGCAAGCTTGTGCGAATCAAAACCAAGTATCGTAGTAGATTGACTGATGACCACGTAAAAAAGCCTATTGCGCGTAGCTTCGTCCTCCATTACGCCTCAGTTTAGTTGAAGGTCAAAAGCAGCATCAAATTTCGCATTAAATATGTAACTACAGTTTGTATGTTTATTTTATTTCATACTAATAAAGGTATAATATCTGAATTTTTATGTACAAATTTTAGCAAAATTTCTTTATTATTTTTTTTAGTTTTTGGTGCGGCCCTCTAGTGCAATGTTGGTTCTGAATTTGGCCCTACGTTCAAAAAGGTTGAGAACCACTGGTCAAAACCGAATGCTATAGTATGAAATGGTTTCATGTTTAACGTATTTAAAATGTGTCCCGCATTATAGTAACAGACTAGTTTAGTTTTGCCCATAGAAATTTAAGCTTAGAAAAATTAAGGATTTCCATACTGCCGCACGTTAACTCTTTGACTACCCGTAATTTGCATCATTTGGGTTTAAAGTACAGACATGAAAATAAAAGAAGCACATTTTGAATGTTTTTAGCATATGTCAATATTAATAGTGTGGAAAGTTTAACTACAGTTAGCTTGACTATCGTTTCGATAAGAGTACGCATTTTCTATGTCAGTAATATTACATAAATTCTAGCTTTATTTTCAGAAGACGTAAGAGATAGATATTAATAAATAACCAAATTGTGAAGCAACGCCTTTACTCGTGTAAATGGTATACCCATCATCAGTACTTAATAAATCTGCTTCTCTTTTTTTTGACAAGCCAATCAATGGGACCTCCCCTGTACAGGGGATAGATAAAAGCGGCTGGCTGAATAACGTTCCGGGAAACTATTTACTCTCGAGATGCTTGTGCGCATTAATCGCTGTCTTTCTCCAGATTATAGTGCGTGGTATTTCGGTTTGCATCGCATGTCAGGTTGTGCAAGTCAGATCAGCAACATTGGAAAGGAGTCTTCCGTTTTCTCGAGACACCAGGTCAGAAAACGAATATAGCGGGTTTTATAATGGTTTTGTTTTCGTGCTACATTTTACCGTGCAGATACAGCTCGGGGTGGCACCTGTGTGACACAAAGATTCCCTTCAGCAATGACCAAGTAAACCAAATTGAATGCTTTATAACAGCGCTGAAATATGCGGGAATATTAAAATCTCTACATTCTCAGAAGGGTTGGTGCCACAGGCGCAATATTCTGGTCCTCTGCTTACGTACTTAAATCTAAACCTACTCCAGAGCTAATGTTATAGGCGCAGTAATCGGAAGTTCTATTAGGTTATTTAAGTATCCATATCTTCAGATTTTGTTACATGTGAATTTTTTAAAATCGACACTCCGCTGTTTAAATCTCTACATTTTAAAACAATTTTATAAAACGTGAGGTATACGCAGAAGCTCTACACACCTGTTGTTGTTTTGTTTTCTTCCATAAAATTCTAGTTAACAAGTGGAATACCCGAATGCTTTACTCTATTTAAATTCCAATCCCTTCTGAAACTCTATGACGTGTAGAATATTCACGCACCACGGTTTTTCATTATTTTATATTACGGGAGCCATATTCAGGTATTGTTTTCAGCTCTGTTTATTTCACAGCATCCTCCCACAGGTTCATGTCACGGGTTCAGTATTCCGAATGTTTACTCAGATACTTAAAACCTCAACATCTTTACAGAGAAATTCATGTCGCAGATGCAATGAAAATATTATTTAGGTATATCACGAGACAAATCCTTCCGTCTTTTATGCACAGATAGAAAACCCGGAAGTTTTAATCAGCTGTTTAAATCTTTACATTTTCAAATGATTTTTTCCCGACCTGGAAGGGTAAACAAATGAAAGCGAAAAATTAAATAAATTACGAATTTATTATTTAATAGCAACTTAAACATTGTGAGGCAATGATAGATGATAAAATACATAATTCTAGATGCAGGTTGCAGTGTCACAGCGTATAACAGATTATTACAGTGCTTTGCTTATTGATCGTGGTTTTCATATACATTTATTCATTTAGATCGAAGACCATTTTTAACCTACTTTTCAAAGCTACTACACACAAATCTACATTATTTCCTGTGATCTGCTCATTTCAAGCGTATGATGTATTACTGATAAATTAGTAATAAACCAAATATTACAGGTGCATTGTCTTATGTATACATTTGCTTAAACGTATGCTAATCAGTAGTTTACAGTTAACTCATTACTAATACACTTCTGATAACAAATCAGCTGAATTATATGCCATGCTACGTATATATGCTCGGCTGAGTGCTTGAAATTTATGCAAGAAGTTACTAATTATGAATTACTTACTGATATATTAATCTAACAAATATCCCAATGGTTATTCATGTGTTTCCTTATACTAATACGATGTAAAAAACTAAAAGGGGAAAATTCACTAGATTTTCTCTAACAGATTACTAAAATGAAATCGTAAAAACAAATAGAAATCTAATTGCTTTAATTGTGTAAGTATTGTCAAATATTTATCTTATCTATTGGACATAGGTGGTGTTAAAAGAAATAACTGTGGATCGAAGGATCCAATAATCAACTAAACATTCAAAATATCGTGAAAATGATTGCTGACATAGGCTATTTACCTGTTACGTCAGACCTCAGCCATCACCTAATTAATTCTTAAATGTTTCGTTTGAGATGAAAAGTGATGGTATTAGCTTGGAATACATTCACACATTTGCGGAGTTTGTTAATGATATATGTTGGCTTATATCCTACGACTTGTGGGCTGCCTAGCTACTTAAATATTGTCAAAATGAAATTTTTCGCAGTAAATGACAAAGGTGGATACGTTTGATTATTGCTAAATAAAATAACACATTTAACTTTGAATATTACACACCTTTCTACATGGTTCACACCTGCGTTATTTTTTAAAGATTAAATATGGTTAATAAAAGACTAAAAAAGAAAGAAACAACGAGGAAGTTAATATTAGGAGATCGCAGAAAAACCACCATAAATCATCTTGTTCTTATTGAGTCTTTGTCGTGATTTTGCAGGTCTAAGGACATTTAACGTCAGTGAACTAGAAGGTGATGGATGGGTATCACAAGTTACCTACGTCACATTGGGGGGCTCAGAAACGGTACCAAGGTGTGCGTCGATCAGCCGTGAAATCAATCTGAAAACGAACCATGCCAAGGAGATAAACAAATCCGAGCTGTTTCCGTATTCATCACCAACTACTCAAAACGGCCTTCTATAAGATGTCACTGCAACAGGTACTTGGCCAAGCTAATCATGTCCATCACGACGATGAATAAAAAGGGAATAGCAAACATGACGACACCAAAGCTGCCTATGGCAACAGAAGAAGGTCGATCGTCCTTGGCGCTGGTTTTCTTTCTCACAAAGGACGAGAGGGTTTTCTTCTCCACCGTCATCTCCTTTACCATCTTTTGAATCTCCTCCTTCCTCGCTTTTTGGAGATCGGTGACTCCCAGAGTAGAAATCCGTGCCGTGGTAGAGCTGGCTTTAGGGTTCTCACAGGGACACCAGCATTTATTTTCAGTGCTACTTGTCTCGGTCCCACTGAATATGTTCGACGACGGTTCATCAGTCGAGAGAACTGGAAAATCGATTGAAGTAGAGAGACCGGTCAATAAAATTAACATATTTCTGACACGATAATACATTTTCTTTTCAAAAGGAAGCACAGATTGTTAATTTCTTTTGTTAGTATAATGAGTCGAAAGTGGAAATAAAAACAATTCCTCTAAATTCTAGGAAGCTATTTTACCCGCTATTATCAGCAATAACTATATAAAATAATCCATCTTAGTTCGGAAATGTTAATGCTGATTTTATGTTACCTGATAATCTAATAGTGACAAGAGCTGATTAAAACCTAACTGCTGGTTATGTAAAAGTTCTCCTCAGTTGAAAAAGTTACTGAATTCTAAACAAAATTATTGGGCAACCAACAGTAATGGTCTTGAAAGCAGCTGATTCAAATCACCTTGTGAATTGCGCATAAATTAGTACTAACATAAATACAACACGACCTTCTCAGGATGATGACAGGAGGGAAAATTTCAAAACAGATTTATTAGATACGTTTACTGATAATAAGTTGGCAAGAATAGCTACAAGAATGACACTTCTTTGCATCAATACTATATCACCAGAATCCTTTCGAAGAATGGAATATGTCTTGTTTGAATATCTATTTTATTATCTATGTATACAAATTATTGACCTGGCGTTGATTTCAGATCATTTGAGCCGTTGCCTGTCACAGACATAGCACCTGTGTTACGAGATCAAAATATATTAGATATTTCAATCAGGTGGTATTTAAACAAAATAATTCCAAAATATTGGTTATGGGAGTAATCAGAACTTGCAGATATAAGCATGAATTTTAACAGCACAAATATGGTGAAAGTATGATGATATTGGAAAAAATATTTCAAACTGTGTATTTCCTTTAAGTTAAGTACATAGGAAAATCAAGTCTTTCCATAAATATTTTAACAGATATTTCTGGGAAAACAACTGTTATGAACAACGGTCATTATCCTGTTAACGTCCCCTCCGACGGAGCATGGAGCAGCTTATGGCAGTCGGCATGAATGGTTACATAGGAATGTTGTCAGCATCATCAATCGGAATATTTTCTATTCAGTTTACGGGTTATAACTTTCGATACAAAGAAGCCGGAAACGTGTCATAATGGAAACGTCGATACAGCCAATGAACTCACTGAAAGGGATATCAGGACTACCTCAATATTCCCTCTAGACACGCGCTCATTTCTACCAACAAGAACTATTCGCAAATTATTTGATATTTGATCTGCCGGTTTTGTAACCTGTGATCAACCTTGGATTGATTTTCGGACAATATTTCCATGCACTTCAAATTGTCTTGATATCAGACAAACCTCGCTTCCCTCTACATCTAGCTATTCCGCCAAATTGTGTTACATGAAAAGTGGATTGTTGAACATTTAGAGAGTAAAAAGAAAAAGCATAAATTAGTAAAGTTACAAATTAATCCATTCCTTCATTACTATAAGTTTGTAATGAGATATTTGTTTGTACCTACCTCGATTAGTAATGGAATGTGAAGAATTCTTATTTTGATTTTCTTCCATACAATCTGTAGAAAGAAAATCGAAATGCTTAAAAATCGATTTACGATAGATCATTTTTTTCTGATAATGAAACAAACGATTTGAAAAAAAATTATTCATAGCCAAACGTTTGCTTTATTAGGGATCTAAACCTTGAAAAAAAAAATTAATTTTTGAATCTAAATGACTTTTAACACAGAAAACTAGAGGCTTGGATGATACTGATAGAATGCGTTTACTTTAAATTGTCCTCACAACGTCATATGACAGTTGATCCGTGGTAGCTGTAGAAGTAGGCGATGGTCAACAAAAGAGAAATTGCTGGAAAAGATACGGAAGAATACTGATCCAGCCAAGGGTTTTGTCTTGTTCTACTTCCTTTTGTCTAGAAATTAATTAGAAGGTAAATTATTAAGACGTTATTTTTATTGAGCAGTAAAATACTTATTAATGAAATGTTTAAACTGTCTTATTGTCTTGTTACTTTCACATAGTTCATTTTAATAGTTATATTTGACGCTTATCAATGAAATGTTTGTTCTGTGCCTTTAGCCATGGTCAGAAAATTCTTTCAGCACAAGAAAGAACCGTCAGTGTAATGTACTGATACCTTAACTGGCAGAGTTTGAGTTACTGAGCCATGTCACACATTTCAAATGGTAATAAATTAACACTTTCGTTCTTCGTTATGACTTTTTAATTTGTATTAAATATTTTCACAGGTACACTCGATTCAGAAGGGAAGATTATTAGATTAATGGTATATTGGAAAGTTTTTACAGAAGGAACATTATTCATAACTGATTTGCAATAAAACATGAATTATATTCCCTATCCTTTCTTTTATAACTCTATTCATTTCATTAGCATAATTTTATTCATCGCTATTTTATTTAAGGGCTCCTATGTAAAGAATTATGGTTTAGATTTAATAAATACATAAAACTTACACAAAGTATCAATGGTACCAAATTTGCATTTGTTGTGAAATTCATTTGCATATATCCTTTGTTAGAAATTGTGTTACATGAAAAGTGGATTGTTGAACATTTAGAGAGTAAAAAAAAGCATAAATTAGTAAAATTACGAATTAATCCATTCCTTCATTACTATAAGTTTGTAATGAGGTATTTGTTTGTACCTACCTCGATTAGTAATGGAATGTGAAGAATTCTTATTTTGATTTTCTTCCATATAATCTGTAGAAAGAAAATCGAAATGCTTAAAAATCGATTTACGATAGATCATTTTTTCTGATAATGAAACAAACGATTTGAAAAAAAATTATTCATAGCCAACGTTTGCTTTATTACGGATCTAAACCTTGAAAAAATTAATTTTTGAATCTAAATGATTTTAAACCAGACAACTAGAGGCTTGGATGATACTGATAGAATGCCTTTACTTGAAATTGTCCTCACAACGTCATATGACAGTTAATCCGTGGTAGCTGTAGAAGTAGGTGATGGTCAACAAAAGAGAAATTGCTGGGAAAGATACGGAAGAATACTGATCCAGCCAAGGGTTTTGTCTTGTTCTACTTCCTTTTGTCTAGAAATTAATTAGAAGGTAAATTATTAAGACGTTATTTTTATTAAGCAGTAAAATGCTTATTAATGAAATGTTTAAACTGTCTTATTGTCTTGTTCCTTTCACATAGTTCATTTTAATAGTTATATTTGACGCTTATCAATGAAATGTTTGTTCTGTGCCTTTAGCCATGGTCAGAAAATTCTTTCAGCACAAGAAAGAACCGTCAGTGTAATGTACTGATACCTTAACTGGCAGAGTTTGAGTTACTGAGCCATGTCACACATTTCAAATGGTAATAAATTAACACTTTCGTTCTTCGTTATGACTTTTTAATTTGTATTAAATATTTCACAGGTACACTCGATTCAGAAGGGAAGATTATTAGATTAATGGTATATTGGAAAGTTTTTTACAGAAGGAACATTATTCATAACTGATTTGCAATAAAACATGAATTATATTCCCTATCCTTCTTTTATAACTCTATTCATTTCATTAGCATAATTTTATTCATCGCTATTTTATTTAAGGGCTCCTATGTAAAGAATTATGGTTTAGATTTAATAAATACATAAAACCTACACAAAGTATCAATGGTACCAAATTTGCATTTGTTGCCGTCCAAGCACAAAATTAGTTCAGATTTCGATAGATTTCAACAAATTCTAAAAAAAAACAACACTTGTCTCTTTCGATGCTTCAAAAATCCGAAAGAAGATTTTGGATCAAAGGTTTCGCTGATTTCTAGATTGAGTATTTTCATATATAGCCAAGATCCTTTCCAGCCATATTTTTAAATATCGCGAGGAGATTCTAACAAAGATATAGATCGGTCCATTGATCATATTTTTCCACATTTTATTCCTTTTTGCCTAATTCTGTTATTTAGAGCAATTTGTAAATATGTTTACATTTGGTCGAATTTAATCATTTACTTGCTTGATTTAAAATATTTTAAGGATTTCATAACAAGCAATATTATGAGACTGACTACATCAGAAAAAACATCAAAACATGTCGCCAGCATTGATACGAAGACACTGGTCGCCCATTCACTTTAAACTGAATTATTTTCTATAATTTGGCTTATAAAGTGATGTCGTCTCCACAGCAAACAACAGAAGTCAAGATATATTTTCCCTTATCTTCTACTCATCTCGCCGACAACATAACAATATACCTACAAAATGAATATAGCCGAAGTATTTACACCTTGTTCCGTTTATGGCAGGCTTTTATTTTCACATGAGCTATCGTTTTATCGCCATATTTCCGACGTACTTTCTGTTTGCTTGCCAAAGCATCTATCATCAACGTGTCATTAACTAACCAATCATGTTCGTCACGTGATATCAATACGTCAATTAGTTTTGAATAGGCGTTTCAACACATTTCTTTTTTTATTTTCTAAAAGGTGTTAATAAATAACAAATCTTCTAACAGATTTACTTTCAATAACGAAGATTGCCTCAGCATGCACTTTTATTATGTGAATCCCAAATCTAGAATGTATGGCATAATATCTAGAAAGGGACTTTAAATATACATAACACTCCACCCAGGTTTTCAGTACCAATTTTGAATTTATTATTCAGGCTGCTTATCTCAGGGAGAATGTCGCTACAATCATTTTGAATCTTGTGTGTTATGCTAAACGTTTACTGTTCACTGTTGTTTATATAAGTTAGAGTTAAAATGTAGGGTTAAACAATTATCTGATTTGCCACATACTAAGAACCGATTTTCATCAACCGAAGTCAGATGGATGCTGGTAAAAAATTTTCCTTTTCGCGGATTTTCAGACTGACCGAATACACGCACCTCATGAGGTTTTTATTGGTACACATTTACAGAAATATAATATTCCAGGCGGCACTTCTCGCCTTATCCTGAAAACCGAAATTCTGAACGCAGTGGTACAGTTTCATCTCGTTTATTGTGGTTTTCCTCTGGGTAGGCGATGATTTCTTTTGTTTGATATCTTTGAGTTGCTTATTGAAAATTCATTATTTAAACATTTATTACAATAATTTTCATCATTAGGTGAAGTTTCTTTTTTATCTAAACAGCAAGATTGTACTTACATAACACTCTGCAACATTCGACATTTTGACTTGTTTTACCCCTATGTCCACCTACGATGCATGTCCTGTTGTCTGATAAAATTTTAGACCCTGAAACAGAGGACACAAGAAATCTAATAGTACATCAGGAGGACTGAACCACAGTAAATATATCACAATTTTTCCCCATACAATTCTGATAAGAATAATTCACGTATTTGAAACCTGTTAAGAAAATTTGTGTATGATTTAAGGAAATTGACCAATACAAAATTCCGTTAATTTGAAGAGATAAAGAAACATTAGTTTAGGAAAAAAGAGACCAACAATGTGTCAAGAAGACCTTTATACCACTTTTAAGATTATTATTAAATATATGAAACGTTTTGGTCTATTTCGTTAATTGTGATCACTTTCTGAAACGAATTATTTTAAAATACAAAATAGTTTGATGTTTTAGAATTAAGGTATTTCCAGCAAGTCTGCAGAGCAGGTCTGGGAAGAAGCTCATTCAAGCGTACTAAAATATAAGAACTGTGAGCCATTAGATTCCCCCTGACACTCATGGACACAGTGATGTTGTTTGCAGTGTTCAATTCATCGGATCACCAGGGTCAGTTGAAAGGTATGGAAGACCTAAACAATCATTCCATTTTCAAGGTGTAAGGATGAACGTAGTATAAAAGGTAACTAACAATGCCACTGAAAGGGCCAGTCTATTTGGGGGAATAGCTAAAAAAAAAATGGAATAAATATTAGGTTCAGATGAGCGTTTGTAGTTTAGATTAAGAAATAAGGCTGGTACTAGGTTTCTAATTAGCGTTCGTTGTCTTCAGCGATAGGATTGTTTTCAGAATAAGTACGATTCTTAGTGTTAATGATACCATTGCAATTTCTTTGGTTAAAATTATATCAGTATTGATCTCATGGGGAAGTAAGATTTTGAAAAGAGATAAGTTGATGCTTATGATGAAAACGGATAAAAGAGAAATAGGAAATTCTTAGGATTAATGGTTGAAACAAACTTCATGAATGCATCTGAACCCGGTTTTAATTCACCTGCATCTTCATTTTTTGTAGGAACAATCAAAACCCTACAAGTGGTCAGAATTTTAGGGAAATATATGCCACATGGGGAAATATATAAATAATTAAACATACATATCTACACTGTAAATGAAAAATGTTTTAAAAATAAGAACATTTAATATAGCAAAGATGCTTCATTAAAGGATAATAATAACCAAATAAAATCAATGACAGGATTATGGAAATTCCAAACCTGTACATTTTTTTGTGCTAGCGACTAATTTTTGAACTTACTATAATCAGTAAAATAAAATGTCAAGGTTTAACATAAATTTGTTTTTCGTGGTTAATTTTTCATGTGACTGTTTCCATTCGGCTGCCTTCCGAATAATTTGATGCTCACCGCGTCACGTGTACATTTTATATGAATGATTTCGAGAAGAATTTTATGAGTGACATTTTTTACCTGGTCTTGGTCTTGTTCGTTTTATGTTGTAGGTCACCTGCTGTCGGAGGTGATTTAGGATTAAAAGGTGAATTAAATAAAATAAACACCAAAAGATCGTTTATTAAAATTTGTTATTTATTTTATGGCCAGAGGCATTAATGCATCCTAATATAAACTAGTAATTGCTCATCTGTACTTCCATTAACCGCCAAGATAAACAGATGCAGCAGGGTTCATCTCACGATGACTTCAGGTACCAAATGAAAAATTATAAAGTGCGCAAAATACAGCTTCCGCGTTCTTCATTGTTTCCACCTGCCAACTAACCTTAAATAATAACCTACAACAAGTCACTAGAAGTTATTAAATGATTTTTAGTTATTCAGTCTTAAATTGAAAAAAAAAAAACCTGGCATTTCTGCTTTAACGCAGAATACCATTGTTCAGAAATTCTTTTTACTATTTTGTGTGACAGCATCTACCATGAACGACAGCTTGGTGCCGGCGTCTCGTCTTTCCGGTGAGTCTATGAATGTTTACCTAAATCCGGTCGTTCCTTCCCTTCACCGGGCCGTTACAATGCTCCGCAAAGGGTTTTTCTTAAGACGTCATCTTAAAATGGCAACCAAACTCACATTCCAAACGTCTTCGATCGGATTGAGAATCTCGGGAATAAGCTCTCCGTTCCGTAGACGATTGTCTTTCGCTTGAGGCACTGGCTGACAATTCAGGAGAGATCTAAGCCACGTTTATTGATATAGGAATACCGGATGATCTTGATTGCACACCATAAGCGTAAAGCTGATTACGGGGAGCGTGCACTAACACCTGTCGCATTTAAAAAGTCTTTTTTCATCTTCCAATATGGTTTCTTCTAGCGTGCACGAATCTAAGGAGATCCTGGCCATGCACTGTTGACTTACAAGGGATCCTCACTAGCGCTACAATAGGTTTGATGCAGAGTTCAGGCTCTTGAACTGACGCTCCTCTGCCATAGGCTATCATGGTATGTCGTATAGCGCAGAGTTGCTCCAGACTTCACCAAGCCAGATATTTGCCGACTTCTGCGGCTCAAAATATCAGCTATACCACACCTACGTCATTCCGTGTAAAACAGAATCGACGAGTAACCACTATAGTGATGAACTTCCGTGTATGGTCCAAATTTTCCGTATGCAGGATATTGAAGATTAGAGAAAGTTCATCAGGCCGTTTATCAAACCGTCAGGATCAGAACGAAGGTGTGTCTTATTGCAGGGTAGAGTTCTAAAAGGGCTGACAATGCGACAAACCGAAATAATATATACTCTCTTTGGATGTGGCATCAATGTTTTATAACTATTTTATCCTTAGTAAATTTTTGTAGTATATTATTCTTTCATGTTTTTTTGTCTTCAATACTAAACGTCTGAAAGAGTTTAGCATGTTTCGTGAATCTCTTCGAACTCCTGCTCCCACGGAGATACGAACCCTTTATCTCTTGTGTTACTTAATTGATATCTTACTGATTACTGCAAATATTTGCCGGGCAATGTGGTTTAGTAGCGAGTGTGGTGGCTTCAGGACTTCAGGGTTCTGGGTTCAATTCACGCTGCTGGCACATTGTTGTGACCCTTGAGCGTGGTACTTTACTGGCATTGCTCCAGTTGCTACTGCTGGGGAGTGGCCTGTGTAGGCACTCAGACAGAGGAACCGAGGTCGAGGGACGCTCTATAACCATGACAGAGGCAAGTCTCCTATGACAAGGAAAAGTCAGAAGAATAAACCACTGCTGAAGACGGATGCGCTGGGCCGGAGAGCGCATAACGACGGGGCGACGCATCCCACTCTTATGAGATGAGTGATCGAAGAAAACTGAAAATATTTCCCAAAATATTAAAGGTAGAAAATCAGATGGGCGTAAATTTATTAAAATAGTAAAGGCAAAGTATGGCTCCTTCATTTAATACGCGTACATTAGATGAACGTCGTGGAAAGATTCATTTCCATCGCAGTTTATTTGCTTATGCCGCCGTGTACTTCTATATATACATTTACAAATATTTACTAACCTTTAATTTAACAGAAATAATTTGTTTTGTCACAGAGCGAATGGAGGAATTATTTCACTTTTTGTGGAAATCGTGTAAATTTACGATTTCATCAATTGACTAGTACCTACGCTAACGCCACCTAACGAAGAGCCTGACACTGACCTTACCCAACCATACATAACCACATTAACTACGCCGAAGAAGCGACAGTTCGACGCTGATTCCATAGTCTGTAGGTGGCAGTTGGTGTATTCGAGAGTTCAGACCTGGGAGAATCACGACTATTTTGGTTTCTACATAGAATAAAGTTAATTTACAGTCTTCGCTTTGTTGAGTTTTCTCATCGTGTAATTGAACAGGGGAAAACGTTTAACATAAACTTGATCAAAACTCAACTAACAATAAACATAACTTTAACTGAAACCATTTCTTCATGAATTAAATTCAAAGGGACCAATCATAAAAGCTCGTCTTAATATTAATTTTTGTTGAACCGCAACATGGAAATATTCAGTGTTTTCGATTCCTTTGCACATCCTTGTCTACACTAAAAGTTACTTGGTTATACCTACTTGGAAAAGCATCATTATGCTAATATTTTCTTCGTAAGCGCTTTTCAACATCCGTTGTAAAAAGGTACGCTGAACAGGCGGCATGTTCCCGAGAATACCTCAATCATTAAGGAAGACCGAATTCACACAATCAACATGAGACCTCAGAAAAGGGGTTGAAACAAACTTTCATGACTACTAAGTTGAATTTACTAGTTGTGCAATATTTTGGCAGAATAAAGTGTCAACCGATTTTTTCGTGTTGTTTAGTAGCCGAGAAATTAACCCTTTCTGTGTTTATGAAACAGTGTACATTCACTGGTTAAATAGAAAGGTTTAGTTACCATATTAACAAAAATAGTCTTTATAAAATGATATTTCACAATATGCCTTTAAAATGAATACAGCCGAAGTATTTACACCTTGTTCCGTTTATGGCAGGCTTTTATTTTCACATGAGCTACCGTTTTATCGCCATATTTCCGACGTACTTTCTGTTTGCTTGCCAAAGCATCTATCATCAACGTGTCATTAACTAACCAATCATGTTCGTCACGTGATATCAATACGTCAATTAGTTTTGAATAGGCGGTTCAACACATTTCTTTTTTTATTTTCTAAAAGGTGTTAATAAATAACAAATCTTCTAACAGATTTACTTTCAATAACGAAGATTGCCTCAGCATGCACTTTTATTATGTGAATCCCAAATCTAGAATGTATGGCATAATATCTAGAAAGGGACTTTAAATATACATAACACTCCACCCAGGTTTTCAGTACCAATTTTGAATTTATTATTCAGGCTGCTTATCTCAGGGAGAATGTCGCTACAATCATTTTGAATCTTGTGTGTTATGCTAAACGTTTACTGTTCACTGTTGTTTATATAAGTTAGAGTTAAAATGTAGGGTTAAACAATTATCTGATTTGCCACATACTAAGAACCGATTTTCATCAACCGAAGTCAGATGGATGCTGGTAAAAATTTTTCCTTTTCGCGGATTTTCAGACTGACGGAATAAACGCACCTCATGAGGTTTTTATTGGTACACATTTACAGAAATATAATATTCCAGGCGGCACTTCTCGCCTTATCCTGAAAACCGAAATTCTGAACGCAGTGGTACAGTTTCATCTCGTTTATTGTGGTTTTCCTCTGGGTAGGCGATGATTTCTTTTGTTTGATATCTTTGAGTTGCTTATTGAAAATTCATTATTTAAACATTTATTACAATGATTTTCATCATTAGGTGAAGTTTCTTTTCTTATCTAAACAGCTAGATTGTACTTACATAACACTCTGCAACATTTGAAATCTTTAGTTGCTTTATTCTTATCTCCACCTACGATGCATGTCCTGTTGTCTGATAAAATTTTAGACCCTGAAACAGAGGACACAAGAAATCTAACAGTACATCAGGAGGACTGAACCACAGTAAATATATCACAATTTTTCCCCATACAATTCTGATAAGAATAATTCACGTATTTGAAACCTGTTAAGAAAATTTGTGTATGATTTAAGGAAATTGACCAATACAAAATTCCGTTAATTTGAAGAGATAAAGAAACATTAGTTTAGGAAAAAAGAGACCAACAATGTGTCAAGAAGACCTTTATACCACTTTTAAGATTATTATTAAATATATGAAACGTTTTGGTCTATTTCGTTAATTGTGATCACTTTCTGAAACGAATTATTTTAAAATACAAAATAGTTTGATGTTTTAGAATTAAGGTATTTCCAGCAAGTCTGCAGAGCAGGTCTGGGAAGAAGCTCATTCAAGCGTACTAAAATATAAGAACTGTGAGCCATTAGATTCCCCCTGACACTCATGGACACAGTGATGTTGTTTGCAGTGTTCAATTCATCGGATCACCAGGGTCAGTTTAAAGGTATGGAAGACCTAAACAATCATTCCATTTTCAAGGTGTAAGGATGAACGTAGTATAAAAGGTAACTAACAATGCCACTGAAAGGGCCAGTCTATTTGGGGGAATAGCTAAAAAAAAAAATGAATAAATATTACCAAAAATAGTCTTTGTTCAACGGAAACCATTTGGATTTATATAAAAGTTTATTTCAGTTGACTTTTCTACGTAACCAAATCCAGACATCTGTCTCAATGTTTTGTTGTCTTTAGCTCTTCCAATTAAAAAAAAAGTAAATTTACCTGCGTTGGAAAACCATTTCTTCTATGCAAATATTCTGCATATATTGTTAATTACTGTGGGATATCACGCAGATTAACTAGCCACTTAGCTTATTTTGTGTAATCAGTTCCTAAAAAAAATTGTACCACCTGAAATTTATAAAGATTTGGACATTATTGCTACTGTATCACCTGAAATATCTTACATAGGTGCAACACGTTTGTAGGAAAAGTTGCTTTATGTATGTATCAACGTTTGTCGGTGCTAGAGATGGAGAACTGGTAATGGGGACTGGATTAAAATAAAATAACGGAATCAAAGGTTACTAGACAGTGAAGTCTGGATATTGTTACATGGAGGATATTGTACAGGTAATGATAGTTGAGGAGGCGAACAAGTAATCGTGAGGCTGTCAATGATCAACGTTAGCTTAATAAACGGCTGATAAATTTAATTGAAAAAATGGTGACTGCTATTTGATCATATTTATTTTAGAAACAAAGAACTCATTATTATTATTATTAATTAATTAATTAATTATTTTGTTCTTATTAACACTATAATAGTTATTAACACGGTACCAGACGTTCTTGCTTATCCGACAAAAGCTGATGTAACGCAGATAATAAAACATTGCAGGCTCACGTACTCCACTGTCCAAGACTTCTAATAATTACATTTCCTTTATTCTTACTTACCGGTAACACCGGTCTGCAGATCCTTACTGTAGAATGATATTTTTGTGGCATTGAATGTCTTTGTACCGACTTTGTTAAGTGAACAATTGCATCTAAATAAATATCCGTCTCCCGGTTCACTTGAATTATCTGCTGGTTGCAGTAGAATCTGTGTATAAAATAACAATAGAATAGCTTTCATTATTAAGACAATAACCAGGTGGACGTAGAACATATTAAGTTAACATGTATATATGGATTTGAAATGACACCCGTCCACACCAACAAGCTGAGTTCACTGACATACGAGCAATAGCTGATCTATGAAGAAAAGTTCCTTCATGGCGCCGATTAACAGGTTTACCATTCAGCGGCAGTGTCTTTATGCCTAAAGTATCCATCCACCAAATCCACACTCGCGATCGGTTATTCTACGAAGTCCGAACCCTGATACATTTTGAGGTTCAGTCTTGTCTTCCGAACAGTACAGAATACACACCTGGACAATCTATTGTTATCAGCAGTCACCTCTTTCTAGTCCATCGCGGTTTGTCAATTCTCGTGAAAATGTCACGTTTACCTCATCCTTAGTAAATCACATTTAAGGTAAGTACCAGCTGTACACATTACCTACATGGCATAACATTAGATACGGCAGAGATTAATTTTTTTTTAAAACTTGTTATTCTTAGTAAGCATTATATAGCCTTACCCACAGAGGAATCCAAAGTGCTGTATTTTAAAACACTTGGTAATACCAACTTACTGACGCACAGAGACTTGACATTTAATAAAAATACACCAGTTTAAAACCCTGACAGATTATGGTAAATATCAAGAATCTTAGATGATATAAACTGCATATCGCAGCAGCCTAAACTAAAGGGAATCATGAAGAAGCAGGTAACATATTAGATGGGAAAATGTTATCATCAAAAAAAGCAAATCTTGGAATATATTTTACGAATTTATCTGTCTAGTAAACTAACCACTGGACTACCGCGCCGTAATAAATTAGTTTCAAATTACATGGATGAAGAACAGATATCAGTCTTTAATGAATATTGCAAAAGATTACTTTTCTACATGTCATAAAGTTTGTAGACTTTGGTTAATCCTGAGTGTTCTTACTAAACATTATCCATTTTTTTTTATAAAAGTGTCATAATATATGTATTAATAGCTATATGTAATTAATTGAAATAACTGAATTATTCTTTATTTTTAAGCGATTTTCTTATTTCATTAAACAACAAAATTATCACAGAGATATTATCTACGGTTCTGCTTCTGTTGTATTTGTTACACAGGAACACATCAGTCGACGTGACCTTTACAGGTATTTAAATGTATATCGACAACCAGCTCAGCCAGTACCTTGATTAAAACTCATGGATGTGATGATAAACTTTGTCGATATTCTATATGTTTAATAGAAATAACTTTGTCTTGAGCCAGTCACTAAATAAGCTATAGTTGTTTATTTGTAAATGTTTATGCCAGGAAATGCGTTTATATAAACTTTAGCATTTCAGCTGACAGAAAGTTACAGAAGATTTGTTCATCAATGAATATCCAAGTTACAGTCTGAAAGTTTCAAAGATCCAGAAAAAGTCCAAAGGAATAAATGGATTCATTTTCCGTCTACATGAAATGGCAATGCATCAGAAAAGCATAAAGGTGAGATGAAATAAGTAGCACGTTTTCTATAGGATAAACTGCGTCCGCTTGATTACAGTGTTTATTTTTAGCTTCTATTACTTTTAACAAGTATTAATAAATGTGTCTCTGTAATTACACGAAATACGATACCTGGTCGAATTTCCATGTTCCGCCTAAAGAGACGTTGTAATAAATCTTCATCTTTGTCACGTCTTCAGTGCTGTGTGTTTGAAAACGATATATAAAAATAGTGTTTTCTTTCAAATAATGTGTGTGAGGGTACAGCTCAGTCTTTACTACAGACTGATTACTATTACCGAACAGTTCTATATAAAGATGAACGCTTCCACCCATATCTCCGGTCATCACCCACACGTACCAATCTGAAAGTAAATACAAATGATCAAAGGTTTAGTAACAAGACAGTAAGTACACTCAGTGATACCAGCTCCACCAGTAACGAAGTCAAGGCAGACATTGTCCGGCCGTTTTCTTGGTGCAATTAAAGAGCAGTAGACAGAACCTCTCTGCTCTTCCTGCCTGAACACAGCCATGACGAGGTTGGTTTCCAATACACAACATTTAACAGTCATTGATCTTGAAGCGACCATGGGACTTCCTTTCATCGTACATTTAAAATTACTGACGCAAAATTCACATCGACCAGATTTTCATCAATTATATTAATTAACTGAAAATTTGCTTATCGCCGTTAATCATCTTTACACCTTAACGATCATCTTATTTTTAAGATGAAACTAAGTGATCAGTTGGAAATATAATTTTCCGATTGTGTATCACTGCTGTTTCCATAAAACCTGATGCCTTTATAAAGAAAAATATTACGAACAGATAAGATTCTGTACACAAGAAGGCGTTACTTTGGCCTGACTCGATTTCTGCTGTTCTTTATTTTATGACAGTGAATAATAAATTGATAAAACTTAAAACAAAATATTTAATTTAGTTTTATTGAGAATTATTGACAGATTTATTTAAGGTTTTATTATAATGTTATTCGTAAGTATATAAAGATCAATCTGCTGTATTATGCATCTACAGAACAGATTAATAAATAATTTTATTCATAAAGAAATGGCAATATAAAGCTAATATCAGACAGAGAGAGAGAGAAAGAGAGAGAGAGAGAGAGAGAGAGAGAGAAATCCACTTGTGTTGGTATTCATGAATATATTATGAACCCACTTACAAAATATAGAAACATCGGTGCCTTATTTACTGACTGATCAGTATCACTAAAAGAATAGAAATCACTACGTAGCCATTGATGCCGATGAGTTATCTTTTCCTGTGAACGACCGAACCAACTTTACGGAGATCAGCTGATTTTATTGTATTCCGAGCTGCCTTTTTCCAGACGAATTCTCCTTATCTACAATACTGAAAAAGATTCCTACTTTAAACTTTAGAAATGGCCAGTTTTCATGAGGCTGGTTATTGCTGCTGATCGTTTGTCATAAAGCGATAGAGATGAACTGGAAAAATAGATGTTTACTACATCACCTGATATATGATGGCTGATGTACATATTCTTTTACTTCAAAGCAAACCATTTTGTTGTTTTATGGTTAATTATTTTATAATCGGTTGTCTTTATTAGATTTCTGGAGACAGACCGTTCGTGGCAACGCGTCTCGTGCACGCAGTCGTCACGGCAGCGAGATTTCGATTCCCGAAAACTCCGGGTGTCCTGTGGTCAGTTTTTAGGGTCAGGTTTACGGTTGGGGTTAGAAACGTAGTAACTGTGGTCAAGTAATGCGTTTCCTGAATTCTCTCGCTCTGCTGGACCATCCCCTTCCAGGTCCGAGCTGCTTTAATTAAACCTCAATCATTCAGAATGTCTCTGCCGGGTTATTTTACAGATTTGGGCCTCGTTTTACTTTCTTGTATGTGCAGCTGGAGAACACTCGAGTCGGGACATCAGAGGCTCTTCCACCTCTCGTGACGAATTCTTCCTTTCTGTGCCTACAGTCGTGAAATAGAGAGATAGCAATAGGTCTGCTTAGAAGTATAAAGCTACCGAATTTACCTTTGGTTTCATTGAAGCCCCGATTTGACTGGCAAAGCAGAAGGCAGAGGACGGCGAACAACGAGCGACATCTACCGGTCATCTTCGCTCCAGCTCCCAGTTTGCTACTTAGTGTACTGAAATAAATATTAAGACGGTTTTGATGTTTAAACACAGAATAGTAATGTCTGGATTAGAAATTATCCCATTAAAAATTCACACACATATCTGTTTAATACCATTATATTTGAATATTAATAAACTGGCTGAGAGATTATCGAAGAATAATTGAAGATCATCGATAACTCGTGCGGTGACTAAAAGAATAAACGCCACCTAAAAACTCTGGGGGGGTTAGAAACAAACAAACAAACAAAAAACAGTTAAAAAGAATAATAAAACGTAGTTAAAAACAAAACTTTACCTGATTTAACTTTCTAGATACTTTGAGTATATTTCAGTCGACCTAAGAATTAATAAACATTCATAAGCAGTTTTTATCATAAATTTTTGATTAGCTTATGTCACCGAAAAATGAAAAAAAGATGAGTGGTTTCGAGTTACAAGGTCTCAGGAAGGCTCAAGAAAATGAAAATGAAAAGGCAGATGATCGCCTTAGTCAAGATCGATACAAATGAGTATTATGATGTAAAATGGTTTTGTGTTTTGTGTATTTATAAATGTCAAACATTTAAAAAATAAGTATAATTTAAGTTTATTCTGTTAGCTGTTTTAGATAGAAATATTATTAGGTATATAAACAAATTAATTTTCCTATCAATGTCGTAATAAACAATATCAAATTTTAATGATATGTGTGACGGCATATGTGCAGAAAAATAAAATTTTCTCTTAAAGTCACTGGTTAAAACAATTTCAGTAGACAACCATTTTAGTGGACTATTCGGGTGATCTATTCAACTATATCGATCACTACATCTTTTCGGTCTTTTGTTACAGATGAAATATTCGGACATTGCTCTAGCCTATTTATTTCTCTAAATCCAGAAGATATATCGTCCTAGGATATTCGTATATAATATTTTTTTTTTCCATTTAGATCTAAACATCTTCAAACGATTTAAAATCAAAGATACAGTATCATTATTCAGCAAGCTAAAACACCTCATCTTCCAAAGATTTTATAGAACAGGTAGAATAATCGAAAGCTTTATTCAATCATGTAAATCTTCACTTCTTGCACCAGTTCGAAATCATAGATAAGATATTCCAAAGTTTTATTCTTATATTTAAGATGTAGTAACCTTTCCCAGATTAGATGTTACAGATAAAATATTCGGACGTTCTACCAATCTATTTAAATCTCTTCATTCTCTCTAGATTTTATATCACAGATCCGATATTAGAAAACTCTATTTAGTTATTCAATTCACTATTCTTTTGAAGATTTTATGGCACAGGTCGATAGATGATTCCGTAGTTATATCACACTCTTTACATGTTTACATATCTAAAAAAAATGTTATTTCCTAGATAGAATATCTGAAAGATTTACTAAACTTTACAAATATCTGTATATTCCTATGTTTTTATCTCACATATAATATTCAGATGTTTAACACAGTTATTTAGAACACTACATCTTTCTTAATTTTATATTACAGGTGGAAAATTAGGATCTTCTTACCTGTCTATTATTTACATCATGGCAATATTTTTGGAGCATAGATGCAATATTTCGGATATTTTACCAATCTTCTTAAATATCAACATCTTTAACCCATTTTGTATCACATGGAATATTCAAATAGTCTACTCAGTCATTTACCTCTTTATATCTTAAAAAATTATGTTACAGTGGCAATATCGGAACATTGTTTCTATACCAATCTATGACCCAGATGAAATACTTTGAAGTACTACTCTGCAATGTGACATCTTTACATCTGATAAATATTTCATGCCGTTGGTAGCATATTCAGATATTTCATTCTATTTCATTCTGCTCTTCCAAATCACTAATCTAATGAAAGTATTTTGTTTCAGGTGACACAATTGGAAATGATATTAAAATAATCAAATTTATATATTTTTCCAAGATTTTAAGTCACAATTAGTATGAAGGTATTTAATATTCATCTATTTAAAATCTCAACTTCTTTTTACAATTTAATGTCAATGTGAAATCTCTGCTTCTTTTCCAGATTTTTCTAGCATGAAGAGACAACTAAAATATTAAAATTAATTAACTAACTGAGAATATATATTTTAAAAATTACGTAAATTACTCAAGAGTTATTAAGTGTAATTTTTTATTATAAAAATTTTAAATTTCAGTAAATCAGCTTTTTGTAAAAGTTTTTTTTTTTAAATTCTGCAATTAGCGGAATTAGGAGATTGAGTAGCGAAAGAAAGATCATTCGTTAGGCTATTTAAATATCTGTAATTCAAGACGTAAGCCATAGTTTCATTGAGTTTGACTACAGTGAACAATTGATACCAGACCTCCAGATAACCGACTGGTCCGGTTATGCGACTTTTTAAATATCAGCCAAGATCTGTTCATTTGCGGTTATCCAGCCTTTGTAGTTCATAAAGCTGTGATCGCTCTCTGCGTATGCTCAGATCACTACTTGGCAGATGGTAAGCATCCATTACACTTCTTGCTTGTCGATCAGTTGTATTCGCTCTTGCTAGTGACATTCATCAGTAATAATAACTGTAGTCTTTGCAATAAGTCATCTAATAATACTAATAATAGTTCGGCTGGTGGCTTACTGAGAAATACAAAACAACCAAATAACAATTAGAAAGTTAACATAGGAGCATTGCAAAAAGACATTTCCCAAACTTTTTTAAACCTAGATTTTTTAACAACCTCTTTATAGAATTCACTGCAATTAATTGAATTAATTATATATTTGAAATTCTAAGCTGTACAGTAAAAAAAAGGGGGCGTGTTCTTATTTTGTAATTTCGATGACATTAATTAGTACCGTTATTATGGAAAATGTCACCTTCACCTTCCGACAGATGAGGGTGAAACGTACACGTAATACTAGTAATGATGCTCAATTTTTTCTTTGGTAATATACGAGAGCATCGAGTCAAGTTCTGTACAGAAGCTATTTCTAAGGAAAAAAATCGTCTCCCAAGAAAAAACAGTTGATTAACATCTTATCAAGATATTTCTTTCGTTTGGGTGGCTGGTTTTGAAAAAAAAAAAACACGAGATAATGTGGCATTTTAAGTTGTTTGTCGCTGCAAATCGTAGCTTTCCATGGAAACTTTCCTTTAGAGTATTTTACAAAATTATTTTATTTGCATATTTCTCAATTAAAATCGCTAAAATAGACTAATTTTGAGTATTTGGAAAGTTTGCAGTAATAATATTATGGTGAAGTCAGTAAATCATACACATACCAGGTCTGGTCATGAATATAGGATAATTAAGATCATCCCTTCAATATCTTCTTGATTACTGCGGATTTATGAAATTCTTCAAACTTTATTGGCAACTTATTTATCCTCTCCACTTTTAACTGTCGATCCACCAAAGGATCGGCTTCGAAACGCTAGCAAAAGTTCATTCCGTTAACGATGCCTGTTTACCACATTAGAGAGACACAAATCTGGGATTATATCCAGAGTCATTTAGATCTGATTTCTTTTAGCTTTCGTATCCTTGATGCTTACCATCAATCACTAAACTCTCCGTCCAAGTGTTTTTGAACTTAGAAGTTTCGTTGATTAAACGATGAACACTCAGTGAAGCCACATAATTTACATTTTAAAGTGGAAATTCAAATTACGAGACCCTGTAGGCCTGTGTCTAATTCTGTCCAGATTAACCCTCGAGGATATCGAGATCTAATAAAAGGATGGGTTAGCCTGGCATTCGAATTGAGGTAATGATCATGGAAATCAGAAAATGGTTTAATTATCGTCTTAATTAATTAAAAATAAAATCATTTGCTGAGATTTTAATAACAGAACTTTCCATACGTCCTTTGAGAAATCTTCCATGTACGTTGGGGGAGATGGAGGCAGGGTGGTGCTAGGTTAGGTGGACTAATCAGTCATGTATCAAGCTTGTGTTGACTCGCATGGTGCTGTCAATTACCAACAGGTATTCTTTAAGCGAGCGGAGTGGTTCCTTCATCTCGACGCTCGTCGACCTGTATCGACAACATTGAAAAAAAAAAAAAAAAAAACGTAGAGAGAAAATAGGAAATTTTGCTTTGATACGATCCACTGCAGGTGTTACTTCGAGTTTGCTTTAAATCCATCGAGGTATCAATCGACGTTCGTTTTCATAATTAATTATGCATTAGATCACCTTACGATGAAAGGAGTGTGGCGTCGCATTGCATTGTTTCACCAGAGGCCAGGAAAGGAAAATGATAAATGATCTGTTGGCTGGGGACCAACGCGAAATGATAACGTGGTGAACAGAGAGTAGGGAATCAGTCCTCCAGGTGCTGCCTCTGAATCCGAGAAGTGTTGGCTGCCAGCTTTTGTCTTGTTTGGAAACCGAGGCAAACAACCGATGTTGGGGGGATAATATTGTGGAATTATTGAAACAAGATATGCCCACAATTCATTCTGTATGATTTAACAACAAAAAAAATATATATTTACATAATTAATTCTGGATTTTCTTGTTCGGAAACGAAAGAAAAAAAATCAGTGATCGGCCGATAATGCTGCTGGGCTCGACAGTTTATAATTTATCGCTGGAATTGGTTATTTAATTAGTCCCTAATTCAATGTAAGATTTAGCAATGATTAGGAAAGACTGATGTGCAACTGGAAACGGTTCGGCTAATTTCCGTAGATCTTCCTCTGTAAGTGTTCCTGTTATCATCAGCGGCAACAGACAACCGACTTGTTTCGGAATGTTCCACAACGCATTATTATTATTATTATTATTATTATATTATTATTATTATTATTATTATTATTATTATTAGTAGTAGTAGTAGTAGTAGTAGTAGTAGTAGTAGTAGTAGTACTAGTGCCGATATTCCTAAGATTTGAGGGTCATTCCCTTGGCCTCGTCATCATCAGGGTTTGTCCAGAGAACGACCCTTTCTAACGAGTTGATGTTGACTCCATTTTCAGAAATGTTTCTGTTGATTCCTGTTCTTTCGCAGTGGCGCAGGTGCAGAGAGATGACCTGGCACCTGCTGCCAGGATGAGGCTCGTACGTCAGTACCCGGCCCGTGGACGACGAGCCAACCCGACTGAGTGTTCCGCTTTCCTGAACTATTGGATTATATGTCTACCGAAGAAGCGGAAGCTCGGAGAATAAGAAATAACGGTAAATAAGGCAGAGAAGCCATCGTTACACTGCGAAGACAAAGGAACTGTTCTTGTAACAGAGCGACTTACAGCAGATGCTGTCAGGTGCAAAGGGGGGACTTTCTACCACAAATTAGGTAATTGCTGGTCTACAATGGAAGAAGCAGACATGGATGAGGATGCTAATTTTTGTAATGCTATTGATAAATATATCGATCTGACGTTTTCGTAGATGATTTCGTTAACCCTCCCCCTCTCGTCGTGCTCGCTAAACGTCAAATCTCTCTCTCTGGTATTCCTTACCATTCTTCACCCAAAGCCTTGGCCAATTCGTGAGAGTTCATCATCATACTACAGCAGATCTCATCTCAATAACATTCCACCAAGTTTAATCTGTACACATAGAAGAACAATGGGTTTTTTTGTAGACACCCGGGAAACTGAAAACAACAAACATTTAAACAGAGAAAATCGTAGGACAAATACAAAGATTACCTGATCTCGCTGGCTGCTGCAGTCCTTGTCTTTCAGTAGACGTTTATAAATTGTTGCTATAATTAATTTTTTATTAGATTACATCGTCATAAAAAAATCTGCTATATAATTTAATATCATCGGGAGTGATCCAAGAACAATTAAACGTAAAATACAGATGATCACGTGAGTCCAGATCGATACATATGAAAATATTAATTTGAAGTAGTTTCGTGCTTTATAAAATAATTTTAGAATATTTTGAATAATCGAGAAAACAGACGTTTAACATTCTAAAGAACTTCAATTTTAGAAAAGATCATGGTCTTCATTGGCTTTAAAGCTAACCTTAACTCTTTGACTACTGCTGTTTAACCTACAGAACCCAAAATACAGGGAGTATATTGCTGGAGATATAAGGGCCATTCAGATGAAACCAATCCGGATACGATTAAAGTGATGGATATTTTAACGAAGTTCCAACCTGACCGTCATTTAGATAAGAAAACTACACACCTTCTGTGTCAGTAAATATCATATAAAGTCCATCTTTATCTGCGAATGTCAGCAGCCTGAAGACAGGACGGAATAACATTTTCATTGAACTCTCTCAGTGTGTGTAGGTCATTTCGAAAAGTTGTCGAAATTGTGAGGGAACCACTTTATCCGTGTAAACGCTATACTCATCAGTGGCTGGTACACCTGCTTGCTTGTTTGTCCGGCAAAAATTGGCTCTGGAAACTTGTCTATTTATTTTGATCTGTTTGTGTTGTTCACTAAGCCGTTTTCCAGATTATAGTAAGCGGATTAAAAAAAACAAAACATTGCGAATTAAAGTAAAATTTTATACAAAATTTTTTACTATATTAATTATAGTTGTATAGAATATGTTGCTGGTTCCTGATTAAATATAGCGAGAAGAGACATTTCTGAACCAGAACCATGTCCCATCCGACACATTTTTTCAGGTATGCATTATTAAAAGAATAGATTTCAGTAAATTATCTCTTTGTTATATTTAAAAAAAAACTTCCGTTGGCGAGATTAACAAAAGGCAGATTAGTTGCTAATTATATAAATTATTCTAGGCCAGTCCGGACAATACGAGGTTTGTCGAAAAAGTATCCGACCTCAGGCTGGGGGAAAAAAACTACTTACTTGGTGGGGTTCAATTGCTAATCCCCTTTGAAGTAGGCCCCTTGTGCCTCCACACACCCACGATCCTTCCACTGTTTGAAGCACGTCTGGAATGCTTCTTCCGGAATGGCTCTCAGCTCCGCCGTCGCATTCCGCATGATGTCCTCTCGACTCTCAAAGCTGGAGCCTTTCAGGGGCATCTTCATTTTTGGGAACAACCAGAAGTCAGAAGGAGCCATGTCTGGAGAGTAGGGAGTGTGGCGAATGAGTGAAATGCCTTTCTTTGCCAAGAAACCTTGGATCAGCTGTGACGAATGAGCCGGGGCGTTGTCATGATGCAGCTGCCAGTTTTGTGAGGCCCACAGATCCGGTCTCTTTCGCCGAACTGCATCACGAAGATGTCGGAGGACTTCCTGATGGTACTCCTTTGTTACTGTTTGTCCTTCTGGTGCGTATTCGTGATGCACATCGCCTCGGTAGTCAAAGAAAACAGTCAGCATCACCTTGATTTTGCTCCGGACCTGACGTGCTTGTTTCTATCCCCTTATCCCTCTTGAAGAATGTAGCTACTGATGGAAGAAAAGTGTTTCCCAATTTTTTCCTACTACCGTTATCTCCTCTGATGTCTAGTACGTTTTCAATCCGACGAGCCCCTATTTTCTGTCTGCGTTTACAATTTTTAACCAACCTAGATCCTGGGAAAGGCAGATCATCTGTTTACTCTCCAGATTTTCGCACCTTGCCACAAGAACTGCATCAATTAAGCGATCGTGGCGGTATGCGGCCAGTCTGGCGTACCTACGATTTTACTCCTATACCATAGGGGG
The DNA here is from genome assembly GCA_018389105.1 of Nautilus pompilius. Lineage (NCBI taxonomy): Eukaryota > Metazoa > Mollusca > Cephalopoda > Nautilida > Nautilidae > Nautilus > Nautilus pompilius. The sequence continues at coordinate 616,848 of JACATO010001898.1, forward strand.
CAGTTAGAGCACTACTTATTCCTTACCTAAAAAACTAAGACCACGGGCTGGCCAGTTTTTATATCTTCAACTGGTTTGTTTCTGCCAGTTTTCCCTATCTACCTTTATGTGGCTAGCTAAGAGGAGCACGATACCTAAAATGTCCATTGGTAACTTAGTCCACCTAATATCAAAACGGTCAGGGTTCGTTGTCCGAAGAGAGTCCAGCCAGACTTCCTCTGTTTTGGTTTTGTTAACTCGAGCACCAGATGCGTCCTCGTACTGGAGGATGAGCATAGAGTCGTCGGCCTACTGTATTATCTTGGGCTTTATTATTTTAATGATTTTATATATAACTTTGAGTAGACAGCAGGCCTCCAATTATTCGGACTGTCCCGGTCACTTTTCTTAGACATTAGATGGATGTGGCACTGCGTTGCTACGTCAGAGGGCAGCAGAGCTCTTTGTTAGAAAGCACTATTATATATGGCTGTCAAATTACTAATAATAGGTATTCGAATCTTTTGCAAAACTCGGCCGTCAAGCCGTTGCTCCTAATTGATCTATTGACATTTAGTGTCCTGATGACATATTTTACTTCATTACATGTTAAGAGGCCTTTAAAAAGCTCGGTTTCCACATGGTCTGGTGTACTCTATAAGCTGCCTGAGAATGTTGAGCTGGAGAAGAAGTCCTCTCAGCTGCTCCAGTGATGGCGAGCCGTCTTTAGTTATTAGAATAGTTTAACTACAACAGACTTAGAATTCTCTAATTTGCATAAGGCTTTGCTGCAGCCTTTATCGCTAATACCTGGTTCTCAATCTAGCGTCTTCTGCTCTTGAGCTAGTTAATCTTGTTATCACTTTTTAACGACATGGATTCTATCTAATCTTGGACCACCTCTTGCCGCACTATTTACTTCTAATCGAAGATCAGGTATAGATAGGGGCATTCTCTCTGTACACCCTGTACGCGCTCAGTGTCTGACGATATCCCACGCTTATTTACTTCAGGGTTAGTTTCTACATCCCACCCACCACCCGCTCATAGTCGGGAACCATTTTAGTCCCGCTGACCCACACCCTGTCCATCTTAGTCGACCGGTGTCTGAGTTCCGCATAGATGACTTCCCCATTGTTAGTGTCCGGTCCTGCCTATATATATGTCCAGTTAAAGACACTCACCACATACACCACATCCGCAGGGAAGGGGAGTTTACTTCATCTTCTAAGGCTTCTAAGAATGTCCTCTTGTTCAACGCCGATTACGTTTAAGGGGTAACTTTAACTGTCAAACGTGAGCGTCGGTTAGCCGTATAGAAGGGGCAGGGACATGTTTACGCTGACCGTCCGTCCTCTGTGGCGCCCACAGCCGCGTATGAAGTCAGTCAGCCAGTTGAGATCCTCTGTGCTATATGTGGGAAGGTGGCTGTCTGCATTAGTCTGTAAGCCTCACAAGGGGAACCCTTCTCCTATCCTAGGGAGTTTACGGCCAACCCGTAGCAATTTTATAATCGCCAGCTAAGACGGGTTTTGTTTCTTAATGTATGATCCGGATTTAGCCCGATCCACACGCAGTCGACAGGGTGCACAGCGGAAGCCCTTACTGACTGCGCAGCACTGAGCAGTCACAGGAAAGTTTGTTGGTTTCCTGATTTTCTATTTGCTGTTTCATTTCAGCGCTTTGTCATTTTCTTTGTCTTTTAGAGAATTTTTTTTTTAACCACGGAAGAAGAGAAGCTTAACGACTCCATCCACAAATACTCCAGCACCGGAAAGTTGGTGATGGAGATCATCTTAGCGAATGGACGAACATCGATGGCCGAGATATTGTGAGCTGCCCTTCCTCAAACCGGTTTTCTATGGGCGATACAGCGATGGGAGCCATCTGCTGTAGCCCACCTGTGGGAACCACTGAACCACAGAATTCAGTACATTTATTATTAATCCTGTTTTACCTGTTCAGGGCGGTAGGACCACTTCCTGCCTCCTGTCGCCTCTGCGTTAGCAGCTACGGCCACCGTTTTCATCGCACGTTTTCCAAAGAATACAAACAAAGCCAAACCATTTTCTCCACAGAAAACCAACGAACATTAAAACCCGAGGAAGCTTCGACAAACAACAGGTTACGCGGTAGGAACATCTGGCAACACCTGTAATTAAACTCTATTCAGCAACGATCTACTAAGCACCCCCTTTTTTTAAAGAGATTATCGAGATTTTCCTTTTCTGCGTTTTTTAAAAAAGGAATCGATGTTCGGGGTTATCTCCCCTGATATTCTTCAGAAACAGCGAACCTGTTTCTTTTCTTCTTTATTTTGCAAGGGCGCATAAATCTCACACGGGTCGTAAGTTAAGCACGGTTAATTCGATCTCGCACCTGCGATGATCTAAGTGCATGTGTGCACCGGGAGACGCCTCACGTCCTCCGTGCCGAGTAGTGGGATGGGAAGAGAAGTCGCCACACACCGCAGTAATGTCGGAGGTGTCGGTTTCGCTGCAGGAAGACGAACCGCATTCGCCAGAAACACGCGACTCCGGAATCTCACACTCGGTTTTCGGATGAACATGTAAAATTATAAATTAGGGGGACGGATATTATATTGCAGGTTTTAGTGAAGCTTTGTTGTTGCCTTTCATTCTTGTCATCTGCGTAAACGCGGTGGCCCCGCTGCAGCTGGAAGATTTTCTCTCTCTTTCCCTTTTGTTTTCCGGTTGTCGCCACGGGTTTGGTAACTTGCCCTCCACCGGAATTAATGTCTGACGGCAGCTTCTGTTTTATTTTAATCTCTGCAGGTCTGTCTGTCACTCCTCCAAAATCGGCTGGCACGCGGATTAAAGAATACAGTAATCTGCATATTTGTACCTAGGTGCCGCTAATCAATTTGTCTTCCAACAGCGATGGTGGGTAACTGACACGTTTCCCTGAGGTGATCGGCCGACCAAGGGCACTGTCTATCTCGAGAGGGGCAGGACAAAAGTCCTGAATAAAATACTTTCTTTTTAGATGTGGAAGGAAATTAAATAAACAGGTGTAAGTCCACACAAATGGTTGGTATAGAAGACCGAGAGGAGAGTGTCAGGGAAATTCGCCAAACTTGTCCGTGAGAGAGAGAGAGAGGGGGGGGGGGGTGAAAATCGATCCCTCGATCTCGGTATTTCAGTAGTTCAGAAACCTGAACCGTAATTCGTCATATTATTTACTTATTTATCTGCAACTTATTTTTGGACATTGTGAAATGATGATGTTTCTGATTAAATGTTAATGCTGTCTACAAATCGATTTTACTGAAGAAAAAATTATAAAACGTATGCATTTTCGGCTTCTACTTGAATTTCGAAAATTGCTATTGTCCAGGTGTGCTTTCAGCATCATAGGCCCATCAAATAATGGCAAGTCTGAAACAAGAAACACCTGTGAGTTATCGATCGTTTCTTTCTTCTCTGCAGTGAAACACACATTATCGATATTTCGTTACTGGTCTATTTGAAAGAACTGAAATATTTATAAATCACTTTACTGTAATGCCCTCTCAAAGGTCCACTGTCAACCTTCATAATTATCTCTAATTTCACTATGTTAGAAAGTTATCGGCCATTTTTTTGCCATAATTATACGTTTATCCACCTATTAGCGCATTCGACAACTTTACTTCTCTTAAGACTTTCATTTGGAAATGTCTCTGTTGCTAGTATTCAATAAGTCATCTCAATTTAGTTCCGTCGTAGAATTTTGAGGACGAATTCACCTTTTGGAAGGGATAATAACTCGGGTCTCGAGTCAGGCAGGGTCGAAGTTCATAGTGCAAACAGAGGTCAAACCTCAGCTGCTCATATCTGCAGTCTGAATTATGCGGGTGATAAATCAATTGTACATGATTCACGACTTTATCTACTACTCCTCTAATTACGTCACGTGCGTTTCTCAATCAAATGCCAGGTCGGTGTTTGAAGTCAGGGGACACCGACCCGCACTCGGGATGTGGGCTAGGGCTGCTTATACGGCTGATGGTGCTAGAGTAATAAATCTGTTACTGAGCTTAATATATCACAGCACACTGGAATAACCTGACAAGAGAACCTTCTTTAGCTGCGGGAAGATACCTGAATTCCCGGAGGTAAACAATGAAGTAAAAATTATAAGAAGAATCATTCATACCGGAGGTTCGCCAAACCACCTGAGCCCCCAAATGGAATTGAAATCGGGGCCTTCAAGCGGGATCGGCTCAATCGGCTGTTCGCTTGTCACCGATTTTCACGAAACGGTTAATTTCGATCACTCACCATCCGACCGGACGACCGACCGTCTCTGTCCCTCGTTTGAGAAACCACTCACCGACAGATAAAACTTGCGATGCTTTGTCCTTTAAAACAGAATAATTTGTTTTCTTTTCCCTCAACTGCAGCAGCCAAAATTGCTAGTTTCATTCTTCTTTCTTTATTCCCTACTATCTTTAAATTCGTTGTTGCTGTGAAGTTTTGGTTTCCGTTGTCCTGTTGATGTCATCGTTCGCTGAAATATGTGCTACGTTTATCCAGTCTTCCCCCCGTATTTTACTTCACTATTCCTCGCTTAGAACAGATCGATAGACGTATTTACGATTCCTACATACGCGCACCTTGACTTAAGCTAGACCTTTTTATTTTTCATTGAACTAAAATCAAAACGTTGGAGAGAGAAGGCGTTTGCACAGCCGAGTAGAAACCTGCAGAACTTTAACGTGGGCCTCGTGTAGTTTTCCATTTATTTCTTCGCCTCGCTCATACCAGCCCTAAACAGAATAATTTCTGTGTGCCTGTTAAAACCTCGAATGCACTCGGCTATGGCACGTAGAAAAACTACACAGAAGGCCACTGGTTAATGAAGTAAATTATCTGGTCTCTTTCTTACAGAGAAAAAATGTACTGGATATCTCCTGTGTCTCTCAATTTGAGGTTGCTTGTGCCCGGAAACTTTAAATATCATCAGTTGACATGAAAACGTTCTTGAGAAAATCATTTTGAAAAACGCCAGTTGGCAACAGACCAATATTCATGGGTGGTGATTACAAATCGAACACAATAGACTATTTATGAGATAAAATCTGGGCGTCGTGTAAAGATGAACTTTCACAAACTGACGTTGACTCTGCACAAGAAGTGGCGACAGCACGTGGCGATGAGACGATGGCAGCCATGACAAAAGTAGATTACATAGCCATTATTAGTTATTGCAAAATCCTCATCTCCCATCTCGCTCATTTCCTTTTCCTTTAGATCAGGGGTCACCAAACATTTTTCACAGTGGGCCGGATAACTGAGAGAATGACGAGCGCAGGCCGCATAATCATTCTGTTCAATACTTGCAAGCCAGAACGAAAGCTCTGGGGAAAAAAGACGAAACACTAAGTTTAGCATTCCATGTTAATCATGGGTGAGTGGCGTGCAATGCACAAAAAACAAAGGCAACCAACATATTTATTTACTAAAAAGTTATCAAAGAAGGCGACGTTAGCAAAAATATAGTTACATCAGACCTAGTGTGCACATATCCGAATCTTACAAACTAAGCAGCAAAAAAGGTTAGTGAGATTTGTGAAACTGACGTTTGGCTTTCAAGATATCATCAATGTTTGGTTTGGAATTGCTGCATCCAATCAAGAGAATTGCTTTCAAATGTTCATCAGTCAATCTCATTCGATGTGTTGACTTCACATACATCATTTTTGAAAATGTTTGCTCACAGACATAAGTTGTTCCAAACAATGATGCCATAGCGGAAAATTTCTTCAATTTCGGAAACTCAACATCAGGTAAGAAGCGGTAAAATTCAACAAGTTTTCCTTCTCTGTGCTTCTCTTTCAACAAGTCATTTGCTGCAAATCAATGAGCTCCAACTGTAGTTCAACTGGCACATCATCAAGGTTACAATCAAACGGATTCTGGAACAGAAGAATGTCACTCTCAATTCTGTTGAGATCTGAAAATCTCTCCAAAAAATGGTTCTTCAAGTCACGAATAATCTTTTTAGGAAAATCAAGGTTGACATCTTCAGCAATTGTAGCGGAAAACTCTTTGAAACAGTGAAAATGAGAAGTTTTCTCCTTCCAGTTGTGCTTCAAACAATGACAGCTTTCTCCGAAATCCTTTGATGATTCTGTAGAGATCACAGACGAGGTTATCCTTTCCCTGAAGTTTCAAGTTCAGTTCATTCATGTGGGATGTAATGTCGACCAAAAATGACAACTTTGACAGCCAGGTAGGATATGATAGCTGTGGATCAGCTCTATCTTTTTCAGTGAGAAAAACATCTATTTCATTTTGGAGCTTGTAAAAACGAAACAGGACTTTACCGCAGCTGAGCCACCTCACTGCTGTGTGATAAGGCAAGTCACAGAAATCAGAATCAATTTCTTCAAGAAAAGCCTGGAACTGACGGTGATTGAGTGCATGTCCCCGAATGAAGTTCACAGCAGAAACGACTGGTTTCAGTACACAAGAAATATCCAAGTCTTTCCTACAGAGTGCTTGGTGATGTATGATGCAGTGTATGAACAGAGCGCCCGGAATTTGCAAATCTTCCAACTGAGTCCTGATCTGCCCGACCAGACCCTTCCTCACTCCAGCCATGTTTTTTCCTCCATCAACTGTAACACCTCGAAGCTGATTCCACTGAAGGTTATAGTCTTGCAAAGTTTTCTGCACTTCCATGAAAATGTCTTTTCCAGTTGTTGTTCCATGCATGCAGCAAACGGATGCCAACTCTTCCGTTATCTGAAAGTCCAAATTGACACCACGAATGAACACAAGAAGTTGTGACGTACTCGAGAGATCAGTAGACTCATCCAGCGCCAGAGAAGACCACAACAAGTTCCTAGCTTTCTCGCGTATCTCTAGCACTATGTTCTCTCCAAGTTCTTCTGTTCTCCGCACAACTGAACTTGCCGAAAGGCTGATACTTCCAAACAAATCGGCTTTCTCAGGACACAAGTCATTTGCTGCTTCCATCATACATTCTTTGATGAAGTTGCCATCAGTAAACGGTTTTCCTCGCTCTGCCAACTTATGCAGTACGAGTGACGGATTCATTTTCAGCAAACTTTCTCGTGAAGAGATTTCTTTGAGTTTCTAAACCACGTTTCATGGACTCATAATTCTCAGAGCGTAACTTTCCAGAAAACTTTGAATATGTTGATAGATGTTTTGTTTCATAGTGACGCCGAAGATTGTACTCTTTCAAAACGGCAACACTTTCACTGCATACCACGCAACTAGCTTTCTGGTCCTTTTTTTCCACAAAGAAGTACTTTACTCCCCATTCTTCATTGAAAACACGACACTGGTCCATTTTCCTTTTCTTAGTAGCCATAATAAAGGGTGAAGAAAACAGCCTAGAGACCAGCTCGATTAACACCTTGACTGGGGAATTTTTCTGAGCCTTCTTGCCCATGATGTGTCAATTATCCATGAAAAAATTTAAAAAATTTTATTTCACAACATCTCGTGTTCCATCCGTTTTATCACGCAAATGCAAGTACCGTCAGCGGGCCTGATGAACTGACGTCGCGGGCCTGATCCGGCCCGCGGGCCGTAGTTTGGTGACCCCTGCTTTAGATTCATGAAAGATATAGTTTCAGGAACAAAACACGAAAGAGAATGCCTTAATTTTTTTCTTATTTGAGATTGAACTATTTACGGGCTCAAAATGTTTCACCTTTTAGACCCCGAGGAGGCTATTTTAGTTCCGTCTTTTAGAATTCTCAATGTTAACTTTCTGAAGTATCTCGCTCTGTTACTCGAGCCATTTAATCGCCTTCTTCTTCTTCTTCTTCTTCTTCCGCGCTTCGGGCTTTATATACTACAAAAACCCTACACGTGGTTTACGTTGGCTCGTGAAAAATCATTATAATCCGAACATCTATCGAACGTCCGAGACATTGTGGTTCATTGTTTCCATCTTCGAGTCTGAGTAACGACGATACTGAAGCTGTACTTTTGTACGGCTGCCGGTTGATGGTACGAGACAGGTGCGTGGTCAACGGTGCATGGATAGACGGATACGGCCTCCAGCAGCCGCGTCGCTGCGAATAGACATCGATTAAATAGGATCAGGTTGACAACAACAAAAATATTTCCGAAAATAAAATCAACACGAGTATTTACATGCCGATAAAGGGGTCTCGGCACAAATCCTGGAGGAAAATATAATCGGATGACCCTCCAAAATAACAAAGGAATACTCGTTTTACTCTCAACAGTAATTGGCGAGGAGAATTTTACGGAAAAATCTAGATGTCGGTGAGAGCGAAATAAGTTACTGGGAGGAGAATCTACGGGGGACCAGTCGACCCAGTTTTTCGTGCACACCGACCTATCATTCTCTTTGTTAAATAATAGATCTCATGAGAAATTAATTGACAAACATTTCTTGTGGTTTTAGTATAGAATCTGTCGTGCATAGCAGCGGTATCGCCTGACAGTCTACTTGGAACTACTCAGGTAAATTGTTTCATTTTCACCACTGCAGCTTTAATTATTTTTTCCTGTGTTATTTTTCCAGATTACTTACAGGGAGAATTTAGATTTAACATTTACAGTATTTCACTGGAACGACATATTTAAATGCCAACATGGGTGGTTTCAATGAACCTAATACTTTTATCTTCCTTCACGTAAGCTACGGGAGTACAGAAGCTCAATTCGGTGGCTTCTGCAGTATATGGAGAAGAAAAAAGTGCGAGTTAATAACATTTCGTTCAGAAACGATGGTAGCAAATGATAAAATCTCCAAACCAAAAAAAGGAGGGGATTATTAGCTCGTAGCGTTGTTACCGATGAGATATAGAACATTTTCCCCTTTCCTGTTGTTGTTGTTGCTGTTGTTGCGTGTAGACAAGTTACCTAGTTACACACGCCGGGGCAAGTTTCTCTATCGGTCAGGAAATCTGGTATCGATTCGTCTAAAGTGAACAATGCCAAGAGTTGTGTCCGACGTCATGCGAGGGTTAATTAATTTTAGTCGGAATAAATTCAGCCGGAAAGAATCTTATCGCGCTTCGTGAATGTTCTCATTTTTAAAAAAAATAAAATACCCCCCTTTCACATATTGGAGAGACAAGTAATTGCACTGATTACACTTCCTTAAAAAGTATTTGCCAAGAATTTAAAAACTTTAGTATTTATTTTTCTTTTTTAGTTTTACATTTTTAGAATGGGAATGCTGCCTTCCCACAAACATACGGGTCACAAAGAGTTTCAGATCTCATCCCACATCAACTTTAAGCCGAGGGGAACGCGATAAAATCTCTCCCCTGGTCACAAACTATAGGATAGAACGCCGTAGTTCGTACTCCTCTTTGAGCATCCAAATAACAAGAAAGAAAAAAAAAACAACACACGACTCAGCGCTGTCTGAATTTAATCTTTATTAACTCGCATCGGCGACCGAAGTATCATCAGGGGGGGGGAGCGACTCAAGAAAGCTTAAACTCCACACATTGCTCTAATTATTTGGAAGTAAGTCAAAATCGCAGCCATAACGATCCTTTAATCGCGCTGAAATTCAAAAGGCTAAAATATCTTTTTCTCTTTTTTACCATTTTAATTCTGTTTATCGAAATATGTTCTGCTGGATAAAGTTGCTGAAACAGCGGTACGACTCCATGAAGATGCCTCGTCTTCCGCCGACTGCTCCAGAGGTGAATTTGGCAAAAAGCGGCTGAATGCCAGTACAAATAATTAACTGAGCAAAGTAATTTCAATATACTTATTTAAATTAACGAAAAGCTGATTTTATGAAACTTACTATTTATTATAATAGAAACTTACACTTAACAAGCATTTTATCCAAACATTCGTGAAAGATGAATGTCTAATTTGAATGATACGATTAAAAAATTAGAAGAAAAATGTTTTCCAGCGACTTTACTTATAAATATTTTTTGAAAAATTCCGAAAATGAAGATTCTGCCACTTTTATTTATATTTGTTGGTTTCTTTCAGTTGTTTTTAGCTTCAAATTATTCCAGGTGTGATACTAAGGAAAGTTTATTGTGAATTTAATATAAATGCTGACACCATCAAAGTCGCAGATGGATGTTCTCTAAAAATGTTTAAGCCATGGCATTCTATATTAAAAGTAAAAACAATAAAGATAATTATCAAACTTTAAAATAATGTCTGTCTGATACAATTTTAAGAAACTACAACCGCCTTTCATTAACTTCACATATTTACCAAGCTCGATAATTAATGTTAATTAAATCTCTTGTATGTACCCGTATACTGTATCTTGTTTAGACCATCTTGGATGCCCAGACTAGTTCCACTAGTCAGGATATGTATTAAATTGGTTGTATATTCAGTTGAATATAGTCATAATGGAAAACACTTTCGGATATTCCACATGTTTTACAAAGCCTCGGAAATATGTAGTACTTTAATTGGCCGAATAATGCTCCAGATCCTTTGATATTAAATCCTCTGAAGATGTTGAGATGTAAATGTAAAAATATCATTTAAGAAAATAAAACATGCGAAAAAATTAATTTTTTTAGATTTATAGAAATAAAATATTTGCAGGATGTAACGATTCAGATAGCAATGCATTACTTCCGAATATTGCATCTAGAACATAATATTCTGCAGAAATGCAGTAATTTAATTAGTGAATTAGAACCTTCGAATATTAGACATGTGACATAAAATCTGGAAAAGATGAAGTTCAGAAAACTACCGAATATTGCTCATGTGACATTAATATTTATAGATATTTAAATAACTTGATTGTGTGTACAAAAATCACATTAGAACTATAAAACATTAACTATAATTGTTTTAACTAATTATTCTGCAGAGAAAAGAATTTTTTGTACACCACATATTTATATTATTAAAATTTAATATTGTTTACTTATGCCATTTATAAGGAAACAATTTGTTTCTAAACCTAATAATGTTTCTATATAAAATACCTAATAGAAAGAAAAAAACTAAATCAATATGACCTTTATTTGTTTAACATACTCTAAACAGAAGAAACACGAAACCATTTTAAATCATAATACTCAATAGTATCGATCTGGACAAAGGCGTTAATCTGCCTTTTCATTTTCATTTTATTGAGTTTTCCAGAGACCGTGTAACTCGACACCGCTCATTTTTTTTCCTGTGTAGGAAACCTAATTAAAGATTAATTGTGAACACAATTTATGAATGCCTAATGATACTTAGATGGGCTTAGACCTTACTAGAAATACCACCTGGAGTAAGTCACATCCGGTAAAGTATTGTGTTTAACTACGTTTTTCTCTTTTTAAATGTTTTTTTTTTGTGTGTTTCTATTCCCCGAATGTTTACCTGATGTTTCTTTATACAATATATCACGGCACGTGTTACCTTTGATCTTTAATATTCTGTTTCATACTTTCTCATCTAATTTAAACATTATGGTAAACACTATGTATATATACCTAAATCCATGCGAATTTACAAATGGATAATTTCTAATCCAGACATTACTATTCTGTGTTTAAACATCAAAACCGTCTTAATTTTTATTTCAGTACACTGAGTAGCAAACTGGGAGCTGGAGCGAAGATGACCGGTAGATGTCGCTCGTTGTTCGCCGTCCTCTGCCTTCTGCTTTGCCAGTCAAATCGGGGCTTCAGTGAAACCAAAGGTAAATTCGGTAGCTTTCTACTTCTAAGCAGACCTATTGCTATCTCTCTATTTCACGACTGTAGGCACAAAAAGGAAGAATTCGTCACGAGAGGTGGAAGAGCCTCTGATGTCCCGACTCGAGTGTTCTCCAGCTGCACATACAAGAAAGTAAAACGAGGCCCAAATCTGTAAAATAACCCGGCAGAGACATTCTGAATGATTGAGGTTTAATTAAAGCAGCTCGGACCTGGAAGGGGATGGTCCAGCAGAGCGAGAGAATTCAGGAAACGCATTACTTGACCACAGTTACTACGTTCCTAACCCCAACCGTAAACCTGACCCTAAAAACTGACCACAGGACACCCGGAGTTTTCGGGAATCGAAATCTCGCTGCCGTGACGACTGCGTGCACGAGACGCGTTGCCACGAACGGTCTGTCTCCAGAAATCTAATAAAGACAACAGATTATAAAATAATTAACCATAAAACAACAACAACAACAACAACAAAATGGTTTACTTTGAAGTAAAAGAATATGTACATCAGCCATCATATATCAGGTGATGTAGTAAACATCTATTTTTCCAGTTCATTTCTATCGCTTTATGACAAACGATCAGCAGCAATAACCAGCCTCATGAAAACTGGCCATTTCTAAAGTTTAAAGTAGGAATCTTTTTCAGTATTGTAGATAAGGAGAATTCGTCTGGAAAAAGGCAGCTCGGAATACAATAAAATCAGCTGATCTCCGTAAAGTTGGTTCGGTCGTTCACAGGAAAAGATAACTCATCGGCATCAATGGCTACGTAGTGATTTCTATTCTTTTAGTGATACTGATCAGTCAGTAAATAAGGCACCGATGTTTCTATATTTTGTAAGTGGGTTCATAATATATTCATGAATACCAACACAAGTGGATTTCTCTCTCTCTCTCTCTCTCTCTCTCTCTCTCTCTCTCTCTCCCTCCCCCTCCCATCTCTCTCTCTCTCTGATATTAGCTTTATATTGCCATTTCTTTATGAATAAAATTATTTATTAATCTGTTCTGTACATGCATAATACAGCAGATTGATCTTTATATACTTACGAATAACATTATAATAAAACCTTAAATAAATCTGTCAATAATTCTCAATAAAACTAAATTAAATATTTTGTTTTAAGTTTTATCAATTTATTATTCACTGTCATAAAATAAAGAACAGCAGAAATCGAGTCAGGCCAAAGTAACGCCTTCTTGTGTACAGAATCTTATCTGTTCGTAATATTTTTCTTTATAAAGGCATCAGGTTTTATGGAAACAGCAGTGATACACAATCGGAAAATTATATTTCCAACTGATCACTTAGTTTCATCTTAAAAATAAGATGATCGTTAAGGTGTAAAGATGATTAACGGCGATAAGCAAATTTTCAGTTAATTAATATAATTGATGAAAATCTGGTCGATGTGAATTTTGCGTCAGTAATTTTAAATGTACGATGAAAGGAAGTCCCATGGTCGCTTCAAGATCAATGACTGTTAAATGTTGTGTATTGGAAACCAACCTCGTCATGGCTGTGTTCAGGCAGGAAGAGCAGAGAGGTTCTGTCTACTGCTCTTTAATTGCACCAAGAAAACGGCCGGACAATGTCTGCCTTGACTTCGTTACTGGTGGAGCTGGTATCACTGAGTGTACTTACTGTCTTGTTACTAAACCTTTGATCATTTGTATTTACTTTCAGATTGGTACGTGTGGGTGATGACCGGAGATATAGGTGGAAACGTTCATCTTGATATAGAACTGTTCGGTAATAGTAATCAGTCTATAGGAAAGACTGAGCTGTACCCTTACACACATTATTTGGAAGAAAACACTTCTTTTATTCATTATTTTCAAACGCACAGCACTGAAGACGTGACAAAGATGAAGATTTATTACCAAATTTCTCCAGGCGGAACATGGAAGCTCGACCAGGTATCGTATTTCGTGTAATTACAGAGACACATTTATTAATACTTGTTAAAAGTAATAGAAGCTAAAAATAAACACTGTAATCAAGCGGACGCAGTTTCTCCTATAGAAAACGTGCTACTTATTTCATCTCACCTTTATGCTTTTCTGATGCATTGCCATTTCATGTAGACGGAAAATGAATCCATTTATTCCTTTGGACTTTTTCTGGATCTTTGAAACTTTCAGACTGTAACTTGGATATTCATTGATGAACAAATCTTCTGTAACTTTCTGTCAGCTGAAATACTAAAGTTTATATAAACGCATTTCCTGGCATAAACATTTACAAATAAACAACTATAGCTTATTTAGTGACTGGCTCAAGACAAAGTTATTTCTATTAAACATATAGAATATCGACAAAGTTTATCATCACATCCATGAGTTTAATCCATGTACTGGCTGAGCTGGTTGTCGATATACATTTAAATACCTGTAAAGGTCACGTCGACTGATGTGTTCCTGTGTAACAAATACAACAGAAGCAGAACCGTAGATAATATCTCTGTGATAATTTTGTTGTTTAATGAAATAAGAAAATCGCTTAAAAATAAAGAATAATTCAGTTATTTCAATTAATTACATATAGCTATTAATACATATATTATGACACTTTTATAAAAAAAATTGGATAATGTTTAGTAAGAACACTCAGGATTAACCAAAGTTCACAAACTTTATGACATGTAGAAAAGTAATCTTTTGCAATATCCATTAAAGACTGATATCTGTTCTTCATCCATGTAATTTGAAACTAATTTATTACGGCGCGGTAGTCCAGTGGTTAGCTTACTAAACTGTCACAGTCGTAAAATATATTCCAAAAGTTGCGTTTCTGATGATAAAATTTCTCCTAAAATGTTGCGTACTACTTCATGATTCCCTTTAATTTAGGCTGCTTAGACATGCAGTCTTTATTATCTAGTAAATAAAGGACATTTTTTTTACTTTATTACACATCTGTTAGTGTGTTTTACATACTCTTCTCGAAATTATGCCTCTATGGTTTATTCTTTTTTATTATTTTTACCGGTGAATGACTGTTTGCTACGCATCTAACCATGAATCGCTGTGTGTGTGTGTAAAATAATCATTTCTTCATCCATTAGATGCTGTGAAGCCACATACACATCAGTTTCCCACCTATCTTTCTTTTATATTTCATACTTTTCTTTCTTGAACGTCAAATTATGGTAAATTAGCCAATTTACTTCATCTGAATATCTCATTTATACTGTGACAGATTAACTCTGGTATAACAAAAGTTTCAAATATTTTCACTCTGGAAGAGATCTGTTTTTCAGTGATTCAGCTGACTTTATTACATCAGCACCGTGAATTTTTGCTTTCATGTCTGACACTAAATAAACCCCTCTTTAGTGATACCATTCTCAGCACTTTCATAATATAAATTATTTACATTGTATTTATTTAACCATAATTCTCTCAGTACATGTATCTGTCTTCAGTCTTTTTCAAATTTAAACAAATATCAAAATCTGTTAAATAAATACTTGGTAGTGCTCAGGGAAGAGAACAACCTACAGACTTGCTGCAAGTGAATAGACACTTCCTATTTTTCAGAGAATAGTGGGCATTGCATTCACTTCATAAGGAATTGAATACAAACTAAAAGAATAGATGAGTAAGAATAAATCGTAGACTACGGCCCACCATTACACAATCTAGAGGTTGACCGGAAGTAATGGACATTGGCACAAGCCAATGATAAATATCCAAGATTCTGCTGTTGAAGGTTATCAGGTTGACTGGTCCAGTTATCAGATCTATACGAAAATAATTCGTTTGCGTTCTAGACGTCGAAAGCCAACATAATTTAAACTACAATTTGTGAAGAGAAGTACAGAGGCCGAAGGAGACAGCTGGCTTCAAGTGTGTCAGACCTGTTTAGCTGTCATCAGACGGTGTCTGCGTTGAATAGAATATTGTAATGTGAGTCACCAGTTGATATGTGAAATGTGAATTCTACCACGACTTCTTGCCTTTGGGAGCATTGCCATTTTTTCTGCAGATTACAGTATTAAAATATTCTGAAACTGTTGTCCCTTATGAATATGGCGTTGACGGACAGAGATATTTTCATTGAACCACCTGAAAGCCATGATGGAATTATGACAGTCTGTCAGTCATGATGTGGGTGAGATTCTTGCCAATGGATGATTACTGTTGGTAGTCGACCACTGAATTCTATACCAGTGGTTATATGATCAATTAGGATACTGTTTACGGAAAGGTAGTGCCTGGAATTAAATACTAAAAAGAGAAAGACTATCAGAGCATCAAATCCTTGCCATAGTTTGGACAAACACCTGATATTAACTGGAATTGGGATGTGAGTTTTACTTGACCAATTCCTGCCTATGTGTCCTCGTAAACCCACTTTCCGGGAATTATAAATATAGATTCTTACCAGATATGGGCACGATCTTGAGATATTGAATTATAGTAGAAGCTGAATGGGTCTTTGTTTTTTGCTTATGTTCTCTCTCAATATATGGAAGTGTTAAATATTAAGGCAACGTCATCATTGATATCAGCTTGCACTATTAAGCCATTCAAAGAATATTAGAAAAATCCTTGTCTGCTGTTTCATAGTAAGATAAAGGACTATTATTATCAATATTCTTCCTGCTGCAATGCGGAGTAACAGGTCCCTTACCCGCTTATCATGGGCAGGGTGGAGCCAAGCTCATCATCTGATCTTGTAAATTTAGCAACTGGTTAGAGAAATTGAACCTACTATTACATCTACTACTACTACTACTACTACTACTACTACTACTACTACTACTACTACTACTACTACTAATAATAATAATAATAATAATAATAATAATATAATAATAATAATAATAATAATAATAATAATAATAATAGTTTATTGTATTAATGATATTTTTAAAGTATTTTTCTGTACTTTCAACACAAAAGCAAAATAAATATTATGAATTAAGAATATTAAAAAAAAACATTAAAGTAAAGCTTACATTTTTCGATTCAAAAATAGGATTTATCTGCATTATTTATTTACTTTTAAAAAGTTTACATTTTTTGGCTGTTTTAATCTTACAGATGCTTTATATTTATTAATCTTTTACTTTTGCAAACATCTACACAGTAGAGATGGAATGTTGTTGATACGACTACTACTTCCGAAGCTCTGGTCTTTGACTTTCTCCTGCGGACTGTGGGGTAAAATATACATAAAAATGTGTCCTTTTGATTCCAAACCCGTCGTACGAATTCTACGAGATATGGATTCCATTCTTTACCGTTTGCGGTAAATAAACGGATGCCGTTACTCCAAAGATCCTGGGCTTGCATCCAGTGATTGGCCAGGCCATGAGAATGTTCAGGTGTCTTCAATGAATGATGAGCTATGAACAAAAACAGGGAGAGGTCTTTTTCTCCAGACAAACCTTTCTTTAGAAAAATCAACATTCAACATCTAGACAAAAACAAAAAAAAACAAAACTAGAAACGAATTATTTTTTTTTTTTTAGTTCTATTAATATTGGAGAAGTGTTATCGAATCTTTTCGCTAAAACACAGACGGGGGTTCACTGTCTAAAAAAAAATATTAAAGCCTGATGACGTCGTGAGAAGATTCATCCGTATACATTTCATAAAAGTATTGTCTGCAGCTCTGTATCCCATGCCAAACGTTGCTTTTTATCCATGTGAGACAGGGATATCATACAAGTAAGAGTTACGGAGATACTGTGTCTGCCACTGCGAGACTCACAGATGCTGCTACAGTTCCGCTCACCGCCCCGGTACCATACTGGTCTCTCCCGTTCTCTGTGGCTGACCAGTGCACACTTCGTCTTTGCGGTTGCTGTAGCTGTTGTTGGGGTCTTACTCAGGCGGCCATTCTGCTTCTTCGAGGACGATGTGCAAACCGTCCTATCTAAGATTACCCCTATGTACTTTTATTTTAGACCTAACTGCGTGTGAATTTAAGATAAAATAAATCAAATGAAAGCTTCGCTGGTGCTTGGGTACGAGGTGTCTTTAATCTCGGGTACTCAAGAGCATCCAAGCGTAAGACGGTGACAGGCGCCAATATGTCCCCTAAAGGTCCGCTTCCGTACAACGTTACCATACTCGAGGTATCTTCTTAGTGTAAAATAAGAGCATTTCGTGGCACTGGATCCGTTTAGTAATGTCTTACTTTTTCTATAGATTAATATCCTAGATGGGTATCCACAAAGTAAACATTCGATAACTGATTTAGAAGCAGGACTTGTGTCCGTTACTAGAGTAACATTTTCTGAGAAATCGATATGTTTTAAGGTTTTCCAAAACGCCTTATTATGGGCAGCCATTCGGAAATATATATACGGATGTGCACCATAGTATCTACAGTAGAGGGCCGCCTGACGATGGTGGCGATCTATTGTCTCGGTGCAGTGAAGCTCCAGTAATCAGACCGGCCAGGACATCAGTTTGGAATGAGTCAATGATCTCGAATCGTTGCTGGGGAGAGATTGTATTATTTATTCATAGCTTCAAAACATTTTCACAGAACAGAAGAGAGCACATTGTTGGTGATAACGAAGCCACATCCCGAACCTGCCAAACCGTAAAAGTGTAGATTTTTTAATGCATTCTTAACGCATTTGTTTCCATTCTAACCCTATCTTTTTACTGTTTATATCTTTGTTTCCTATTAACTCTCCTTATTATAATGAGAGATTATCTTTTGTCGATCTGCTTTGAAAAATAGTTTTTGTTATCCTCTCACTATGACGTACATGACGAGTATTTTAAACATTGTGTGGTGAATACAATCCATATGCACACACCTTAGCTTAGTATGTTTTATGTCTACCTTGTCATTGTCATAATGTTTGAAGCCATTCTATTGTTATTTTACACAGATTCTGCTACAGCCAGCAGGTAATTCAAGTGAATACAAACACGGATACCTATTTGAATGCAATTGTTTTCTTGATGACATAAGCATTACAAAGACATTGGTTGCCACCAAGATAAAATTCTGCAGTATAAAACTAATTGTTATTAATAACGGTAAGTAAGAATAAAGGAAATGTAATTAAGAGAAGCTTTGAACAATAGGGTAGGTGAACCAGCAATGTTTTATTATTTATTTAGGGTATAACAGCCTAAGTGAGCTAAGAAAGAGCGTCTGTTACCATGATAATAAATATCATAGAAATTATTGTGCTAATCTAACATAATAATAATATTTGTTTCTGTAAATAAATATGTTAGAATGGCAGTCACCACCTTTTCAGTTAAAATTATTAACTGTTTATTAAGCTAACGTTGATCATTGACATTCTCTTCCATTATTTTTATCTTAATCCAATGTCCATTACTAATCCTCCGTCTCTGGCTCCGACAAACGTTGACACGTGGATAACGAAACTTCTCCTACAAAAGTGCTGTATCTATTTAAGATGTTTGCTTCAGCTGTTACGGTAGAAACAATGTTCCAGGTAAAATTTAAACCACCCTATTTTCTGTACTTTTTGTAAATTTCAGGTGATGTAGACTTCTTTAGGAATTGGCTCTCCTAATGAGCTGAAACGCTAGTCAATCACCCCACATTAATTAACAAGATATGCTGAATTGTTAGATAGGAGAAATAGTTTTTCAGCACAAGTAATCATATGTTTTGAATCGAAAGAGGGTAAAGACAACAAAACATTGCGACGGTTCCTTTATTACACTACGTTTACAAAACCTTCCTAGAAGATGCTAAAAGATTAAAGACTTGGTCCATGGCCGACGTCGAGCCTATGGCCGTACAAATGTTTGGCTGCCAATACGTCACAATTGTCAGGGTGACTTGAATGTCTACGATTTATAGGTACACCATCCTCTATATCGATATTTAAGAGCTTTCAACTCAAATACGAAGCCGTCAATTACGAAATAACTACTTCTCAGGGGTGGTTCCCCGTAGCAGCAATGGAGTTTCTGTACACCAATATTCTCCATTTTCGAATGTAACCAATTAATCATTTCAAACGGAAAATCCGACACTATAACAGATTTTACGTGAAAAACTTAACTTTTCATTCTGATATTTTTATTGGGTTGAAATTTTGTTTCTATCACAAAAACTGTGCAGGCTTGTGATTTTTGTCTTTAACCCTCTACCGTTTTTAAAATCTGGTTATTGTTTTCTCTAAGCGAGCATTTTAAGGTTTTTTTAGCCCCCATCTTATTTTTCATAACGTTTTTCTCTCGCAATTTACGTGTGTGTGCATGTTTAATTATTTATATATTTCTGTGTTTGGCAGAAATTTCCTTAAAATTCTGTGCACCAGTAGGGTTTCTATCGCTTCTTACATAAAATGCTGGTGAAATTCAAACTTGGATCAACTGCATTTCTGGACTCTATTTCAATGATTAATACAAAACATTCTCTTTTTTCGGCTCTGATCACAAACACCAACTTACCTATTCTCCAAATCTTACTTTAATCTGAAGTCAAACCAGAACCATTATATTAATACAAATATAATCCTAATCTAAGAAATCGCACAGGTATCACTACCATGAAGAATGGTACTTATCCTGAAAACAACCCTAACCCTGAGCCACGATGAACGCTAATTATAAACATGCCATCTGTCTTATTTCTTAATCTAAATTGCAAAAGTTTATCTATACCTAATCATTACACATTTTTGTGACATTCCCTTAATAGTTTGATCCTTTCAGGTTCATTGTTATCTTCCACACTACGTCCATCTTTACATCTGAAGATGGAATGGCTGATTAGTCCTCCATAGCCGTCAACTAATTCCGGTAATCGAATAAAAATACTGCATGTGACGCCATTGAGTATAATACCCTAAAGGCTTCACGATTATCAAACAAAGGACATTGCATCAGCACTTAAGCATGCGTTACTAATCCTCTCCTACAAAAATGTGGCACGTGAGGTATGCTTAAAGATTTGCAATAAGAATTCCTGTCTTAGTAAAAATACAAAACACTCTATTGTCTTCGTGCGCACAGCTTTTAGCTGGTGTAAATGTTTGATGCTATAACTGTACCGATTGTCCAAAAATGTTCTGCAATCAGGGTAAAACCAAGCAGTTAGAGGGTATTTTATATTTGCTTGCCGGAAGGAAAATTCTACAAAGAAAGCAAATTTCTTTAGTCATAGAGGATAAATCACACCAAACACTGCGTGATATTTTTCATCACAAAGCTTTTATGAAAGATGCTAAACGTTGGACATTTCCTGCTCCAACATAGACACGGAGTTATCCCCCCTCCCCTACAACTGTTGACCCACCGTCATTCCAAAGTTTTCAGTGAAGACTGGAAATTTATCATATAAATGAGGTTCACCGGCTTCTAGAGCGACATTCAAAAGGCAGCTAAATCGTCTTTGAGGAACCAATTATGAAATCCCACCTCTCGAGAACGGCTGCTGTTGGAAGTTAAGGAGTTCATGAGCAATGCACAAACAATGATGAAGAACCGATAAAACTGCACTTCAAAGCGTCAGTTAACCTCAGCTAAGATAACTGTTGATGTTACACGTGAAGTTAGATCAGGCTCACAAATGTTGTTATTAAGGACAGAATGAACTTCACCGCCGACCTGCTCTGTGAACTTGCTGGGAATGTTTTAATTCTGAAATATGAAACTGTATTTTTGCATTAAAAAAAAAAAAACTTATTTTCTACGCGATGGTAATTAACGAAATGAACCAACAACATTTCATAAATTTTATAATAAACTGATAAAATAGTATAAAGGTCTTCTTGGCACATCCTTAGCTTCTTTTTTTCCTAACCTGATGCTTCTTCATATCAGCAAATGATGAAATTTTATCTCATAACGTAAAATTATAAACAAAATTTCCTCAATTTTTTCAAATAAGAAAAATATTTCTCATTAGAAGTCCATGCTAGAGAAATGCCTGTATATTTACTGTGGTTCAGTTCCCCTGACGTACTATTAGGTTTCTTGTCTCCTCTGCTTCAGGGTCTGAATCCTTTGCAAACGAAACGAAATTCATCGTAGGCCAACATAGGCATAACATCAGTCAAGACGTCAGATCGCACAGGGTGTTATGTAAGTACAGTCTTCCTTTTTTAAAAGAAAAAGTACTAAATTAACCATGAAAAGCATCGTATTAAACGTTTAAATAAAACGTCGTCAATAAACAAACAAACAAACAAACAAAAAAAATGATCAAACAGTAAAAATTATCGCAGCTCTGAGTAAAATCTCAATAAAGGAGGAAAAAAAACACATACTAAATAAATGCGTTTAAGAATTACGGCTTTCAGGATAAGGCGATATTCGCTTCCTGAAATATTATGTTTCCATAAATGTAAACAAAGAGAAAACCCATGAGGTGCGTGGATTCCTTCAGGCTGAAAATATGAAGAATAATTTACCAACGTTCAATTGACTTCGATCGATGAAAATTGGATCTTATTATGTGGTGAACCAGATAATTCGTTATACCTGCATTTTTACTCTAACTTATATAAAGAAGAGTGTTTTAAAAAAGGTTTAACTTAACAAATAAGATTAAATATTAGATTAGCAGCATTCCCACTGAGTCAAACAGTCTATCTGAGTAATAAATTCAACTTGGTACTTCGAAAACTGGGTAGTATGTTATGTATTTTTCAAGTCCCTTTTTTGATATTACACCATACCTTCTAGATTTGGGATTGACGTTATAAAAATGCATACTGAGGCACTCCTAGTTATTGAAAGTAAATCTTTTGGAAGATTTGTTATTTATCAACACCTTTTAGAAAGCAAAAAAAAATGTGAGGTAACGCATATTCAAAACTAATTGATGTATTGATATCATGTGACGAACATGATTGGCTAATTAGTGACACTTTGATGATAAATGTTTTGGCAAGCAGCGGGAAAGGACGTAGGAAATTTAGCGATAAAACAATACCTCATGTGAAATGAAAAGCCTGCCATAAACGGAATACGGTGTAAATACTTCGGCTATATTCATTTTTTGTAGGCATATCATGATGGCATAGGGATGAGTAGAAGATGAGGAATAAAATGTAATCTTAACCTCTGTTGTTAATTGTGGACACGACATCACATTATAAGCCAAAGTAAGAAAATAATTCAGTTTAAAGTGAATGGGCAGCCAGTTTCTTCGTATCAGTGCTGGCGACATGTTTAGATGTTTTTCTGATGTAGTCAGTCTCATAACATTTCTTGTTATGAATTCCTTAAAATATTTTATACCAAGCAACTAAATCATTAATTCAGCCAAGTCTAAACATATTTATATGAAATTGTATTAATTAACAGAAATAAGCAAAAAAAAAATAATAAAATGTGGAAAAACATGTTCTGTTATATTTAGGATTTCGTAGTAATAATTTTCCTCCGACAGTTTAGAAGCTTTAAGATTATTTCTAGATGGTCCTGATCTAAACTGACGTTTTGCAGTCTCTTATATCTGACATGAACCCTTTTGGTATTTTTATTATAAACCAATTCATGAAGACCAGGCTTATTCATTAGATTGCCGTCGAAGAAGCTGTCGCCATTTTGAGAATAGGACGATTTGGAAGATTCCCAAACAATAGGCCAATCTATGTCTTTGTTAGAATCTCTTCGCGATCGTAGAAAATATGTCCAGAAAGGATCTTGGCTATATATGAAAATGCTCAATCTATAAATTAGCCAAACTCTTGAACTGAAAGCCTCAACTGACTTTTCGAAGCATCGAAGACGACACGTTTTTTCTTTTAGAATTTGTTGAAATCCTTCAAAATCTTTTGGCTGGATCAGTATTTTTCCGTATTTTTTTCCAGTAATTCTTCTTCTGTTATACACCACCTACCTCTACAAATACCAAGGATCAACTGTCATACCACGTTGTATGGCTGGTATAAAGCAAACACTTTCTATCGATATCATCCATGTCTCTTTAGTTATCTATTTTCAAAAATCATTTAAATTCACAATCAAAACGTGTTTCCAGGTTCCATTGGCTAATAAAGCAAACCTCTCCCCATGAATAATCTTTTCAAATAGTTTTTTTTTTTTTTTTAATATTTTGAATAAAAATTCCTTAGTAAATGAATTTATAATTACTTCAATTTTTTTTCTAAAGGTTATCCAGGAGAAAATAAAACAAATAATTCTCTACGTATCATTACTATCAAAGGTAAGTACAGAAAAATACCTCAGTACAAAATTACACAAATTAAGGAATAGATTAATTTGCAATTTCACTAATTTATGCTTTCTCTAGTGACTTGTTTAAAGAGAATACGTCGAAATCATTTTGTTCTTCATCAATTTTCTAACCAAAAAATTTAGAAAATAATCTGGATTTCTAACCCACATCATATATACAGTTAGAGCACAAACGTATCCATCACCTATGTTTTATTTCTGATTACATTATCTTTGCCAGAATTTTTTTTTTATTTCTTAGATTTGGACTTTTCCGTTTTTCGATTACGCATCTATAATGTATTTTTATTAAAATATTTTTTTACGAAGAGTTTGTGCAGAACATTTAGTGGGCACAACTAATAATTTTAAAAGATTTCTGTTTTTCTTTCTCTTGCTCTGCTTCTGGAAAGCGCAGTAAAAGATAATAATCACGTGCTTACCTTCTTTTCCACGGGAGAAACACTGCATTGGAAACAGCGACATTTTCTTTGTCCATAAACAAGTACATAAAAAAAACAAAAACATCAAAAACATACAGGCATGTTAGCATGTATGTAGAAGTAAATCGCAACTATATTTCCAATAAAAACTAATCAGTTTGATTAAAATTCGAACTAATAAATACATAAGCACCTCGTGTACTGGCAGTGTTTAGTAAATAAACCGTATAAGGTCTCCAAAAATAAAACATTCTAAAGATAAATTACCAGTATATTTCCCTGTCATTTATTCATTCTTCAAATAGATACCATAATTGCTAAATGTGATTTTAAAAAAGTGGGCTATCTTGATTTGTTTAATTAATTAAAGAATATTACATTACAGAGTTTGCCAACACGATGCTACCAACCACCGATAACCTGGCGATGACGTCGTATAGCACCATTTCAGAAACCACAGGTTAAGTGATATTTAGGAAATGATGAGACAGTAACCTTGGTGACGACAAGGCGAAACTTTGTGTGAACTACTGCGACGATTCTTCTATTTTCTCGTAATCACTGAATAACAACAGAGGAACGGTTCTTGGATTTTCTTTTAAAAAAATTCCTGAAACAGTTGGTTGGTTTTTCGCATTGTTTAATTGTCTTAATGTTAGCAAGACGATGAATGCCAGCTTTCACATTCCTCAGGTCATCTTTCTCTTAATCCCGCCCATTAAACTAGTGAAATAAGACGTGGTGTCACCCACACAATCAATGAAAGGTAGAAGCTTCATGGACATAAAAAAATTCGTATTAAGGTAAAAAAAAAAAGAGAGAGAGAGAAGCAGAAAATAATGTATATATGTCAAATATTAAATATAATATCCGGATCTTAATGAATAAACATAAAAAACCTGGATAAGAATAAATTTTAAATTATTTGTTCCATTAATTTAGTTAAAATTAATTAAAAATATTTCGATTACTTTATTATAGCTCATTAGAATAATAAGTGGATAAATTATTAAACTACGATTAGTAACCCAATTAAGTGCAAACGAATTTTTAAACATGGATATGTATGCATTAATTGAAACAGTTTTAAACCTTAATACTTTCTGTTTGTTTGAAAATAGATAACTTTTAAAACAAGCATATTAATTACGGAAACTAAATTTTATAACATTTCCTTCTCAATGTATTATATACGTACTTACTAATTATTTTTTCTTTAATGCAAGTGGATAAATATTTTTTCTGAAGATATTTTGAGAGCACTACAGAATAGTTTATTCACTTATTACTTTCCCAATTTTGTTGAATGGATATCGAATCTTTTGACTATGACAATTTAGAAACATTCTTACCGGAATCCGCATAGAATTGATTACAAGTGACAACTGATAAAGAATACATTTCTATTCATTATTAATTTTCTTCGTCCAAGTATTAATTCCGACTACGATTTTTCAGTTAGGAAACAATTTACGGTCTAATCCGTCTTTAAAACGAGAAAACGTTCTACCTCAAAATTCATCTAGTTTTTATTTAGCAACCTCCGTGCAACAGAAGCATCAAACGAAAGTAGTAAGTATGCATGTCGACGTTGAATTACCTACTTTCCGAAAGAAGATGATAATCAGCATAATAGTAAAACTGTATATAAACCTCAGGTGGTACTATTCCTTTAAAATAAGTATCTAATTTTTAATTTTTGTTTCATGAATTTCCACGATGACACGTATTCTTTGTATCGAATGTTTAATAGGATATATTCCAATTGATTTTAATGAAGAGATGCGTCTGTAACTTTTTATCTTGACTTACCAAAGCTGCTTCGTGTTCTGTCTATCTGAACGTTACCCGGGTAGCGATCGTTGTTAATAACAATTACTTGATTTCCTTAAGGAAAATATAAATATAAAGCAACAGCTGTGTTCAGGTTTGAATTTTTGCTGAAGTTAAGACGCAAATCTTAATTAAAAATTAGAAGCCCTAAAATGGTTGAAGCTTGGAATGTTTTTGTTTCACAAATATTTTTTAACATATTTTATAGAATTTCTTGATATTTTTATTCATATAAATTAAAGCAAATAATATCATTTGTAACATTTCTTCTTCCATATAACTGTACTTTCATCATATTTGTGCAGTAAATATGCATGGATCTGCCTGACCGGTTCCATTACTCTCAATAATCATTATTTTGAAGTTATTTTACTGAGATATTATTTGATTGATAAACCATTTTATATTCTTTAATCTCACAAAGGCTCTAAAGCTGTGGCAGTCAACAGGAAAAATGAGCTGAAATTTCCTTTAGAACAGTGATTTGTATACGCTGCTAATAAGTAAAAAGATATCTAAATAATACATCTTCCATAAGCTTCTGCTGATATATTTTTATGCAAGGAAGTGTCATTCTTGTGGATATTCTTGCTATCTTATTATTGGTAAATGAACCTAATAAATCTGTTTTCAGATAATCCCCTCCTGACGAGATACTTGTTTGCTGTTCCATGTTAATATTAAATTACTTGTTCACACACAGAGTAGCATCAGATGATTTCGAACCCGCGAATGCTGATTTCTCAATAGCCTTGTTTTACAATATAATCAGTTTTTCACATCCTCTAATGACCAACATTTCGAGAATTTTTAATCAGCTCCTGTCACTGTTAAGTTATCAAAGTAAAAATGAAATTAAAAATAATATTTCTGCACCAAGATTTGTTCATTTACAGAATCCTTCGTGATAATGTCGGAAAGAGTGGTTTCGAAAAAAATTAGTCATCTGCTTTTTCTTTTTTTCCAGTTCCCTCGACTGATGAACCGTCATCGAACATATTCAGTGGGACCGAGACAAGTAGCACTGAAAATAAATGCTTGTGTCCCTGTGAGAACCCTAAAGCCAGCTCTACCACGGCACGGATTTCTACTCTGGGAGTCACCGATCTCCCGAAAGCGAGGAAGAAGGAGATACAAAAGATGGTAAAGGAGATGACGGTGGAGAAGAAAACCCTCTCGTCCTTTGTGAGAAAGAAAATCAGCGCCAAGGACGATCGACCTTCTTCTGTTGCCATAGGCAACTTAGGTGTCGTCATGTTGGCTATTCCCTTTATATTCATCGTCGTGATGGACATGATTAGCTTGGCCAAGTACCTGTTGCAGTGAAAAATCCAACTTAATCCACAAACTGACACCTTATAGAAGGTCGTTCAGAGTTCTTGGAGATAAATTATAAATCGTCAGTAATTTCCTTTCACTTTCTCTGATCTGTCATCACTGAACAGTACGTGAACTCATGCCCGCCTTTGACATTTTTCCCTATCCAGTTACAAGGTATTTGGAGAAATGTTTTCTTTGTCATTATATTTGTAATATATTTCTACACCTAACGTCCTTCACTGTTGCGTTGACCACTTGTATTTCATTTTGATTTAATTACGAAATAATTAAAAAAAAAAACAACCAGATAGATAGATAGATACTTTATTTTTTCATAGTTTGCTTTGTTTTCGGTAGAAGAGAACATATTTATTTTGTATATATTCTGGTTATTGGATGGCCAGTAAGTTTTCTGCTGCATTACCATGGTTGAGGGCACCACAGACTTCGAAGCCTTATCGAAACCGGCTCGGATCTTCCAATATTTCTTCGCCAGCCACCCCCCCTTGTCAGTTTTCTCAATCGTTTTAAAACAGAGATCTAGAAGGGTTTCGAAAACGTGTTGGAGATTCCACGGCTAAAAAAATTGCTTTCACTTACTTTGATACAATGGAGCTGGAACGGGTTGATAATCTTAGCCTCGGACTAAGGCATTTCCACGGCCTTGCACCTCAGCAGACTGCAGACACTTACCCTGTACTTCTCTGCGGACTCGTGACGAGCCGGAATTCTGATTCATATGACCAATA